>OY821760.1:10358084-10822983 GCA_963682095.1 Potentilla sterilis | reverse complement strand
GGAATCTGGAAGAGGAGTGGCGTTCGGAATCTGGAAGAGGAGTGGCGTTCGGCAGCAGCTGCGGAGGAGGAGGAGAAAAGAGCAAAACGGAGGCTAGAGTTTGACAGTTCCAGACTTATACCGAAAGAATAGCCGACGATTAAAAAGATTTCGTCGGCTATTCTTCACTATAGCCGACGAAAACTTTAACATCGTCGGCTATACTTTGAATGTCGTCGGCTATACTTTAGGCTCTCAGCAGCCGTCCGATTTCCCCCATCCAACGGCGGACAATGAAAAGGCGCGGATCGCAAGAGTTTAGCCGACGAATTTAAATATTTCGTCGGCTATTCTTTGGACAATCAGCAGCAGTTGGATCTGAGCCATCCAACGGCGGACAATAAGCGGATCGCAAGAGTTTAGCCGACAAAATCAAATATTTCGTCGGCTAAACCTTTGGTCAAACAACGAAGTCAAACCTCTAAACGCTTTAAATAAAACTGAAATTGGCCTGTGTAAATGACGTTTTTTTGCCTGACCTTCAACAGATAATAGTTTCAAATCGATGAGACGCAACTAATCGTATAAAAATTTTCCTCAAAATATTTACCGACCGTCAGGCTACCCATAGGAAAACGGAAGTAAAAAACAGTTAACCGCAACATTCGGCACACAGAGTTTGTCGGAATCTTGTCATTTTTCAACCGTAGACGTATTTCATTATTTCGGTCATATCTTATTTCACGACACATTTGCATTTGAAGAGTGTACGTATAGTAACTATTTGAAATTATACATTCACTTAAACACTTAGTAAACAAGTTAAGGAACATTAGTGCATATGTTCCGATTTTGAATCTAAAAGTTTGGAAAATCTATTCCAACCGTCAAATATCATCGTTAAGATTAAATACATGTATGAAAAAAAATCCAACTACATCTGACAACGTTAAAGGCTCGATCGGGACGGTCAACCGGGTGAGTCAACCCTTTAAACGCTTAGAAATGGTAATTGGCCTGTGTAAATGACGTTTTTTGGCCTGACCTTCAACAAATAATAGTTTCAAATCGATGAGACGCAACTAATCGTATAAAAATTTTCCTCAAAATATTTACCGACCGTCAGGCTACCCATAGGAAAACGGAAGTAAAAAACAGTTAACCGCAACATTCGGCACACAGAGTTTGTCGGAATCTTGTCATTTTTCAACCGTAGACGTATTTCATTATTTCGGTCATATCTTATTTCACGACACATTTGCATTTGAAGAGTGTACGTATAGTAACTATTTGAAATTATACATTCACTTAAACACTTAGTAAACAAGTTAAGGAACATTAGTGCATATGTTCCGATTTTGAATCTAAAAGTTTGGAAAATCTATTCCAACCGTCAAATATCATCGTTAAGATTAAATACATGTATGAAAAAAAATCCAACTACATCTGACAACGTTAAAGGCTCGATCGGGACGGTCAACCGGGTGAGTCAACCCTTTAAACGCTTAGAAATGGTAATTGGCCTGTGTAAATGACGTTTTTTTGCCTGACCTTCAACAAATAATAGTTTCAAATCGATGAGACGCAACTAATCGTATAAAAATTTTCCTCAAAATATTTACCGACCGTCAGGCTACCCATAGGAAAACGGAAGTAAAAAACAGTTAACCGCAACATTCGGCACACAGATTTTGTCAGAATCTTGTCATTTTTCAACCGTAGACATATTTCATTATTTCGGTCATATCTTATTTCATGACACATTTGCATTTGAAGGACGAAGCATTGGTTTGTCGATAGTGATAGAAAATGGAAGCTGCTTTTTTTTTTCTTTTTTTTTTATCATAGCCGACGAAAATGCTATATTCGTCGGCCAAACTTTCAAAAGTTTTCGTCTGCTATACTTTAAGAGAACAGGCGACGAAAATTTTAAATCGTCGGTCATTCTAGGGGTATAGCCGACGAAAAATATTTTTTAGGGACGAAAGAAAAAATCGTCGGCCATTCTTGTGGAATAGCCGACGATTTTTTATTTTTTGCGACGAAAGAAAAAATCGTCGGCCATTCTTGTGGAATAGCCGACGATTTTTTATTTTTTGCGACGAAAGAAAAAATCGTCGGCCATTCTTGGGAATAGCCGACGAAAATAGTATGTCGTCGGCCGTTTTTTTTTTTTCGTCTGTAAACGTCTTTTTTCTGGTAGTGTTAAGTATTGGTGCAGAGGTTCTTAACCAAGAAAGTCTCTATATATATATATATATATATATATATATATATAAAATTAGGTTCTAACATCTGAACGGTGGAGATGTGAAAATATGACCGAAAAGTGTGTTAAAAAAGGAACTTCGCACGTTAATTTCAGAGCGAAGGTTCGCTGTTGATAGAAAATGTATATAATTAGATGAAATTTCTTTGAAGTACGTCGTGAAAACCATGCATCTAGCTAAATTGAAAACCAAGCATCTAGCTAAATGCATTGCATATACATCTTCAGTTTTCATTTCCCTGTCCCAGATGAGGAATTATACTGTGGTCCGGGAGCATTGCTGAGGTGGTGCTCCGGACCAATAAGCCTAGGACATGTGGGCTTTTTTTACACATCATGTAAATCAGTTAACGTCGAGATAACGTTGTTAATGGTCTGACTCATGAACCCAGTTATCTATACTTATGTTCCTGAATCATATTATAAATTTCATTCATCTATTCCATGAATCTTAGATCTACCATCTTCATAAGCCAGTATAACAAATATATACCAACCAATCTTTCAGTCTATTCTTAACTCATCTGTATTCTCCACTAACATAACATTTCGTTCTCTGCACTGTAATTAATTTGAAGATCAAAAAAATTTAAATTGAGAGATAATAAAGAATTGTTGGGTGGCTTCTAAAGTTCTACCCAGAAAGGCCGGAACCATTGTTCGGGTGGAATGCAATGTCGAAAAAGTGGAAACAGATTGAAGAGGTCGCACGATGAATTTGATTTAATGATGGATTTGATGGGTTTGCTAGCTTTAATGATTCGGTCTCTAATTCCATAAGTTTTAGATCTGGGTTGTTTGCATAATATGAGTCTCCTTTGATTTGGTGTAGGTCAAAACTTTGGAAGAAATTACGGGTAAATGAGATCGATTTGATCTTTTACTATTGATGAAGATAAAAATTTATGGGAAGATTGAAGGAGAAGAACCCAATATTAGGAATTTGGGTTCTGGGTGTGTAGATGAAGAACAAGCTGACAGACATGTAGTGTGAAGAAGACAACGTGATGATCGTTCGCGAAGTTAACGACAAACCAGACCAGTCAACTACGATTTAAAATGTTGCATATGTGTCAATATTTCATTGGTCCGGAGCACCACCTCAGCTATGCTCCCGGACCACAGAATAATTCCCCTCCTCGGATATATTCTTTGTAAACCATAAATATAGGACTGGGCATGGGATGGGATGGGACGAGATTGGGCGAATCCCGTCTCATCCCGAAAATAAATTATCGGGACGGGACGGGAATGCGTATTTTAGAAATTCATCCCGCACGTCCCGATCCCGTTCGAGTTCGGGCCGGGATCGGAACGGGATCGGGCCATCCCAAATGCTGTATAGGGCAAAATGCAGTGCAAACTAAATGAGTGCATTGTACTGGAATTACAACATATATGCCTCTATAGGCAAATGAAACAAGGGCTGACATGATGCATTCCCTCACAACAAAGGACCTGCGATTATGAATCTATAATAATACAGCAAAGACAGTTCATATGTAAGATTGAATTCATATTAGCTAGTCTCCCATTAGTCCCCTAATACTCAGATACACCCACATGCAATAACTAAATTGAACTAAACAGAGCTGACACATTCTTGCTAGCTCCAATTGTACAACCAAAAGCTTGCCAAAGAAGTTGTACACTCCAATGAGAAAAGTTCTTGTTTATAATCTTTGTATAAAAGATCAAAGAAGACAACTGTCTGCACTCCCTTTACAAAAACAAAACAAATTCTTGATGCAAACAATGTTCTTATCACAAAAGCCATGAATTAAACACCACCCATATAGCAAAACCACAAACAAAACACACCCAAGAAAAACCAAAATCAACACAAGAACCACCAAATTGTAATAATTGCTTTTCTTCCCTCTAGCCATGAACAAGATGGGGATCGAATTGAGGATTGAGGATTGAATTGAAAGACTGGGGATCAAATTGAGGAGATGAGGAGGGTGGGGAGGTGGGTCGTGGGGAGTCGGTTGAGGTTGAGATGGGTTTGGGTTTGGGTGGAAATGAAGTTAGTGAGCTGGGTTCGGGTGGGAAGGTAGAGCCGGTGGTGGTTGCGGTGGAGGAGGAGAGGTTGAAGGGAGCAGGGGCAGCTGCTGTTGGTGGACAAGCGCATATAGTTGATGTTGAGAAAGCTGAAAGGGAAAGGAAACAGATCGGAGGACTTCTGGAGTTCTGGAGAAAGTTTTTGGGCGAGGGATTATGGATGAGAAAAAACTAGTGAAGAAGGGCGTTGATGGTGGGGATTGAATTGAAATGAACGGATAAGATCTTATTCAACTTACAAAATGAACAGACATGATCAAATAATACGTAAAAAGGGGACGGGACGGGATTGTACGGGATTGTCCCGATCTCGTCCCGTCCCGTTATGATAATGTTAAAACGGGACGGGACGGGACGGGATTGCCATTTTCAAAATCGATCCCGTCCCATCCCGCTAATTTTCAGTACGGGACCGATACGGGATCGGGATTTCGGTACGAAGTGCCCAGCCCTACATAAAATCTATTTGCAAAATGGGCATATGCGTTTGCTTGTTTTCTCTAACAATGCTTACGTGAATTACAAGCCAACTCTTTCAGTATCTATGAATTGCACAAGATTGTAAGCACTATATGACACGAGTAATCCTTTGGTTTCTTCGTATAAGTTCATCGAATATGCTCATAGAACAAGAACGCTATATATAATAAGCAAAACGCATCTAGAACAAGAACAAGAAGGAGCTAGAAGACAAGTACATACGTACCATGGCATCAGGCAACAGCGACCAAGTCGGTGACAAAGCATTATCATTGATCACTACAAGAAACTTACATATTTGATCTAGACAAAGCCGGAATATTTATCTTCTTTATCTGCTTAGAATTCAATTCAGCAGCAGCTAATTAAGAAAAATATTGGAGTACGTACAATATGCAAATGCTCATAAATATCCTCGTTATTTTCTTGTTATGGTACACGAGCACAGACGCATCATCGAATCAAGCACCACCGATAGCACAGCCTAGTTGCTAACCGCTATGCGGAGATGTTAGCATCCCATATATACCCTTTTGGAATCGGCCCTAATAAAGATTGTTACATTGACGAGTGGTTTGAGATAGAATGCGACAACTCTACTGGCCTTCACAAGCCCTTTTTAAGGCAGTTTATTCCCAAGCTAGAGGTGCTGGAAATCTCTATTGATGGCACACTTCGGGTTCAAACTGCAGTTCATTCTTTCGCAGGAAGGAAAGCTGGTCAATTAGGGCCAAATTTGACAGGAAGTCCTTTTGTATACTCTTGGCAATACAATAGATTTACCGCAGTGAGCTGCGGCTTCTTTGCACAGATGAGGTCAGATAATCAAATTGTAGGCGGCTGCATGTCAGCTTGTGATGATAAGACAGGCACCAATGGTTGTATTGGTACTAACTGTTGTCAGACTACTCTTCCTCAGTATCTGACCGAGATAAGTACTGCGTTGCAATCTGAAACCGCTGAAGCAGATATATAGTCGACAACAACCAGCAGATGGAATACTAGGTTGGCATGACTATGCATTTCTGGTTGAGCAAGAATGGTTTCAGAATAATCTATCCAATTTCAGAGACGTCAAGAATATGCATAAGGTTCCTGTGGTGCTAGAATGGGAGTTAAGGTTTGACATAAATAGTTCAGATACCAATTCCTATGAAGAGTACATTAACATTCTAATCTCTACTGCTTTATTGAGTAAAACATATCCGCATAGTTACATTGGCTCAGAACGAGATGACGACCCAGCACCATATTGCGTCTTATCTGATATCACTTCTCTGACAAACAATCTGATGTAGGACGAGAACAAGCCCAATTTAGTGAGAAAAAGATAAAAATATGGAAGCGGCGTAGAATTAAGAAGAATGAGTTGAAAATTGGTAATTCACGTATAATGAGGTTGCTAGCCGCTGGAATATTGAAGAAATTGTTATTTTGGACTTTTCAGGTTGCTCGTGCAAAAAGTCAATTATCAGCGATGAATCAGATTTGGAGTAGTTTGTGGTCAGAATATCCGTTCGCAACGCATAATACCTTTCCAGATAGGGGACGACGAGATCTACAAGATTCACTTTAGTGAGTCCTGTCAGATTTAAGCCAAAAGATATCGTCCTAATTGTCCGATTCGTGATTTAATATATTTAGGATAATATTTATGATTTTGGATTTAATTATGTTTTCTAGTTTGTTTTGGATTTGTTTTGTTTATTTTTTGGGCTTTTAGGGTTTGATGTTAGTTGCCCTAGGGTTTGTTTAGCAGTATTTAAACATCTTTAAACGCGTGTGACCGAATTATCTTATTATCTTTCAATCAAACAAGAGTTTTCTCTTATTTTCTAGTAGATTTCAGAGTTTATCTTTAGGGTTCTTCGCTTGAGATCCCTTTGTTACTAAACGGGTTTATCGCTTGTAAACCTTCCATTCTTCTACTGCGTCATGTGGTATCAGAGCCAGGTTATCTTCTGTCTCTTTTATCCTTGAACGTCCATGGCCAACGCTACCAAAGCAGACCTTGATGGAGTTACAGCGGCTTTTACCGCAGCCCTAGAGGTGCTGACTAATCATATAAATGAGCAGAATATCCGACTGAATAATCAGATCAGAGACTTGAGTGGTTTGTTGAACAACCACAATAATCACAGGGAAGACAGGAGACAGGAGCAGCATAGAGGTCCACGAACTAATAGTGGAACCATCAGTAGTTCGAGTTCGGATTCTGAAGAAGAGGTTCAACAACCCAAACAACCTGGGCAAACGGGTCAAGATTACAAGATGAATGCTGATATTCCTTACTTCAATGGTACGATGGGTGTTGAAGAATTCCTAGACTGGCATATTGAAGTAGATCGGTTCTTTGACATCATGGGAATCCCTGAATATAAGCAAGTGAAGAATGTGGCGTACCATCTGAAGAGTACTGCTGTAGTGTGGTGGGACAAATTAGTATTGACTCGACAAAGACAGAGGAAAGGACAAGTCAAGACATGGAGAAGAATGAAAGGTCTTCTTAGAGAAAGATTTCTGCCTAGAGATTTTTCAATCAAGAAGTGCCCTCCTAAGGTGGACGAAAAGAAGATAAAGTTTAAAGAGCTTACGTTGCCAGTTGAGAATAATAGTTCAATTGAAGAAAAGGCATAAAATATCCCAGCAGTAGAAGCCTCAGAAAAAATAATTCATAAATTTCAAAAGGAAGAACCTCGAAAAGAAATTATTCATGAAGAGGTCAAAGAAGGCATTGCTCATGTTGACATGGTTATCAATATTGAAGAAACCTTGCAACCTCAAATAAATTGTTCGAAAGGAGATGTCGTTCAAGAATGCAATATTGAGAACCAAGAAGAACTTATTCAAGTTGCATGTGACAAACTAATCTTTGGCGTTGGGTTCATGATTGTGCCATCAGAATATGCAGAAGATCAAGCTACTAAATCACAGGTTTCAGTGTCAACTTTGTTGTCGGTTTTATCGTCTACATATATATTATTGTTTTTCATGCAATATGAACTCGGGGTCGAGTTCTTTTCAAGTGGAGGAGTATGATGTAGAATGAGAACAAGCCAAATTTAGTGAGGAAAATATAAAAATATGGAAGCGGCGTAGAATCAAGAAAAATGAGTTGAAAATTGGTAATTCAGGTATAATGAGGTTGCTAGCCGCTGGAATATTGAAGAAATTGTTATTTTGGACTTTTCAGGCTGCTCGTTCAAAAAGTCAATTATCAGCGATGAATCAGATTTGGAGTGGTTTGTGGTCAGAATGTCCGTTCGCAACGCATAATACCTTTCCAGATAGGGGACGACGAGATCTACAAGATTCACTTTAGTGAGTCCTGTCAGATTTAAGCCAAAAGATATCGTCCTAATTGTCCGATTCATGATTTAATATATTTAGGATAATATTTATGATTTTGTATTTAATTATGTTTTCTAGTTTGTTTTGGATTTGTTTTGTTTATTTCCTTGGGATTTTAGGGTTTGATGTTAGTTGTCATAGGGTTTGTTTAGCAGTATTTAAACATACTTAAATGGGTGTGAACGAATTATCTTATTATCTTTCAATCAAACACGAGTTTTCTCTTATTTTCTGGTGGATTCCAGAGTTTACCTTTAGGGTTCTTCGCTTGAGATCCCTTTGTTACTTAACGGGTTTATCGCTTGTAAACCCTCCATTCTTCTACTGCGTCACAATCTTCCGATGATTCGGTGTTTCTGTCCTCTCGGCTATGATGGAAACCCTTTTCTTCTCCAACCATGCCATGGTACGTTGAAGTAACCTCTCCAATTTCATTAGCTTGTATGGTTTCTTTGATATTCCCATGCATGGCCAGACCTGACCATTTTTTTAGCCGGAGAAGGATTTTCAATCTAGTCAACTCTAGTTTAAATATAAAATATATTAGTCTTATGTGTATCATTTCATTCATTTATCCATGGATTTTCATTCCATTCTTGATCATACAGTTAGTTGTTTTCCAGATATTGATGAGCGTCAGCAAGATACTGCTTGTATGGGTGATGATCTTGCTGCTACAAGATGGAACTTTAGTGGTGGTTATTGTCATAATACTGGTGGAGGTCATATATGCTACTCAACTACAGATCGCGTTGCTTGTGAATTTCATGCTGGGGGGTCTGGTGCTGTATGCACCTCAATAGATTTCAATGGTCCATTCAACCAAAGGAGCCCCATTGTTTTTGGTATGCTTTCTATATTTCCTAGACTTTAGTACATCAAGTTTGTTAAATGGAATATTAGTTCTTTTAAGATCTTAAGATACAGATGATGAATGGTGACGAAGAGATCTAGGAAGGAGATTGACTAACGATCTCGTGAACTCCATATTATTGTTTCATAAACTAGCCACATTCAAGAAATGGTTTAGTTAAAATAAACTTCATTTCAATAAAATATTTATGCATGCATTTATTTAAATAAAATCCACTCACAGTACAGCCGAGCTTGCCGCTATTCCGAGCTCTTGTCATGTCGAGTACCTCTCGACCTGTAACAAGGGCGTAATCAAAAATATTGCGGAACTAGAAATTTATTTATAAACGTTAAATATACGGACATCCTCACTCGCACGAAACTTCCCAATTTTTCCTTTTCAGTTATCGGTATAGGAATTACGCCTCAATACCGAACAATCTACGTCCGAAATTACTCAGAACACTCACCCCTTGTCCGATCAATTCTTTTACGAGTTATTTCGTCGTAAAACCCTTTTAAACCAGTTTTTTATCTTTTTACGGTAAGTCAACAGTAACATTTAATAGTAAAAAAGTAATTATTCTAGGTTAAACAATAATTGTATAATCAAACAGTAAATGGTCAAAGTCTAATTACTATTTACCATTTATTTTTACTGTTTTATCATTTAATTTTCACTTTTTACTGTTTACTATTCACCATCTTCAACCGCGCCGTCGCCGTCGCCAGCTCCGCCACAGAGGCTAAAAACGTCTCTAATCGACTACAAATCAACCCAACACCATCGTCACCACTTCAGGACCTCGTCCCCATCCCTTCCGCCTCCAAAAACCCAAGCAACCGCCGCAAACAGCCACCGACACGGCGGCCAAACTCCCCAAAACCTGCAATTCACCAAATTCCAACAATCTAACTCTCAAATTACACCTAATCGACTCTAAACAACGTCCTGGACACGAATTCAACCTCCAAATCCACCAAAAACATCATTTCCACCACCACTAATAAAGAACCCGAAACCCTAGAATTCTTCAAAATTCTCCTTACCTGGGTTGAATTGATTCAATTCATTCCATGGAATTGTTGCACAGGTGGAGACCTTCAATTCTCCCCCAAAATCGGGACGAACTGTGGCAGGAGGAGGGAGTTTCGTACTGTCAGTGGTGGGGTTTCTCGGGCGTCGCACGGCCAAACGGCGGAGTTTGACTCCATGCCGCTGCCACGGAACGGAAGAGGAGGCCGATGTGAGTCGAACGGCACCGGTGCGGCGGTCCAATTCGGCCGGATGGCGGAGAATCGGGTGGAGCTTGGGCCTATCGGGGGAGAGGAGAGAGAAAGAAGAAGAAAAAGAAAGGAAAGAAAAAAGAAAAGAAATGGGGGATTTCCCTTTCGGGAAATTTTTCCTCCCGACTATTTATAATCGCCCAAAATCGGAAAGTTACATATTTTACATATAACTTTTTCATACAAACTCTAAATTAACTGTACTACGTGTCCACAAACTCGTTTCAACATCTTCTATCTCGTCAAGAAATAAAATTCTCGGTCGGGGCAACTTATTTAAAATTCAACCTTTAGAACTTTCGAATTGTAAAAAAAATTCCGGAACTTAAAGGTAAAAGTAAAACGATCAGGAGGTAATTTGAGGTTCGGGTTGTCACAATTACCGTTGTAACACTCACCCTATATAAAGGGGATTATCATTGAAATGAGTAGACCAATTCGCATTTTACTTTTACACGTTATCAGCACTTTGTCTAACCAAGAGTTAACGCCGGAAACATCACCAGATTGCCGGGGGAGTCACTAGAAAAGCCAGAACTTATAGATTTTGCCGGAAAACAAAGAAAAAAAACATTTTGTTTCTAATTTGGGCACCCATAAATTTACTCTACCAGAGATTGGGCCTGCGCGGTTTTCCCCAGCACCGAACGACGATCCAACGCCGCCGCTTGCTCACCACCGCCACATGACCCAGATCTGCTTACTCCGAATCTGCGCAAACCGACCCGCAATAAAAATACGCACTAATATTTAATGCACAAGTATATGCACTAATACCATATAGTGCTTCTTACATCCGTTGTGATTTTATGGATAAAAGCACATCATTCAAAGCCTATTCGTTAAAGCAATTATGATTGAGACCATTATATGCAAAGGACACATGTGTTCTTATTAGGTTCTTATATTGAATCTAAAGAAGATTCAGTGGACTGATTCAACCAACTTGCGGACACCGTAGATATTTTATGATGTTGGTTGTTGTGTTGACACGTTGATCACGCGTCATGATACCATCCACTATTAATACTTATGCTGCTTATGCTAGAAAGTCAAAGCATCTAGGCCGGGTTAGTTTCCATAGATGCGATGACTTTATAGCTTTTTATATGAGATCCGTAATGTGCATCATAACCCCATATAAAAACTCAATTGGTCTCACGGAAAATGACTACAGTATTAGTCTTGATACTGGTAATGCACACCAATACTTCCGTTTAGGGTTATGCAATTTTGCATGCAGCGTTACTTATTCACCTATGTCCACCATCATTGAACTAATTTACACCACAACTAGTGACTGTGTGTGAGGATTTTAAAGGATTTCAAACAAACTTGTAATCCTTGAGCTCTTTTGGATTGACAAGGATCTACAATCTTTGAGCTCGGTTAAATGTTTCTGTGTGCCAGAACTACGCCACTACATCGCACAATGATGGGTCACTTGAGATGAATAAATATTTATGATGGATATGAACTTCCAGCTAGTCTGCTATGTCAAAACCTTGACAGGCGATCTCTTCACCGCTAGATTTTTGGTGTGTCACTTTGATGAGACAGTCTTCCCGTCGTTAGGGAGAGATAAGAACAAGCATGTTCAAGTGGAACGACAGGAACTGTCGTAGTTTGTCCCCACTGTGTCTCATCTTGATCCCCAAAATCACACAAAGTAAAGTACGTAGATGTCTGATACATTAAAGTGACGAGATCACATAAACCTGCTGCAAATATACCTGCAAGGATTGCGTTTTATCAAAAGGACATGGTGTCACCTAAGAGGAATTGGGTATTGCACTGCCACCATGGATGGCGGCATGGTGACGCCATTCATAGTGGCATGGTGACGCCATAAGTGGCATAAATGGTGTCACATGCCGTGGCTCTCCAAGGAAGAGGGGAAGACCACGTTAGGTTCGATAAATACTTACCCAAAGGAAGAAAGTGAGTTTTGGCACAACCTGATCTATTGATCAGTGATACTCAAATCCATCTCATGAGAATATTTATGGATTTGTGGTTATCATTGGGGGACGCCTCAAATGTTCGAACCAATCATTGAAAATATAGAGATCCCTACAAACACATTACACTAGTGTACATGAGAACGTGAAATAATGAGTCTAATATCGAACTATACTTCGTTGAAAAATGTCAACGTAGTAAATTAGCCTAATGGAAAGAAGTGATCCAGCATAAACAAAGAGATAGGTCTTTGGGCAGGTGATACCAACACCGCAAATATAAACCCTATCAAATATGTCTTTGTTAGAATGCGTAATGAGAGTAAGAGCATGTAAACTCACCTTATGGCACAAAGTCTCTCAAAAACGCACTGGAATCGACTACAAAGAGATATTCTCTCGTAATGGACTACGAGGAGACACTCTCGTAATGGATGTCATTGCACTCCACTACCTTGTCAGTTTGGTAGTTTCTGAAAAACTGAACATGCAGCTTACAAAAGTGGTCACAACATATCTATATGGGGATCTAAATTAAGAGATATACATGAAGATCCTAAACGGACTTCATTCACCCAAATCAAGTGGCTCTAGATCACATAAGCGCGTTTGCAAAGGAAATTGAAATGTTCACGACTACTTGATTGGGAATGGATTGGTGAATACTATCCTTGCGTGTTCATTATAGATATACACAGACTCTCAATGAACTAAGAGATACTCTATGTATTGTAAATCCTAATGTAAGAATGAAAAAGATCTTGGGAATACACAGTCTTGAAATGGAACTCAAGAACTGTAATGATGGTGACCATCCATCAATCGGCTTAGGCACTCTAGAGAATAAAGTGAGGCCTACATATACTCCCATGATCAGTCGAAGTCTTTACTCTAACGATAAATCCATTTTTCATCTAAAGGAAGATGACGAAGAAGTGTTGGGAAATGAAATTCCCTATACAAGTGCAATGACGCATGATTGTACTTAAACACAATATGTAAGACTCGACCTCTCATTTGATGTGAATTTGTAAAGCTAAGTATAGCTATGCGCCTAAGCAATGTGAATGGTTCTTTCAAATACTTAAAGATATGAAAAAATTAGGCTTATTCAATCCCTAGATAGAAAATAGAAAATAACATGATATAATGAACACTATCCATGCTATCACTAGCTATGCGTAAAGAAAAACGCATTAAAGGCAAAATAAGAAAATCTGTTATTGCATATCAATTTCACGGTTCGTCCATACCTATACTCTAGATAAAGTTTTTTGACTGTTTTACTTTAAGAAGGTCATACTTAGCATAAACATGATGTTCATTATGCACTTATGTATTCAGTTCATGGACAACCTTATCCTCGAGATCAAAGTAAATAAAGTTGGATATGAGGACGATGTGGCAAGATTTAGTTACTAAATTATTGCTCAAAGTCATATTTGAAAAACATGTGAAAATGCATAACTATGCTAAGGTTATTGAAACTCCCTTGATTAAATAAAAAAATAGGGGAGAATCTCATGATTAATGTAAAAATCAGGGGAGGTGCAGACATCAGGGGGAGTCTAACACATACATGTTGTTTTCAAATGTAATAGGTGCGTTGTGCTTTTTTCTTCTTCGACCAAAGTTTTATTTTTCTCCCATTAGATTTTTATTATTTGGCAAGGTTTTTAATGAGCCAACACCTCATGCACAATTTTATATTTGACTCGTCACAATAGGGAGTGTTGAAGGAAAAACACATTGTGTGCCTTCGTCAATGTAACTAACAAGTGAGAGTTATGTAGTTAGCATTCAATACTTATAACTGAAACGATCAGTCATTATTGTCATAAATATATTTACTATTACCGTTGTAATACTAACCCTATATAAAAGAGATTATCAATGAAATGAGTAGAACAATTCTCATTTTACTTTTACAACATTTATATACTTTCTAAATTGAAGATAAAAAAATATGGAACAGATGAAATAGTAGAACTACAAACAACTGAGATAAAACTAATAAATGATTAGTCAAAATGAAATTCAGTCATTAATTATTCAAGGCATAATTGTCAATTTGTTACCCAAGATTTTACCTTAGTGTCCATTTGTTTACCCTAACTTTTATTTCTGCCCATTTACCACCCTAACTTTTCATAATTTGCCAATTTGCTATCCTAAGTTTTAATCATTTTGCTAACTTTAAGCCAAATTTACTACTCTAGGCTTTTCAAGATTAACCAAATTTTTTTTTATTTCAATTTCAGTTCAAATCCTTGAGATAGAGCTTGGCCTACTCTCTCTCCCCCTTATATAGTTTCACTCTTGTTGTAAAACCTCAATTCCGGCGACACTTTTCTGGGCTTTCGAATTGGAGGTTACTAGGTGGCTCAAAGGAGGGTTAGGTGTGCAGCAGGAGCTCTAGTACATAAACACTTAGAATCAGCAACAACAGTCGGAGGAGAAGCAACAGCTGGTCGAAAATCAAAACTAGCCCTTCGTTTTAGCTCGACGAGGTAGTAAACTCGATCCCTTACTTCTGTGTTTACAAATTTGAGATCTTGATGTTGTTGAGAAGCTTGAGAATACATTGCATGTATACCTTTATGAAGAATCCGGATTCTCTCCTCATGAGAGTTTCCTAATATTTCCTCATAAGCCGATCCTGACCTTTCATTTTACATCGACGGCCAAGATCTCTCATAATCCATTAATACATGCCAACCCAGTCTCTCACTCTCAAACCCAATCTTTCACACTCAAAAATTTGTTTCCCTCTCACTCTCAAACAGTCCCGCGCTCTCTCCGTCAAATCTCATCGCCTCTCTTCGTCGGTCATAGCCAACGACGACCTCCTTCGTCGTGGTGTCGGCCAGCGCTCTCTCTCCGTTGTCCTTCGCATCGACCGGAAGCCTCCTCGCCTGCCTCCACCATTCGGCGTCCTCCGCAGCCCGCCACCTGTCCCCTCCATCGAAAGTTACGATTCTGGTGGTGGGTGGGCGGGAGATTTTGGTTTCTAGCAGAACTCCATCTCGACAACCATCTCTGCATTTTTTTAGGTAATTCGTTACTTTTAAATTTAAGATTGAGTTTCATAGGTTTTTAATCCCAGATTGAGTTTCAGTGAAAAAGGTTTATATGTGTTTGCTACATGTATGTCAAAACTAGACAACTTGGATTATTTATGTGTTTTAATGAACGGGAGGAACTTATGCTGAGACAACTTAGATTTGAATACTTGATCAGTGTAGAGAAATGTGTTTAGTGATTCTGATATATGATTGACTATTGCAGGAATTATGGAAGAGCATGTGGAAGAAAACAATGATAGTTTGGAGCGATCAAAAGAAGACTTGAAACCTAAATTTTTTATGGAGTTTGATTCTGAGATTGTTGCATATGACTTTTATAATGAATATGCACGTAGTGAAGGCTTTAGCATTAGAAGAGATGCTTATGTTGCAGATAAACAAGGTGTACTCACTTCAAGAATATTTGTTTGATGTAAGGAAGGATAGCGGAAGGTAGATAAGAGAGACGATTTGACGAGAAATCCAAGAGGAGAGACAATGACTAATTGTGGAGCGATAATGGGGATTAAGTTGGTTAGGTGTACTGGCAAGTATTCTGTTTATCGTTTCTCTGAAGAGTATAACCATCCTCTTATCAGCCAAGAATCTGTCCATTTTATGCCATCTCATCGAAAAATCACATCATCAGATGAAGCCTTTTTAGACTTGATAGCAAATTCAGGTCGTTTGCCGAAGTTTGCGTTTGAATTAATGGGTCAGCAAGCAGGTGGTAGAGAGTCACTGGGATTTACAAAGGTAGACCAAAAGAATTACCTTCGAACTGTTCGACAGAAAAAAAAATGAAATTTGGAGAAGCTGGTTATCTGATAGAATATTTTTCAAAGAAAATGTTGGAAAATCCTTCGTTCTTCTATGAGATGCAGTTGGACACTGAGGAACAAATTACCAACGTTTTTTGGGCTGATGCTAAAATGATAATGGATTATGGTATATTTGGTGATGTGGTAAGTTTTGATACAACCTACAAACTTAATGAAGAAAATCGACCATTTGCGGTGTTTGTTGGATTAAATCATCATAGAGAGACTACTATTTTTGGAGCTACCTTAATGTACGATGAGACCGCAGCATCGTTTATATGCATGGTTGTTTGAAACCTTTTTAAAGGCAATGTGTGGGAAGCCTCCACAAACCTTTTTCACTGATCAAGACGAAGCAATAGCCAATGTTGTATTACATGTGATGCCAGGTACTTACCATTGACTTTGTATATGGCATTTTTTTTAATGTGTATTTAATTTTTTTTTTTTTGTATATGGCAGGTACTTACCATCGACTTTGTATATGGCATTTGATGCAAAATGCTATCAAGAAAGTTGACTTCTTATTCCGAGACCACGACGAAGAAGATGAAGGCAATGTGTTCAACAAATTTCTTTATCAAATTGAGAAAGAGGATGAGTTCTTGAGTGCTTGGCAGTCCATGCTTGATGAGTACGATGCACATGATGATACTTGGTTGGCTGCAACATCTGAAATAAGAAAAAAATGGGTGCATGCATATGTGAAGTGGACATGGTCAGCAGGAATGCAAACTACATAACTGAGTGAAAGCTTTAATGCTAGTTTGAAGGGGTATTTGAAATCAGACCTACAATTGCCTGTGTTTTTTACTCACTTTGTAAGAATGGTGTTTGATTAGCAGTATAAGGAATTGGAAGATGAGTATGATTTGTTGTTCCGGATTGTTCACTGCAAAATGGAGGTAAGTATCTTGATATATACATGCACGAGAAGTTTATACCAAAGCCATATTTAAGGTATTTCAAGCTCAGTTTGAAGACTCTTTAAAGTCTTCCATAACGAAGTATGTGTCCAATGGTGAAAAGTAATTCTTCACTGTTGTTAGAGATGGGTTCTTTAAGGAGAGGCTAGTAAAAAGAGAAGGTCAGTTTACAATATCTTGCAGCTGTAGGATGTTTGAAACTATATGTGTCTTGTGTAGGCATTGTATCAAAGTGATGACAGAAGGCAGAGAAACTACACTAATAAAAAAGATACCTGAGCAATATATCTTAGAGAGGTGGACAAAAAATGCAAGAGTTGATAATGTTGTGCAAGACATGCATGGGCACGAGATTGTAGAGAACCCAAGGCTGAAACAAACTTCTCGATATAGAAGTTTATGTTCTAAGTTTGTTCGACTTGCATCCAGGGGCGGACACAGTAAGGGGCGAGCGGGGGACCAGTGCCCCCACTCAATTTTTTACATTTTTTTTTAATTTTTAATTTTTAATCCTTAATTGCCCAAGGAAATTTACATAGAAACATATTGACGTATGTATATATTAGACTAACTGATAAATATATGCAAAATTATACAAGTTTTTGTTCAGTAGTCTCCTTGAGTTGTTGTCTTTATATTAATCTCATACTCAAATCGGCTAATCCTACTACCACTCTTGCTGTTGTGAGTCCTTCAATCAACCTCCCGCTTTCCGACTCCCTAAGAATCTCAAGAACTTGGTCTCGCATTAATTTGCACAACTTTTGATGAAAAATCTCAACACATACACATATTTTAAGGAAAATAGAGACTTATATTGAAATCCAATTTTTTTTTTTTTGCCCCCACTCACATAATATTCTGCGTCCGCCACTGCTTGCATCAAGAGCATCTGAGAGTGAGAAGACATATGAGGCAGTAAATATAGAAGCTAATAAGTTATTAAAGATGGTTGAAGATATGTTACGTGTAGAAATATATGGTGAAAAAGATGTGGAAGATGAAGCCCCAAATGTCTTGGTTGATTTCTCTAATGATGTAACCGCTGCGAATGAAAGGGATTTAAAAAGAGAGAAGCTACATATCATGGAAAACGTCGAGCAAAGGGAGGTTTTTGAAGCTCAGTTAAGCAAAAACAAAAAGAAGCCCGCACATGTTTTATATTTAACTATAATTGAAGTCATTATTTACTTCTTGCTGAATAAAATCATTATTGATGTCTATGCAATGATAGGTAGCTAAAGTTCCAAGACATTGTGATGCAATGGACCAATCTCATGTACCTTATTCACAACAATTAATCTCAAGTTTCAAAACATTGCTTCACATTATGTTGTTGATATACTGATCTTATGATTAGGATGAGTTTTTGCTATAGTTCGTGTGTGGCCGCACCAAGATTATGTAAAATAACCTTTAGTTATTGATATTGTAATAGGTCAGCGGGATTTTAAACAATTTCTCTGGCATAGAGTTATGTGGTCAGACTTCGTTACCTCTCAATAATTCATCTCAGGTATATTTTTACTATTGTGTATAATGAGTTTTCAAAAAACTTTAGTTTTATATGATTCATTACTATCAATTACAGGTACCTATGCACTCTCCTATGATGGTTGGTAATGATAGATATATGTCAATGCTCTTTCATCCGTATAAGTGAGTGTGTGTTTGCTATAAATATATGATTTTCTTTTTTGCTATATGTTTATCTTACTGGTATTTTGACAGATACATGGGCATCAATTGAATATGCCAAACCAAATGTCTTGGATGGATTATCAAAAATTCTCTGGGCCAAGTTCACAAGAATTTGTTCAATCAAATGTCATGGGATTTTCATTTGCACAAGACCCAGAAAAATCAAATTCTGAGGAAAACTATTGCATGGGTATATTGGCAGATATGTAGTGCAAGGATACTTTTGTAGTGCATGGATGAATTGGTAGACTAGTGGGTATTTTTTTAGTGTTGGGACACTTTTGTTGTGCAGAGACATATATTGGCACACTAGTGGGTAGTTTTGAAGTGCAGGGACACTTTTGTTGTGCAGGGACGTAGATATGTAGTGTGCTTCATGTAGTGCAAGGACTTTTGTAGTGCAGGAACATACATTGGCAGATAACTCTACACAAGAGAAACTAAAAATGATCAAATTGATACTTCAACACTATCAACTTTGATTCTGGTTCTTCAACACAACTATTTAGCTCTCTAACACAGCTGCTACTTTCCAGATGATCACCAAGCTCTCCCACACAGCTTTGGTTTATCCTCAGACAATCACTGCTTCCAACTATCTCAAATGCAACATGATATGCAAGAAACAAGAGGAACTCAAAATCACTAATCACACTACAAGCAACTGAATGAAATGAACATGAATATAATTTCAACTCACTTGTGGATAATATACAAACACATATATACAGAGTTATCAACCAACCTTCAAAAACAAGACATTTTGTGGGTGCTGCATCCTTCTGCCAGCAACTGGTGTAGTTAAACATAACATTAAACTCAAATCTTAAATTTAAAATTAACGGATTACCCAAAAAAATTAAGTGATGGCCGTCGAGATGGAGATCTGCTAGAAACCAAAATCGAGATGGAGGAGACAGGCGGCGGGCTGTGGAGGACGCCGGATGCCGGATGGCGGAGGAGGGAGAGGAGGCTTCCTGTCGACGCGAAGGACAACGGCGGAGAACGTCGGCCGGCGCTGCGACGGAGAAGGCCGTCGCTGGCTATGACCGGCGAAGAGAGGCGATGACATTTGACGGAGAGCGCAGGACTGTTTGAGAGTGAGAGGGAAACGAATATTTGAGTGTGAGAGATTGGGTTTGAGAGTGAGAGACTGGGTTGGCAGGTATTAATGGATTATGAGAGATCTTGGCCGTCGATGTAAAATGAAAGGTCAGGATCGGCTTATGAGGAAATATTAGGAAACTCTCATGAGGAGAGAATCCGGATTCCTTTATGAAGTCGTGATGTCGGATTTGCCACGGAAAACGATGGAGACGACATTTCACTTTTTACTATTTTACTATCTAATGAAACTATTTTACTATTTCACCCTGACATATTTAGTATTTTACTATTTTGTCCTTTTATTATTTTACAGTTTTAGACATTTACTTTTACGGTGTTTGCATTTCACTTGTACGGTTAATTTTTTAAAAGAGACGATCCGTCTGCTCTTTAGAAGCAATTAATTGAGTTTCTGTAGGATTTCTTTCCAGTTTGAAGCAGGCCTATAGTTCTCATTTCTCATAGATTCTCTCTACTCAAAAGCCACTGTCTGTGACAATTATCAATCACTTCAAAAGGCATAATTTTCTGTCTCAAGGCTAGGGATCTACACACCTTCCAGGAAGTAATAACTTTTATCTTCATCTACTAGGAAATATAAAGATAACTGATTCATATCTGGATGTGACTGTGTATCACACAATATCCAATAGGTACTTGGTAGATGGAAAAGCACATATCTTAATTAGTCCTTCGTTTTTCAAGTACTGATGCGCAACATTTTTGTTGTCATAGTGTTCAGGAACACACTCACGTATTCTCTGCTTATTTGATCTGTTATTCTTACCCTAGTCTGATAACTTCAAATGGCAGAGGCTAGACTTATTTTATGTATAAAAAGAAAGAAAAAAAATAATCTCATTTCCTGTGGAATAGAACCACAACAAAATTCGAAACTTGTGCACAGAACCAAAAACCACATCAGTTCTCTTCTTTATATAGTTAACTCTAAACAAGAGAAAGAAAAAAAAAAAGGTGATTGCAAGCATGTAATTAGGCAACCTGTTCAAAAATGTACATTTTATATAAGCTCTGAAATTTTGGTGAGTTCTAGGATCGCAGGTGGAATTTGAGCTTAAAATAGGGTTTGAATGTCACCGTTTTAGGGAGTATTAAGTATTAATTGCCTTAGAGCTAGTTATATCTGTCTTCATAAAATTTTAGAATTTTGTCAATGCATGGTGTTTTATTTGAAATCTGAATGTGCCTCCTAGACTCTAACTTTGGGAAAGCTTCTCCCGAATGCTCAGTGTGTTAGGAGAAACATATATAGCCCTGTGGGCAGAACTGAATCTGTAATCATGTTAGAACTTTCCAGGGATTGTGGTAATGTGCCTATTTGGAAATGCAGAAATAAGGTTGTTTTAGAGCCTTCTAATTTCATTATCCTGTAATTACATGTCGAACTGCTTAGAAGGCTGCTACGGAATGGTATCAGTCAAAGAGAACTAGCAACTGTGACAAGTGATTATTATTTGAACATCCTGTCTTGGAAAAAAAAAAAAAAAAAGTCTCCCTTGAACCACAAAGCTGAATGATGATGGTGCTTGCATTGCTGCTGGTGGAGTCCTCGGAGATTCTATTGGGGATTGGATCTACGGTTTTCAAGCCAACTTTGAAAAGTATCAAGCTTTATAAGATGCAGATGCTTGGGGCCTCAGGACGGCATCTACTTGCAACAGCTCTAAGTTAAAGGCTAGCTGAGTCTGATCTTGGTCCATCATGACTCATGACTCATGTTCATGGTGTTGTTGTGTTTGACTCGGTGACTCCCCTCCTCCCCATTCTGCTATAGGTTTCTTTGATGCTGTGAAGTTTTAAGATCCAGGTCCTTTGTTAGACCTGCAACTTAGTTTTTAACTATTTGCTGACTTTGGGTCTTTTGCAAGGTAACCAAAATATTGGCAGTAAAAAACTTAAGTACGTTATGGTTTAATTTCTTACAGAATTTTTTACTTATAGGGTGCCGACTGTGCAGGTGACAAGAAACACCATTTGCCCTAAAGTGGAAAGAGTACGTAAGAGTGAAGTCCATATAGTTTGTAACACCTCAATGTGATCCAGTTGACACTTAGCTATGGGAACTGCCACACATTTCTGTATTTCATTCTAGAATTTAGCCGTGGTTGTAATCTTTTGCTGGGCATGAATGAAAATGACGAAACTTGTTGGAAAAATGGGTTAAAATCCATTTATAAAACCAAATTTAAATGGATTAATTAAAGTGTGTTACACTTATGATTAATGAGAAATGAATTTGGATTTGTATTCTCCATCATGAGGACTACAAGATCATGTGTTCATATGTCTAATTTGGTTTTGGGATGAATGAAAAATTGTCATCCAAAGTTGGCTATTTGAAATGGGGAAAACAAAGTTTGTCCCACATTGGAAAAAAGGAAAAGTAAAGAGGGTTTATATAGAATCATCTTCCTATGACGTATAGTTGTGTAAACACAAACTATATACTCTCATGTGCAGGAGGGTGCAAATATTGGCTTGGAGCACTAAAAACTTGGGTGTGCCCGCATTCGTGTCCGCACTGGTTTGGGCTATAGCGTTTTGCACCCAGCCCGGATTCTTTTTGGACTCTTCAGCTGCTGGAAAACCTGTTGAAATTCCAGTATTATAACACATAATTATTCAGTCATTCATGGTGATTAATTTTGTGTTGTTTCTTGGCCATTGAGTTCCCTGTATTCATTACTGACTTTAAAAGTCAAAGTCATTTCTCACACTATAAAAAGGGTCTCATATTCCTTAGTTTAACACACCAACAAAAAGCATCAGCTCTTCTCCTCTCAAACTCTCTCTTCTGCTCTTGTGTTCTTGTTCACTTTCTAGTGATAGAAAGAGGTACTTGCTCCGGTTCGCAGACTTTCTTGCAGCAGTGCAGCTCCAAGAATTTGTTAGTCATTGTATCCTGAGAGACGAGCGCCAACAAACATTTTGCACCCGTAGAGGCGGCGTAGTTGTCTTAAGGAGAGTGTGTGACACACACGACTTGACTTTTCGTAATTCATCTCGAAACTCGTTCGGTATTGGTTATTTCTACATACCTTTTTGTTTATTTTCTGGAATTTTTATTTCTAGATTCAAATTATTATTTATCTCATTTTATATATGCAATATCAAACCTGGAACTGTTTTTCCTTTCCTTTCCTTTCCATGGTTACTCTTTAAATTATATGCCAAGGCAGAACACTACTCACTAGCTACTTACTCTCGTTTCGTTTTTTGTGATGCAATTAGAGCAAAAATACGAAAGAAATTACTAAGAGCTAGTGAGAAATAATAAGTTTGGATAATACATATCCAACAAAACACGTTTCAGTCATCGACCAGTCCACACTAACTAACAGTCCCTCATATGCATGTACCTGTTTCTTATCTTATCTTATCTAGAACTCTCTTAATTCTTTGTGTTATATATAAGAAAGCTCCATTAGTTCGGTTCTCGAGTCTTCGAGTCTTTACCTAGCTAGCTCGCTCGCTGAGATCATTGAATTTTGGTTCTCCTTAGATATATATGTTCTTCACTCTCTTATTTTAGACCCATATTAGCAACAAGTTCAGATCAGGATACTATATGGGATTCCGAAGGCATCCACCGCCACCACCACCGCCGGACCTCTTTGGACCACCACCACCGCCTCCTCCGCATCACCATCATCATCACCATGGGCCGCCACCTCCACCGCGTCCCGAGTTTCATCAGCCACCACCACCACCCAATGATCACCATCACCATCCACCTGGTCCTCCTCCTCCACGACCTTATGCTCTAGGGCCTCCACCACCAGGTCCACCAGGACCTCCACCACCATACTTCGACCCCTACAGACCACCTCCCCCTCACCATCCTCCTCCACCTTACTAGATAAATATACGTAGATATTGCTTTCTTCTCCAGTCTGCAACTATCTTTGGACGCGCGATGGGATAAGTCTAGAAGCAAAGCTAGCAACGTCATTTCTAAATAAGGATTAACAGATGTTCGTGTGTGATGTGTCTGTACTGTGTTGTATCATTTGTAGCTTTGTATGTGTTGTTAATTATTTTCCTTTGTTGAGTGTAAATAATATGATAGTAATAAATAAACATATATAATTCCATTAGTATATGGTTTTTTCTACATATTCTTAATACGTATAAAGAAATCCTTCTTAGTATTCGTATTCTTAATACATATTAAGAGTATAAAGAAATCTTTCTTAATTTTCATATTTTATATACATTCCCCTAACTACTTAATACATCGTATATTTCAAATAAAATTTTATAAATATATTAAATGACCAAATTAGATATATGTAATAATTAAAAAAAATTAAAATATTAACATATATTTTGAAACTAATAAGATAAGAAAATGAAGCCTTTTGCACAAAAAAAAAATCGAATTAGCACTTATTTTAAAGGAAAATTAAGCGGTGAATTAGTTAAAGAATAAAAGTTTTAAACTTTAATTCTCACCCGTTAAAAAAAAAACTCTCTCCCGAGATGAAAACTTTATTCGCCTCTCTCTCGCGCTGTCGCCGAGTTGAGTTGCCAGACAAAACCCTTACCAATTCTTCACTTCTCCCTAGCGCCAACGTCGTCTGCTGGAGCAGTTGGACAAACCATTCCCAAAACGTTCCAAATCGCTTTGAGATAGCAAGATTTTGAGCGGGTGCACCGCGAACCGATTCGACGAGAGTCGATCTCGGGGCAGCGGAGCAGGCGGCGGCAATGGATCATCATGTTTATCGTGTTGGTCGTCGGCTAGGCCAACACCATCGCTTCCTGTGCTATGATCTGCTGAGAATTCCTTCTAGGGTTTTCTGGCGGCGCTGCTCTCCTTTCAAGGGCGGTGACCGTGCGATTCTGGCGGTGGCGTCGGTGGTGGCTTGTCTAGGGCCGAGAGATAGATTTGATGGCAGCTTTGGCTGTGTTTTGGTGCTCGTGGGGTGGTGGGAACCACTTCAATGCAGCGGATCTGGCTGGATTCAGGGCAAGGTTTTAAGCTCTGATTTGAGATTCTAATGCAATATGATGCGCGGTGGTCGACATGAAGGTGGTGGTAGGCGATGTGTTGCCGGCGGTAATTCCGAACAATATTGTTTCGGGCTAGGGTTTGGTGCCGGGTTTGGGCCCGGCTTTCTTACAATTTGGGTCTTCACTCTGGTGTGGATCTGGTTCTCGGAGACAGCTGACAGCTCCGAGCTTAAGAAGAGGCTGTTCAAGAAGAAACCTCATGTGAAGGAGTTAATGATGGTGGAACCATCTAGTGGGAGAGCAGGGAAGGAAGTCGCTTTGCTGGAGTCTACACAGGATGTCCTGGGGATGGTCAAACAAGTGAGAGATGAGTCTTCTCCTCTTATTGCTAGTTTGGACTAGTTTTGAATATGGTCACGGTGTCTTGGGGTATTTGGTTGTTTCATTTTAGTCATTGCTTCTAAATATCCTAAGTACTGAATTTGTGCTTCAGTTCCCTATGAAAAGGTGAGTGTATTTGTGGCTCTATTAGCCTAGTTTTAGGTTGGTGTGTCATAAAAGATAGCTCTTATAGGTCGGCCCCATTGGGTGTGTTATCCTTATACTGCTTGCTGAATAAAAGTTTGATGACTTTCGATTAAAAGAAAACGGTGAATTCAAAGGTTTAGTTCCTTCAATTATGTTATTTTCACAAATAAACTCATGATTTTCTTTTCTATAATTCCGAATTAACAAGGTAATTAATTTATGTTAAAAAATTATGATTTCACATTTTATGAAATTAATTAAAGAAGCTGTCTGTTTAAGGGAAAAAAAAAAGAAAAAAAAAAGTAAGGTACACTTATGATGATGTGTTTTTCATTTTCATGTTTAAAGATTTGAAAAGAATAATAATAGATCTGTAATGATTCGTAAAAACTAACACAAGTAATAGATATAAACGTCTACAAAACGTCAATCTAAAAAAACATACTAAGTATATTTAATTGTAGCCTTATTGTAACCTTATATAGTTACATTATATTTAATGTTTTAGGTTAAGGTTATTTAAGGTACGTACTTTGGGTTGTGTGTTAAGTGATGTATTGAGTATGTATGTGTATTAGTAGTTGGTGGAGTGTATTTAAAACTTCTCTACATAAAAAGAGACAAAAAAGAAGACATATAAAGAGAGGTGGGTACATAGGTGCAGTTAAACCCTAGGTTGTATGGAATCGGGTGCGGATACGTGAAAGCGAAGCGTTTGGAAATACTGAAGCGTTTTTTTAGAAAAATATTTGGAAGCGGGTACGATTCGGAAGCGCCGAATAAAATAAAATAATATATATATATATATACATATATATATATATATGTATATATATTCACATAGGTATTAAACAAAAAATTTGTCTGAACCTTGCCGTGGATGAAGACGATGATGAGTTAGACATATGTATTTAAAACGTAAATTGTCTACATGAATGCAGTTCCGAGATTATCCAAGCTAACAGAGAACTAACATTTTTGTTCTTGAAGATGATATTGAGATTGACATTCTTGGAGAAAAACCGAAAGAGCAGAATATGTTGGCATCTCTTAATAAGGAAAAACTGGCAAGCAAGTTCATTAAATTTAAAGGTTAGTTCACACCGCATAAATCAATATAAAAGTCCTTCAGTTGGATGCCTCGGAAGTTTCTTAGTTATCAGTTTTCCAATTTACAGGTAAAGTATTGAAACAAATGAAGACCAAGAGTGAGAAAACCCCCCCAAAGGAAGAGCAACGGGATGAGAAGGTTGGCTCTGTCGATGAAATTAAGAGGAGATGCGGATTCTCATCTGCTGTAAGAAACATTATATACACGTACATAATATGTTTATCTTGTAATCAATTAGATGTGCTCTATCTAGATGTGCTCTATCTATCTAGTTATTAACTGGATCATTTGTATTCTCCTAAATTAGTACAAAGTAAGCTCCAGGAGAATACATGAAAGTTACAAGGGATAAGTCTGAAAACTACAGAGATGCAAGACGCAACTAAATCATTCTCATCTTTGGCAAACCAAGTGTTACAAACTGAACAGGGCAGATGATCCTCATAAAACACCATATGAGGAACCTTTGGCTTTCAAATTAAACAACTCTTATTGATTTCATTTATTTTTGGTCTAGATAAGTTCATACATTTTCTTTTCTGGTATGTTCTTTTGCATATAGTGAATGTATACTAGAAAGAATAAAGAAGACAATGAACTGCATATAAGAACACATTAGTACCAATGAACTTTATATAACAAAACAATAATGTATGCAAAAGAAGAACCAAAACTTCAACTGATGCACTAAAAGTTCCATGTACTCAACCAATAAAAACAAAGAACCAGTTTTAACTATGAAGGTTTTGAATAACAACCTTAAAAGTAGCAGTGAATGATCATCATTTACTAGGTCTTATGGGGGTGGCAGAAAGATGTTAGCACTGGCGACCAGTGGCAATGCCCTCCCCTCATCCAGATGGAGCACTCCAATTCTACTAGAGATGGTCTCACCACACCCAACTTCATAAGAAAAATATATGCAATTTCCTTGGTCGGCATCCCAGGAAGTCTTTAGCAGAGACTAAGATGCAGCAATCTTCTCCCACAATCAATATTCAACCATCCAAATCCGAACCAATATATATTCCAGAGGTAGAAAACTACAAATCAAACCAACATTAAGTCGAAGAGCCCATCATCACCACCACCACTGTACCCAGTCAACACACACGGCGGTTCTGCAACCCAAAACTCCATCTCTCTCCAACCTTAATGTGACGACTTGAAAATAATAATCTACAAAAACATTTTCTTTTTGTTTTATGCATATATATATATATATATATATATATATATATATATATATATATATTAATTTTTTAGAAATTATTTTAGTCAATTAATTCTTATTTATTTTCTTGTGTTGTTAATTAGTTATGTGTTTTAAATAACATATTTATAGCCCAAACCCATATATCCAAACCTAACTTAGTCAAAATAAGTAGGGATATTTTCTTTGTGTCAAACTTGGATTAGAACACCGATCTTCAACGCAGAACCTTGCTGGAGTTCTCATCGTGTCCTTCCCTTTCCAGATTCATTTGGAACCATCTTGCCATCGCCTTAAAGAAGTAGGAGGTGTCAAGCAGGTGGAGAACAAGCTATCCACCTGATGACTCCTTGAAGCTAGATAGCAGGAGCTGGAACCCTAGAATTCTAGAGGTAGCAGGCCTAGTACCTAAATGGGTATGATTTCAACTGTACAGTTCGAATTGGCTTCCTTTATTCCTTTCTTGATCACCAAGTTTAATTTCCTTCTCCAAACTCTATAAATAGACATCACATTCTACATGCTGGGGTAGGATTCAGGAGCCCAGTACCACCTACACTGAGAGAGAAGAGGTTAGGTATTGAGTGTTTTGATTGTTGTTTGTGTTTGGTACCTTTGTGTTTTTTCAATTGTTTGGCCAATATGTTGGGTTTGTTATATTTTGGTTTATGTTCTTAGTTTATGAATTTAATGTCATTTTGAAATTTCGTTTTATTGTTTCTTTGATTGGAAGAGTTGCTATTTGGATTCACTTTGGTTTCATTATGCAATTTTTTGTTAGTTCAATTGTATTCAAGTTTTTCTTTTACTACTAATGGTTAGATTAACTATTGCTAGAGTTCTGCTATTTTTTTTTCTTTCATATTAAGCATGTTTGATTGGACTTATTATGTTTTATTCTACTGTTATTTACACAAATCTTTTTGTTATGCCCAGCTATGTTGTCTTTGATTTTAAACTTAGAAACTGAACCTTTGCCAAATGATTTTTAGCTTCAGCAGAAATTATTATTTTTCCTGATGTAGACTAGTAATTTTGAAAAATCGTAAGTAAATGTAGAAAATTCCTTTCTCTGCTATTCTAGTTCTCAAGTGATCTTTAGGATGTGTTTTACAAATGTTATGAAGACACCAGCTGCAAAAAACTAGCCAAACTATTTCGTTTTTAGCTAAAACCTTTTCTGCACAAGAACTCGTCAGAAATTCCTGGAACTGAACCTGAATTTTGGAAATTCAGAACTTATTCCACAAAAATCGTTTTAAGGTGTTTCAAAATCTGAGAGTTTCATTAGAGTGTCTTTTAAAAATAGTTAGAAGACCACGAAGTGAAATTCCTAACAGATTGGTACAGTTTTTAAGGTGAATGTGACTGGTTCAGATTACTGGATTGTGTTTTTGGGTTAAGTATTACTGTTTTGGTTAACTAATTTATCTTATGTTATTGCGTCATAGCTGAGTCTTATTATTGCTACAAATAGAGTTAGTACATGATTGTTTATCTAATGGTAGTATTTTTTATTAGGAGCTTAAGACTTGACGTGAAATTCGGCAAAGGTAGGAGGAAACATGGGGAACCTCTATGTTTGCTTTATATGTTGTTTTATAGATTGTTTGCTTGTATTGAATGGTTGTTATCTTGTTGTGATTGACATATACATGGTATGTTTAAATGTATAAAGATGTTATTATCATATAAGGCATTGGGGGACATGCTAGTGATATGCACAAAACACTTTGGGTAGTGGAGTTAAGATTAAACTTTTGTGTAGTTGAGTCTATAACCTCAGCAGGTACTATGCACCCAGGTATCCCCATTGATTGCGCAATTAGTATAGGATATGAAAAGGTAATTTGGGGCTGGCGAAAGAGGAATTGACAAGATGACTAACAAAAGGGGTTAAGAGTGTAAGTGAGAGATAGTTCATGTAAAAGAAGATTCTAAGTCACTCTTGTGGTAAAATACATGGTATGAGACATGTAGACTTAGTATTTTCTTATATATGAATTATATGGAGTAGATCAAATGTACTAAATAAACAATGTTCTAGTTCTAGCTTGGGTCACTGCATACTGTGAGAGCTCAGTATTAATTGCAAATTATGGCAATAAATGCTGGTCGATGATAAGTTTCCATGTTGCTTGTTTCTTCTCCAAAAATCCAGATGTTACTTCTCATCCATTGTTATCTTCTTATCCAAAAACTCTTTATGTACATATATATATATATATATATATATATATATATATATATATATATATATATATATATATACTAAGGCTGATTTCTCTTGATTTTGTTTGAAGAGGTTTGGCCTCCTATTGAGTTTTATATGCTCACCCCTTTTGAAACTATTTTTGCAGGTGAGAATCGTGTTACTTGAAGTTGAAATTTTGGCAAAGAGTGTTTAGCTTTGTGAACTATGTATGCTACTACTTTCCTAGAATAAGACATAGACTTTGATAGTCTATTTTTGTATTCTGGTTCTATAACCTTGAGAAATAAAGAGTACATTTCGCATTATGTCATAAGAGTTCTTTTCCAATTTCATTCGTATTTCGATTATGGAAATTTCATTCATAATTAAAATATGAGTTGCACCTCAAAAAAAAAAAAAAGTTTTATAAAAAATCGAGGTGTGACACTTAATCGCTACCCATCTCTCCAACCAAATCTATCTCAACATAGCACAACAAGAACTTCCAAGCCAATGAATTGGCTCTCTCTTCCGCCTTGCTGCTTCACGTTTCCGGATTGAAGTCAAACGCGATCCCGAATCGTAGTCAAACGCGTTTCCGCCGCGCTCCCAATTTTAGTTTTTCCGGAAGTGCGCTTCCGGCCACTTCCGTGCCGGTTCCACTTCAGAAGCGCGAAACGCAGGGAGAATGACGCTTCCGTGCTTCCTAGGTTAAACCTTTATAAGTGAATAATGTCAGGACTATGAAAAATTATTACTTTAGAGCGGTTATTATATTATCGATCTATTCATTATCGATAAATAAATATATATTACTTTATAGAGAGTTTTATTGTTATTTCTAATTGAATTACGTACATAATTTAATTTAGTTTGATTATGTTGTCCATTTCTACATATGGATTCCTAATCCTCTATCCAATTGTTGTGCAATGAGATGGCTATATATAATTATTTTTAACTTAAAAAATGGTAAGTTGCTACTAAAGAAAAAATATATCGTATTTGATACATGTGTCTGCTTTAAGAATGAAGTTCAATTAGGTTCACATACAAGGAAAATCAGAGACACAAGTTACTACATAACACACTGGGAAGCCCCTATTTTATACAAACTTTCACTCCATGGCTTGTGTACAGGGGCGGATCTAGCCCATGGCTACATGGGCTTTAGCCCAAGTAGTTTTTTGGGTGAAAAAAAAAATAAAAAATTAGCCCAAGTATTTTGGGAGAAGAAAAAAAAAAGTTGTAGAACTTCAGATCGAAATCGTCCTCACCTTCCCACCCTCAGACCCTCACCTCCCTACCCTTCCGGCTGAAACTGCATCTCTGCCGCTGGCCCGCCGCCCTTCCAGAAATCGTCCTCAGTCAAGCGCCGCGACGCCGCCGCTGCTGGCTGCTGCCCCGACCCGCGCCCCCCACCCCCCGGCTCCTCCCGACCCGGCCGCCCCCCGCCCCTGCCGATCCTAGCCCATACAGTCCTCCACTCCTCCTTCTCCAAATTACAGGTGATCTATTCGTAGTAGTGAGAACGTCTTGCAACTTACAAGTATTTGTGATAATGCTTCTTCAGTTTTTTTTTTTTTGGAGAAAGAATAATACTTGTTCAGTTGCTTTGTGTTAGCATAAGAAACATGATTAAAGAGTGATTGCTCATCGCTTACAATTGACTCTGAATGCTACAGCTAAAGGAGTGCATGATTTGTGGCAATTCTTTTCTACTCTGACTATGATTGTAAATTTTGTTGATTCTAGTGTAAAAAGACATTCTATATTAAAAGCTTTCAGAGAAGTAGAAATCCCAGATTTAGTGGCTGCTGGTACACTTGAGAGAGGTTCAGGTATGAATCAAGCTTGCACTTTGTAAAGAGCAGGGGCTACTCGCTGGGGTTCACATCTTCGTTCTATTTCAAGTCTGATTAAGTTGTTTGGAGCTACCCGAGCAACTATTGACGATTTGTATAAGAATGGAGTGGACAAAGTGCAAGGAGAAGCAAAAGCAATCGGTAAGGCCTTGAAAAAGTTTGATTTTGTGTATTGTTTGCTGATGATGCATGATATTATGAGGATTACTGACTTTTTGTGTCAAGCTTTGCAAAGAAAAGACATGAACATATTGAATGCTTTGCATTTTCTTTCAATAACAAAAGAAAAGCTTCAAGATATGAGAGAAAATGGTTGGGATGATTTGATTATGAAGGTTAGAGCTTTTTGTGCTGAGCATGCTATTTCTATGCCGGACATGACAGCTCCTTACAAGAAAGGGTTGAGGGATTGTGAAAATAATATTTCAAATGAGCATTATTATCGTGTCAATCTACTTTATGCTGTGATAGACTTTCAGTTGGGAGAGCTTGAAAGCAGATTTACAGAAAGTTCCTTGGAGATTCTTCTTCTTAGTGCTTCATTTGATCCACGTTATAATTTTCGAGCATTCAAACCTAAAGATGTGTGTAAACTTGCTTTGAAGTTTTATCCTTCAGACTTTTCATCATATGATATGCTTGCTCTAGATTTGGAGTGTGAGTTCTTTATAGCAGATGTTCAGAAGGATCAAAGATTTGCAAAGACAACTTCTGTATCTGATTTGTGTCGACAGTTGGTTGAATTCGGTACGTCATCACTTTACCCCATGATTTATCGATTGATTTGTCTTATTTTGACTCTTCCAGTTTCTACAGCAACAACAGAGAGGGCATTCTCATCTATGAACATCATCAAAAGTCAACTTAGAAATAAGATGAATGATGATTTTCTTGATGATTTGATGACTTTTTATATTGAAAGGACATATGCGGATAATATTGATAATAATGATGTAATTGCTGAGTTCGAAATGAGCGGATCTCATAGGGTAAAGTTTAGCTAGTTATGTTATTTATGTAATTTACAGGGTTTTGGTTTTATGTCCCCCCTGTATTATGTTTTGAATGGTAATATTAAAGGCGTGAGGATGAGCCTCCCATTGGGTTCCAAACCTCAAAAAAAAAAATTTCAATTTTTCTTCTTTTTAAATCTAGCCCAAGGTATAATTTAATCCTGGTTCCGCCCCTGCTTGTGTAGTGTATCAAATTACTCCACACAGAATCCATTTTCTGCAAGCGATCTTCCCTGCCACAAAAATCAATGTACACAAGCCTAAAAGCTTAAATAACAAGTTTTAATAAATAGACCCTAATATATCCTACCTACTACCTAGCAACCACATGAAGGTTGGTCATAATATATCCTTGTCTAGCGGAAACTATTAGGATTATGTGTAAAATAGTGCAGGGTACTATGGTCATTTTATTTTTTCAACTTAGTTATATATATGTAATCGTGTAACCCTTCACTCTCAAGATCAATACAATGTAGCCTTCAAGCCTCTCTTGTGTTCCTTTTAATTTCCTGCTATTTCCCATTCAGTAATAACATGAATTTCAAGCATGGTATTAGAGCCTTGGTTCTGATCTTGTGGCTATGGGTTCTGTCAATATAGCTTAGCTTCCGCGCAGTTTTATTCTTTCGTTTTTGATAATTCTCAAATTCAGTCTTTTCCAAATTCAAAACCCTCACTTTAATTTTCCAATTCCCTGTTTTGATTTTGTGCAATGCTAAAAGACAAAGATAACAATTATAATAAAAGGAGATACGACCAGGGGGTGTAAAGTTTTTATTAAAATGGAGAAGAGCACCCGGCATAATTAATGAAAAAATTGTTTAAATTGTTATAGGAAGGTTATTTCCGTAACTTCTTGGATGTGTCTTGACCTAATTAGACTAGTATAGTCGATTCTGTAATAGATAGGGAATCCCTGATTTATCGGGATACTTGATGTAATGCCTATATAAAGGCCCATCTATCAATCAATAAATGAGAAGTTTTCCCTATTATAATTTCTCCTTGAACACGTTATCAGCACGTGGCTCTACCCTTTCGTCTAATAGCCCTAAAAAATTCATAAACCCTAGGTTTTCAATCTGGAAAAAAAAATCAGAAAAACCCCCTAAGAAATTCTTCTGCCGACAACCCCTTCATCGGAAAAGAAAGAAAATCTCTCAAGGCCACAAGGTTCTGCCGACAACCCTTTTGTCGGAAAAGCTAAGAATCCCCAGAAACTCTTTTCCCGACAACCAATTTGTCGGTAAAGGATATGCTATCGGACGCTGCCGACGATAGATTTGTGTGCAGGGATTGAAGATGATCTGGGCACCCTTCGATGGTTCGACGGCGTCCTCCCTCATCGCCTCCCAGCCGCGACGCCTGCTCGGTCGACGCCCCAACTCCGTGCCGCTCCAAAATCCGGCGGTCCTCCTCGCCATTTCGACGAAACCCTCGCAACCCAGCCTAGTCGATGCAGCCTCCGCCTCCATCGACGACTCCCCAGTCCATCGACGAAGCTTCTGACCAAGCGCCGCTGTGCGTCCTCTTCCCAGAGCCACCACGCGTCCTTCGCCTGTCCGGGTGACGACCAGTCGCCGCCCTCCGCCTCGACGTCAGTATAGCGGCTCGATTCGACGCCGTTTTTCAGCCAAACCCGGATCCCCAGATCCGACCCGACCCAGACACGGCTTGACCCGGTTCAAGCAACCCGACCCGTGTCGGGTTTGGGCCTCTACCGAGCCCAGCTGCCCTTTGGGCTTTTCTTCCTCCCACTTTTTCCTATTTTATTATTTATTTTAATAATTTCCTGCACCTATCTAAATATATTTATTTTTCACGTGCTCAATAGGAAATATGTGGTCATTCATCGACATGCTACGACGATGTGTACGCCATGGATCGTGAGGAACAATTTTCTGCATTCGTCTAAAGAACGAAGCGATTATTGCATTTTGCACAAGGAGTAGAACCGAGTTCTCAAACGCATTTTATATTACAACGCAGTTCATTGGCGAACTAGCAAGTAAGATTTTATAAAAGTTCTAGCTTTTGAACATATACGATATATATATATCGGGCGCTATTAGCCTTCCTCTACTCCGATTCCGGCCATTCTTATATCGCCGATGAGACCTAAGATGGGGATGTCATTACCCCTACGGTCGAAGTTTTAAGTGATGGTCCTGGGAGAATCATGTTTTAAAAGGAAATTAAAAAAAAAAAAAATGCTTATGTGGATGCATGTCTGAGTATGCCACTGTTTGATGTCGCCGGTTTTATGCATCGAAAAAAAAAATTATGTGACCATATACGTCATAGCCCTTCTAATTCCGTTCTACATACTTGAATGGTATATGTCATATTCATACCAATCCGACGTATCTCTTTTCTTGTAGATGTCGTCGTAGTCACGACCCGATTTTAAGATTCTTAATCTCGAGAGCAATGAATATCATCGATGTGTTTCCGATGTATAGCTTGCTTTTCAAAGCAAAGGTTTCTCAGTCATTCTGAATGAAGCAGTAGCCACTACCCCATTTGGGGATTATGTCAAGGCCTAGGCACTCATTTTTGAGAACGCCATATTCATCCAACTCTGAAGCGACAACATCTGTCGATAAAAGATCCCTAAAGAAAAAAATTTAAGAGACACGCTCCAGTAGCGATTAAATAATGTCAATGACATACTTATCCCAGAGATTTCATTGAAATGGGAAACCATTCGGTTCTTTAGATTATGAACTTGACACTGTTGGCATAACAAAAATGATAGAGATCTTATCAATAAGACTTTTGATAAATTCCCCATAGCCTATGATGTCTTATGACACCCATACCGAAATTCAGTTGATTAGACTGAATAAATAACAATAATTTTGAGACCTGTTGGAATTAAAAAGATTCATGAACCACAGGCTCACTATGAGAACACTACCAGATCTGAGGGAATAGCCGACGAAAAAAATTTCGTCGGCTATTCGTTCTGCCGACGAATTTTTCGTCGGCTATAAGTCGTCGGGAAAACGCCGTCGGTAATACCAATGGCCGACGAAAATAAAGAAATCGTCGGCTATAGTCGAGTATGGCCGACGATGTTACCGACGAAAAATTATTTCATCGACCAAACGTGGGCAAAATATCCGACGAAATTCGTCGGGTATTTTCGAGTATGGCCGACGAAATTCGTTGGCTATTTCTGAAATATAGCCGACGATTTCATCTATTTCGTTAGTTATTTCGTCGAAATATATTAATATTTTAATAGACATTAATTAGTTATAGCCGACGAAATAATGTCATTTTCGTCGGCTATAAGTTTTATAGCCGACGAAAATTGGTAAAAATCGTCGGCTATAGTGCTTATAGCCGACGAAATAATGCCAAAATCGTCGGCTATTCTTACATTTGGGGAAAAAAATTAAATTATTTTCTAAATTACCATTCCAAGCAACCTGCAAATCACAAAAGACAGTCCATGCATTTGCACCAACAAGAAACACGTCTAAATGACTTATTATTTAATTCGTTCCAATATACATAAAATATAACCCTAATCATTACCTAAACCACTAAAGTCCACCAGGTCATCCCCAGCATCCTGCTCTCCATCATGCTCGTCATCCTGCTGACCGAACTCGGGAGGTTGAGGCATTGGAGGTTCAACTAACGGCTGAAACGGGGGCGGGGGTTCAAGGTTTTGTTATTGTGCGGCGAACATATCATACCACCAGTTTTGTTGGCCGGCGTAGTTGTGTCGCCGAATTCTCTCGCACTCAGAATACCAACTGGACAGATCTAAATAATACTGCTGTGTTCTGCGGTGTTGCTCCTGTGATCTGCATTGTTCCTCCTGTAATCTCTGGAACTCGGCCGCCAACCTTGCATTTTCTTCTGCCAATCTCTGCACTTCTCCCCTCACCTGTTGGCTCTCCCCGGCCGCCTCCCTTCTTTTGACCTCCCTTAGTGGTCTTCAGGAGCCCTAGTCCAGAACTTCCCAAACCCCGGCAGTAGTAGTTGTTTGAGCGGTTTGGGAAGGCTGCGTCGAACATCCTCGCTGCCGTTTGGACATTGGACCGGTCGACCTGGCGCAGGGCTTCTTCCAGATCTGCCTCTGTAATGTTCGGTTGTGTCTCCCGAACTACTTGCTGGAACACATCTTCTTCGGCTCGGTTCACCCTCTCTTAATTGGACGGGAAAAAAAAAATTAATATTCTAACAAATATATAATTAAGTAAAATTAATAATTAAAATTTTTAAATCGTAATGAACGACTTACGAGCTGTTCTGTCGCTTGTGGATAAGCGATCTTGAACGTCTCCACGTACGGGTTGCTATCAGGATGATCTCTAAGCTCCTCCTCCTGATATTGTGCAAACGGCCTAGAACCACCAGGATGGGGGGTTGTGTTACGGCGGCGGTTCACTGAGTTTATCCGAGAACGATCCTTCAAACAAATAATAAAATATTAGAAAAATGCATCAAAAAATATTAGTGTAATAATTATAAAATAATTAAACTAATAATTAAAATTTTAACAAAATAAACATTTGTAGTGAAGTTTAGTATTTACCTGCATAACTGGGTTGTTGAAGTCTACTGTCTTCAACCAACGCCACTCCTACTCCCTGAACATGAACTCTCTGGGAGTACCCATACGACCACGGTTATCGTATTCGTTAAAGTGGGAACGGAGCTCGTTCTTCCACTCTTTGAACCTACGGAAAAAACAAAAGTGCATTAGAAATATTATTAATATCATAAAATATTTCAAATTATAAGATGAGGAATTTCCAACGTACCTCGAGTTCTGCACGGAGTCCGCCCAATCCCGCTTGTGTTCGGCAATCTCAAAGAATGTCTGAAAGATAATATTTTATTAGTTTTACAATTGTAACAGTACCGAAAATTATTAAATATTACGATAAATAAATTAAATTTTTTAAATTACTCACCGACGCAGCGTTGTTCACCTCCCTCTTTATCTCTTCGGGCACATCAGCCCACCATGTCCACAACATAGGGACTCTGTCCCTAATCAGTGCCCCCACGCAACCCAAGTAGTCCCCCTTTTTTTCCCCTGAACCTCCTGATTAGGAGGTTCGTTGATCTGGATCCTCCCCCTCAGATCAACAGTTCTCCTGAGCGTGTCAAAACATATGACACCTCTCGTGTTCCTTGTTGAACTGCTATCGGCTGTCCCTATCACATAAACGACGATTGGTTAATAAAATTAAATATTAGTGTGTTAATTTTAATAAAACATTTAACTAATAAAATCGAATATTACCTGAACTCGATGACCCGTCTGTCTACTTTCCTTTTCTCCTCGCCGAAATCAGGAGGTCAGGGTTCTCAAATGGCTGTTGCTGGTATGCCTCCGCAGCACTCACGTACTGAGGCATATCAGGCCATATGGGCACACCACGATAGTCGACCTCGGGTATCGCAGGAATGTTGTACAGGAGGTAGAGCTGATTTGGGAGAGTAGGACCCTCAGTCGAGTCAGCAGCAGACGTCGTCGGACTCGTCATCGGCTCCCGATGAACCTCAGGCATACGAACCTGAGGAACGTCTGCAGCTATCTCGTCCTGAAATAGCTGCCGACTGAACCTCGGAGCATCTGGCCCGACAGGCGGAAGTGAACTGCTCGACGGCCGCCCCGCCTGGAGAAGGGTCTGGTGCCGAGAACTCACACTCCTCCGCGGCTGGGATGATCCACAGTCCTCCGCGGCTGGGATGAATCTACACTCCTCCGCGGCTGGCTGGTGGTCCTCTCAGGCTGGCTATGGGTCCTGTCGGAGTCTGCCGAACCGGCGGAATTTGCAGAACCCCTAGATCTGGAACGACGGCCCCCGAACAACTGTCTGAATGCATCGGCCATCTGCAGCTTGAATACATTAATTAATATTAAATTATATTACATTTTATAACAAATTCTAATTAATATAATAACCAATAATACTAACATATTTCAAAACATACTAACAAATTTATATATAACAATTTAACTAATTTTAAATAATACTAACCATTATCCTAAATATAACTATTTTTATACAAATATAACTATATTGCAATATTAACATATATATATATAAGTAGACTACCAATTTATATATATAATTAATTTAACAATTTATATAACAATTTATATAATTAAAATTAAATATATAACAAATATATAACAATTTATATAATTAAAATAAAATATATAACAAATATATAACAATTTGTTAAAATTAAATTTATTAACAAATATATAACAATTTATATAATTAAAATTAAATATATAACAATTTATAAAATTAAATTAATAAAAAAAAAACCGGATCGGAGGAGGAGGAGGAGGAGGATAATTCGTCGTCGATTTGAGGAGGAGGAGGAGGAGGAGGAGGAGGAGGTGCGGAGGTTTCTGAATTACTGCGGATTAGGGACGGCGGAGGAGAAAGCAGAAAAAAGGGGAAAACGGAGGCTAGGATTCGGCAGTTTCAGACTTATACCCGATAGAATAGCCGACGATTAAAAAAGATTTCGTCGGCTATTCTTTACTATAGCCGATGAAATCTTTAATATCGTCGGCTATACTTTGAATGTCGTCGGCTATTCTTTGAATGTCGTCGGCTATACTTTAGGCGCTCAGCAGCCGTCCGATCTGCCCCATCCAACGGCGGACAATGAAAAGGCGCGGATCGCAAGAGTTTAGCCGGCGAATTTAAATATTTCGTCGGCTATACTTTGGACAATCAGCAGCCGTTGGATCTGAGCCATCCAACGGCGGACAATAAGCTGATCGCAAGAGTTTAGTCGACGAATTCAAATATTTCGTCGGCTAAACCTTTGGTAAAACAACGAAGTCAAACCTCTAAACGCTTTAAAACGGAAATTGACATGTGTAAATGACGTTTTTTGGCCTGACCTTCAACAGATAATAGTTTCAAATCGATGAGACGCAACTAATCGTATAAAAATTTTCCTCAAAATATTTACCGACCGTGAGGCTACCCATAGGAAAACGGAAGTAAAAAACAGTTAACCGCAACATTCGGCACACAGATTTTGTCGGAATCTTGTCATTTTTCAACCGTAGACGTATTTCATTATTTCGGTCATATCTTATTTCACGACACATTTGCATTTGAAGAGTGTACGTATAGTAACTATTTGAAACTATACATTCACTTAAACACTTAGTAAACAAGTTAAGGAACAATAGTGCATATGTTCCGATTTTGAATCTAAAAGTTTGGACAATCTATTCCAACCGTCAGATATTACCGTTAAGATTAAATACATGTATGAAAAAAAATCCAACTACATCTGACAACGTTAAAGGCTCGATCGGGACGGTCAACCGGGTGAGTCAACCCTTTAAACGCTTAGAAATGAAAATTGGCATGTGTAAATGACGTTTTTTGGCCTGACCTTCAATAGATAATAGTTTCAAATCGATGAGACGCAACTAATCGTATAAAAATTTTCCTCAAAATATTTACCGACCGTGAGGCTACCCATAGGAAAACGGAAGTAAAAAACAGTTAACCGCAACATTCGGCACACATATTTTGTCAGAATCTTGTCATTTTTCAACCGTAGACGTATTTCATTATTTCGGTCATATCTTATTTCACGACACATTTGTATTTGAAGGATGAAGCAATGGGTTGTCGATAGTGATAGAAAATGGAAGGGGGTCTGTTTTTGTTTTTTTTTTTTTATCATAGCCGACGAAATCAAACCTAGTACTCATCGGCTATTCTTCGGGCTTCTGCTTCCTCGGCCGGACACGCTCGGGCGGTGGACTCTCGGCCGGCACCACAGCTCGACCGGCACCTTCCTCGGCCGGCATCTCCACCCGGCCGGCATCCTCCTCGGCCGGTGGCTCCACCCGGCATCACATACAGCTCGGGGACTTCTCTCCTCTCGTCCGGCGCTCTCCCGTTCTCCCGGCCGGGGAATCCCGTCCGGCCCATCTCGACCTTGGCTCTCCCTCGATCCTCGTCCGGCCCGGACCATGCGCCGGAACTGCTGGAAGATGCTGCACCGGAGACGTGCTGCACCGGGGACGCCGCACCGGAGAACGAAGCAGTGCCGGGGATGCCGCATCGGACGACGAAGCAGGGCGGTGATACCGCACCGGACGACGAAGCAGGGCGGTGATACCGCACCGGACGACGAAACCGCACCGGAAGCCGAACCCGGGACGGACCTGCCGCACCGGAGCTGCTACGCCGAAGACGAAGCCGCACCGGAGCCTTGCACGCGGATCGGCCGAGCTGCATGGCTGCTGACCGGACTGCATGCTGGGCCGGTGACGCCGCACCGGAGGGCTGCTCGGGGGACGGAGACCGCTAGCCGGTGAAACAAATGGCGCCAAGTCCGAAACCGCACCGGAGCTCGCGCGTGGAATACTTCAGGGCTGACCGGGCGGGCCTGCTTCTGTTGACCGGGCCTGCTGCCAACCGGGCCTGCTGCCTGCCATGAACTGGGCTGCCAGGGCTTCTTCTTCACTTTTTTCTTTTTCCCGATGGAATAAATAAGATCACAACTACCGATCTCTACCCAGCTGGTAGAGCAACACAACTTTTTGAACTGATCCCCACAGACGGCGCCAATTGTTTCTGCCTAAACCCGGGGGTCTAGTAGATACAGGACAATAAAGATAGAATATGAACACAAGGGTTTATAGTGGTTCACCGTGCCATCGGATGGCACGGCTACGTCCACTTGGAATTCACTATAACCGGCTAATAAGCCATCGATGGTACAAGGGTGGAATGCCCAGGAACCAAAAGTCCTTAATACTAAGGGGGAAGCCTCCTATTTATAGAGAAGAAAGGCTTCCTCCTACACCATGTTTCCAATGTGGGACACAAGCCCACATTACTACACATTTGCCTACCCACGAAGCTACTTCGGGAGCCCGGTGCCACGCCCTCCGGGTGCGGCACCGGTGATCTCTGACATTGGGAATATAGCCAGGGTTGCGGTCTACCCGCCGGATGCCGGAACTAGGACCCATGACACCGGTTGCACGGTCCACGAGGTCGCTGAACATGCTTGGCGGTGCACCATATCTACCACCAACAAGTCCCCCAAGTTCCCGAGTAAGAGTGCAATCTTACTTGGGGAGTTAATCATCATGCGCTTCCAAGCATAGGCGGTGACCGAGTCACCCCTACTACCTCCCCTACTACCTCCAGTCCCCCAAGTCCCTAAGTGAGATTGGGCTCTTCTCGAGGTGATCGCCTTTTGCCTCTGGATGATATGTACCTAATAAAACAAGAATAGAAATAAACAAATGATCAGAATTTAAGCCACATACTGGAATCAAGCACCGGGTAGCTACTTGTTACCGCTCGGTGATACGAATACTGCCCGGGGTTACCAATGATATGCCCACAAATATCAATGGAACACATAAATCATGATCACGTATAAAATGAAGGCATGTGTAGCTTGAAGAGGTCATGCAAAGTCTTTCGTTAGTGTTGGCTTAGCCGTTGGAATGCCCCAGAGCCGGTTGAATGGTACATAACCGGTAGAATGCCTCAGCCGTTGTCACTGGCTTACCGTTTCCCGGAGGAAAAGATCCCGGAGGATAGAACTCGGCCAGCCACACATGAAAGACTATGCCATGCACAACAAAGCTAAATATTACCGATGTAGCAGGTAAGCATGCACATTCATTATCATGCGGGAAAAACAATTCACATGCTCGCCAAATATATAGCACAGTAATCGCATAGAAGTGGAGTAAATATAATTGTAAGGATCAAAGAACTTAGCTTTGCTGGAGATTGCTGCAGGTTGATTTGCTGTTGGAAGCAGTGGGTGCCCAGAGAAAATTTCTAGGTGTCCAAGCTGCTGAAACTGAACAAATGGAGTGGCCCAGGGTTGCTGGAAGCTGCCCAAACCCGGATGCTGCTGAAGACCCGGCCCGGCCCAAGATGCGGATCGGCTGACCGGTCCTGAACGGGGCTGACCGGGTTTGAACACTGCTGCTTTCCCGCCATTTCTTCCTCTGCTCTGCTTCTCTCTGCTTCGGGCTTCTGCTTCCTCGGCCGGACACGCTCGGGCGGTGGACTCTCGGCCGGCACCACCGCTCGACCGGCACCTTCCTCGGCCGGCATCTCCACCCGGCCGGCATCCTCCTCGGCCGGTGGCTCCACCCGGCATCACATACAGCTCGGGGACTTCTCTCCTCTCGTCCGGCGCTCTCCCATTCTCCCGGCCGGGGAATCCCGTCCGGCCCATCTCGACCTTGGCTCTCCCTCGATCCTCGTCCGGCCCGGACCATGCGCCGGAACTGCTGGAAGATGCTGCACCGGAGACGTGCTGCACCGGGGACGCCGCACCGGAGAACGAAGCAGTGCCGGGGATGCCGCATCGGACGACGAAGCAGGGCGGTGATACCGCACCGGACGACGAAGCAGGGCGGTGATACCGCACCGGACGACGAAACCGCACCGGAAGCCGAACCCGGGACGGACCTGCCGCACCGGAGCTGCTACGCCGAAGACGAAGCCGCACCGGAGCCTTGCACGCGGATCGGCCGAGCTGCATGGCTGCTGACCGGACTGCATGCTGGGCCGGTGACGCCGCACCGGAGGGCTGCTCGGGGGACGGAGACCGCTAGCCGGTGAAACAAATGGCGCCAAGTCCGAAACCGCACCGGAGCTCGCGCGTGGAATACTTCAGGGCTGACCGGGCGGGCCTGCTTCTGTTGACCGGGCCTGCTGCCAACCGGGCCTGCTGCCTGCCATGAACTGGGCTGCCAGGGCTTCTTCTTCACTTTTTTCTTTTTCCCGATGGAATAAATAAGATCACAACTACCGATCTCTACCCAGCTGGTAGAGCAACACAACTTTTTGAACTGATCCCCACAGACGGCGCCAATTGTTTCTGCCTAAACCCGGGGGTCTAGTAGATACAGGACAATAAAGATAGAATATGAACACAAGGGTTTATAGTGGTTCACCGTGCCATCGGAGGGCACGGCTACGTCCACTTGGAATTCACTATAACCGGCTAATAAGCCATCGATGGTACAAGGGTGGAATGCCCAGGAACCAAAAGTCCTTAATACTAAGGGGGAAGCCTCCTATTTATAGAGAAGAAAGGCTTCCTCCTACACCATGTTTCCAATGTGGGACACAAGCCCACATTACTACACATTTGCCTACCCACGAAGCTACTTCGGGAGCCCGGTGCCACGCCCTCCGGGTGCGGCACCGGTGATCTCTGACATTGGGAATATAGCCAGGGTTGCGGTCTACCCGCCGGATGCCGGAACTAGGACCCATGACATCGGTTGCACGGTCCACGAGGTCGCTGAACATGCTTGGCGGTGCACCATATCTACCACCAACAATGTATAACTTTAATCAATAAGAAATTAATTAACACATATATATTACAATATATATTATTATCAACATCAACTCATATATATATATATATATACCATTAATTAACAACCATTAATTAACATATTTATATATATATATATATATATATATATATATATATTTTAACACTAATTAAAATAACATCAAATTAAAACACATAATTAAACTCTAACTGAAAATCAACTCAACTACAACTCAAAATCAACATATATACATATATACATTCTAACACTAAAACAACAACAAAACAAAAAATCACTTACTATATCAAAATCACTAAAACTCAAAATCAACTCAACTAAAACTCAAAATCAACATATATACACATATACGTACCTATATATAGCTCCACAATGTAAGAGATGACGGATTTCAACAATACCCACAAATTTTTCACTCTTTCTCCCGTTTTTTTTCGTTTTTTTTGAAATGAGCAGCTTCTGTCCAGATCTGAAAATATAAAGACTTATAGCCGACGAAAATTCCAATTTCGTCGGCCAAACTTTCAAAAGTTTTCGTCGGCTAATGTTTTAGAGAAAGGCCGACGAAAATCCAAATCGTCGGTCATTCTAGGGGTATAGCAGACGAAAAATATTTTTTAGGGATGAAAGAAAAAATCGTCAGCCATTCTTGTGGAATAGCCGACGATTTTTTATTTTTAGCGACGAAATAAAAAATCGTCGGCCATTCTTGGGAATAGCCGACGAAAAAAGTATGTCGTCGGCCGTTTTTTTTTTCGTCGATAATGATCTTTTTTCTGGTAGTGGAAGGCTTCAAAATAAAAGAAATAAGAATCAGAATGCCCCGTATCAACAAGTTTCTAAACCGATACGTGGAGGAAATCAAAATGGTAGAAACCGTGTGACACGACGCTCCAACACTTAGAGACGAGATGGCGGCAATGCCGCACCTTCAGGGGGAGGCCGATTCGGCCATAGAATCCGTCAAGGTGGTCACGCGCCACCTCCTCCCTCGTCTCACAACAACAACAAAAGCAATAGTTTTGCTCCTTGTTACAAGTGTGGTTCCTCTAAGCATGTGCACCACGTGTATAATTCTAGCAAAGAGATGATTAATGCCTACAAGAGATAATTCTAGCAAAGAGAATTATCATGCTGAGTGAGAACTAGTGATGACAACCTCACGTTAATCTCATGGCTGAGCACTTCATTCCTGAAGTTAAGACTCAAGAACCTACTAAAGCATTAGATGTCCCGAATTTTGATTAGTCTTTATGTTTGACTTTTCATTAAGAATTTTTCAAGTATTGTAATGACTTTGCTATATCTTATAGACTTTGATCTCTTAGTCGTTTTCTTTGGAATTAGAAGCTTGCTTTTGATGTATTAAAAGTTGGCAAGTTAATAAAATTTCTCTGTTTTCCCATATTGTGAGAAATATTATGTTTTTAAGCAATCTAGATTCGTGTTTTAACGACTCACGTGGTTCTTCTGAAACACTATTGGGTCACATTGGCTTAGTATATTGGACTTATAATTCCACCTCAGCTCAAATCAAAATCAAAATCAAAGAATAATTGAAGCTAGGCTCGACGTCACAAGCCTAGTGGCTGATGTCGGCCTCATGGTGATGATACCTCGGCTTCGGCAGCACAAAGGTGCCATGGCACCGTGCTTTCAAGGAGGCTTCGGCCTCGGTTCTATGGCCGCCCGAGAAGGTGCTTAGCACCGATCCTAGGAGGCTAAGCCTCCATTCTTCCGGTCACCAAAGGTGTTCAACACCACAACGTGCGAAGCCTCGGCTTCGTTTTGGTTTCTGATGATGATTGCTCGGTTATGTAACATTCAACCTTGCACTTTCCGACTTTAGTCGAAGTTATAAAGTTCAAATGCCATGCGATACACTCGATGAGATTTCATCCCCTTTCTTTCTCTATCCTACGGCGTAGTGATTAGACTGTGTCCTGCAAGAAAACCACCCATAGTTTTTCATCTCTTTAGATGTCTCGCGGTGAAGTTGAGTGTCTAGCTGATAGTGGGACAACCCACACTATCCTAAGGGAGAGAGAGTCGTTTAAGTATTATGTGCAATATAGATGATCAATGACTATATCGATTAGAACCTCGCCGGTTGTTAAAGAGCATGGATTCATTAATTTTACGTTACCTAATGGTACAGTTATCGATGTCATTGAATGTATTCTATGCACCAAGAAAAAATCGAATCTTGCTGTGTTTTCCGAAACCTAATTGTCATATGTTATCACTTGGATATATGAGAATGGTAACAGTTACTTGTGTATTTCCTCTAATGAATCATTCTAGAGAAGAAGTTGAGTCAGATTCAATGAGAATACCTCATTCCAATTCTTGTTATTGGATCTTATGACTCATACAAGCTTTGATATTGCATGACCTATAAATTATAGCTCACTCATTCAAAAATGGTATATTTTATACCAATGGAAAGGTCTATGTGTCTAATTTCTAAAGACACTGAACGTTTGATCTTAGCTATCATATTAAGTAAGTTATGGCAGTTTCGGCAACGTAGGACGGATCTGTCCGGAAATCTATAGATCCATCAACTTCGACAGAGCTTTGTGATCAGCTCGGTTCGAACTATGTTGTGTACTTTATATCAATGGAAAGCTATCGATGTCTAGTTTCTAAAACATTTTACGGTTTGTCAATATCTTCTGTAATAACGAAGTTATAACCGTTTTAGTACACAAAAGTCATGCTGCGCGTGAATCTGATTTTCAGCGCGAATTTGTATTTTAAGATGCATAATGCTCTTATCGCAAAGCTTGTACACTAGCAAAGTTGAATCCATTGTTTTCTTTTATTATGGGCACAAAAGAAACCATTCTTACAACAAATCCAAGATGATATGTACGTGTGGACCTATCAACCAGAATGCGGACCCTTTGTGTATTCTAAGGTGTTGGTTGATGCATCGATGCGTTGGTCACGTCGATTTGCTGTCCACAAGCTGCATTTGCCAAGTTTTTAGCATAAATCATCAAAGTTAAGGGCTCATCACCCTGACCATCCTATTAAATCTAATAGGTTGGATAATGTTAGAGAGTTTAACTCCAAGACATTCGATGATTATTGCATATCCACAGGGTTTGAAGTTGACCATCCCGTTTCTCATGTTCTTTCTCAGACTGCCTTGCAGAAGCCATTCTGCAACAACTCCGGCTATTAGCTAGGGCTTTTGGTTATGGGAACCAATTGCCAGTTTCTGCATGGGGATATGTAATACTGCATGCAGCTATACTTATTCGTTTCAGACCCAATGCCAACCAGACGTTTAGTGCATACGTGCTGGTTACTGGTTATAAACCCAATATTGCGCACTTACGTACTTTCGGTTGTGCTTTTTATGTGCCTATTACGCCTCTTCTGCGTACAAAGATGGGTCTACAAAGACGTTTAGGTATGTGTTGGATGTGAATCCCCAACAATAATCCCCAACAATATATTAGACCAGACATCGCTTTCGTTGTGAACTTATTAGCTAGATTTAGCTCAGCGCCTACGCATCGTCATTGGAATGGTGTTAAACATCTGAAAGGTTCCATTGACTTGGGTTTGTTCTACCCCTTTAACACCAGAGAGGTTTCTACCACCGGTCATCCTCACACCAACACCACCGGCAACCCCGACAGCGCCGCTGTACGCCGCGGAACTGCCGCCGGCACCGACGACGTGGAGACCGGCATAAGTGATGATTTCAGCCCTTCTTCGTCCTTCAATGACCGTCTCCCTTATTCAAAGACTCCCAACAATGTGTTAGTTGGTTTTGTAGATGCTGGGTATCTCTCTGACCCGCATAGTTCTTTTATAATGTGCAACAATAGAAATTCCTGAACATCCAAGTTAATCAAGTGAGTTCAGATGCAAATGTTGCAGATTTGTTTACCAAGTCTTTGAGAAAATCTATGTTTGTGAAACATGTGAAGAGCATTGGCATGCGCCAGTTATCAGAGCTCTAAGTTTGTTAGACATCAGGGGGAGTCTACATCACATGTCAATCACATGTATAGTAGTTGGTGCGTTGTGCTCTTTTCCCTTCGTCCATGCATTTTATTTTTGCCCAAGAGGTTTTTGTTTTGCTGGCAAAGTTTTAGTGAGGCAACATGGTAAACACCATGAAGACATTAGGCGCTCAACACAAGGGGGAGTGTTGTAGGAAGGTTATTTCCGTAACTTCCTGGATGTGTCTTGACCTAATTAGACTAGTATAGTCGATTCTGTAATAGATAGGGAATCCCTGATTTATCGGGATACTTGATGTAATGCCTATATAAAGGCCCCTCTATCAATCAATAAATGAGAAGTTCTCCCTATTATAATTTCTCCTTGAACATAAATAAAATTGTCGCTATTAGATAAGAAGATTCAAAATTTGTTTAAATAATGGTGTGAGAGACTTTTGAGTCCTTCATATGGTTTTTTTTTTCAACATTTTGTTAAAACATGGTGAAAAATCTATACAATCACCTAAAAAAGGTCATTTATCAAAATTTCTCTTGTTTGACTCTTATGTCTCCAACATTTTTGTTGAATGTTGCACTCGTCCCATTAATTGTCCACGTTTGGTGTCATATTATCACCTCCCCTAGTCATCCTTAAAAGGATTTTTTTTCACTTTCATTGACTTCAAAAAGTTGACTAACCTACTCAAGTTATAATCACTCATCTGCACATAACCATTAATCTAGTTACTCAATTTTGTAATCGTTGTGTGCGTTAATTATATATAAATCCAGATAATCTGTAATTATATATGAATTTATTACACTTTTACAATTTATATAATTTTTATAATGGAATACTTAGCTTATTTTATAATAAAACACATAGCTTTTTTATGATGAATATATATATATATATATATATATATATTTTTTTTTTAGAAGATGATGCATATATTTTAGTTGATTGAAGATGAAAACTAATTTTTGAAATACAAAACAGAACATAAACTAATTTTTTTTAGCAATGATAACAAACTCAATTTCAAAAAATAAAATAAAATTGCCTATAGATTATTGAGAAAAAAAAGTTTAATACATGCCACGTCATCAATTTAACAAAAAAACTAACAAACGTACCATATTTAATAACTGTGCAATAATTGAGGTACCATTTTGAGTAACGAAACTTCGTAAGTACCAAAAAGTATATTTCATAATAGTTCAGGTACCTTTCATATTAAAAACATCATGGTAGCCTTAATCGGGAAGTTGGACAGAACAAATGAAATATCTCAAAATCATATACCCTTACTCAGTTTCATCTTCATTATTCCTAAACCTTAAAGCTTAGCTTCCAGTTTTAGTATCTATTACAATCATACCATGACCTAGGGCTGGGCGTTTTGGCCCGAGAGACCGAAAACCTGGCCCGAAAAACCTGAAAAAGCCCGAAACGGGCCGGTCCCTTTATATTAAAAGCCCGGACCGAATTTAGGCCCGAACTGAAACAAGAAAATCGGGTCGGGCTCGGGCCTTGAAATTTTTGGGACCGAAAACCCGGCCTAGTCCGATAGTTTAATATATATATTAAAAAAAAAAAAAAACAGAAGATGTCGACCTAACTCACTCGTCTGAGACCTAGCCTCTAAGGAGTCCAAGCCTCTTGGTTCCTGCCCAGGTGCCCTCCTCCTCGCCTCCTGCCCTCCTCCTTCTCCGGTTTCGTGCGAATCGCCACGATGCCACCAGCTCCAACTCCGGCTCAGTCCCAATCACCACCAGCTCGAATCGCTTCCGTCTCGAATCTCGATTGCCCAATCTCCTAGTCCTAGGTACGTAAGACTCATCTCTCTCTCTCTCTCTCTCTCTCTCTCTCTCATCACTCCATCTCCACCTTAAAGCCTCGCCTGAGTCGCCTCAGCCTCAGCCTCAGGCCCTCGTCCCATCCTCTCCCAGCTTCGCCTCGCCCTCGCCCCGCCCTCGCCTCCCCTTTGCCTCGCCTCAGTTTTTGAGCCCGAAAAAAGCCCGAACCCGACTCGAACCGGTTCGAACGGGTTTTGGTCGGTCTCCAAAGCTCAGAAAGCCCGAACTGGCCCGAGCCCGAAATTTCAGGGTTTGGGTATTATAATTGAGAAGATTATCAAGACTAAGATAAGACATCATGGGCTACAAAGCCATATATATATATATATATTACATAATTCATTAGTTAAAGGCGCCTTAGACAAACCAATACTAGCAAACACCGACACAGGTAGTTCAACAACAATCTCCTAAGCGGTGGACATTGCCGGCAGGTGACAACATCTACAAACTAAATGTAGATACATCCTTTTTACCTCACCAGACAAAGGGAGGAGTTGGCGGTGTTGTCAGAAATGCACAAGGTCGTTTTATAGCTGCTTTTGCTAAACCAGTCGACTTCACAGCTTCCTCGAAGCAATGTGAATTGCTTGCCATTTGTGAAGGTATGGATCTCCTCAAGTCCTTGAATATGCATAATGTCATTGTGGAAAGTGACTCATTAGAAGCTATAGCTGAAGCCAAGGCCTGTGACTATGGTTTCCTTGCCAATGGAAACATCATCGACGACATTCATCACACTTGGAAGAGTCTCACAAATGTAACAATGCAGCACTGTCCTCGTAGCTGCAATGTGGTTGCACATCGACTAGCAGCTGTTGGTTTTCAAACTGCCTATGGAACAACTTGGGTAGAGCAGGCTCCAAATATCATCCTAAATGTATTCATGCAAGATTGTAATAATCTTTCCTAATTTCCATTAATGAAAATCCCTTCAAAAAAAAAATAAAAAATACTAGCAAACACCGATCAAGATTACAAACCAATATTTGCCCTATTAGAGACGATTTTCCAGATCTTCAATTTTCCTAATGCGTCAAAATTATTTCGAATAGAAAAAGTCATGAATTGAAGACACTTGAAATAAGAAGTCATGAATAAGAGACAATCGATATAAAGAAGGAAATAATATGTTTGGAATTATTCATAAACCCATGTTTCTTAGTTATCAAGTTAAAGTTTATTCGTTGGTGAGCTGTGGTTTGGTTGGTTAGATAGTCTCACTAATATCGTAGAAGTGGTGTGTTCAAATCTCATTCACCTATGTACTGGTGAGACCTATACAAATTCCAGACTTTTTGTTAGTAAGCAAGCACAATACTTTTACCTGAAATCACTCCGTTTGTTAGTATTGGTAAACACATGAATATTACTACTTTCTTACAAGATAATAAGGAGACTCCAAAGGGCCCTCGTGCCACCGTGAAGGTAAATGAGAGAAGGTGGCGAGTGACTGAGTAAAGAAATCCCACGGCCAGTGATGTACTAGTGGCTTGTGGGTCCCTCTCTTGTTCGCGCGTGCTCTCTCTCTCTCTGAAGCTCTGGTCTTCCTTCCTTACCCGAAATGCAAAACTATATAAATACAGATTTCAACGAAAATGAAAAGTAAGAAAAACAAACAAGGAAAAGAAATTTCTAACGTGGTGGGCTGCTGCTACTTTGACCCAGACCCTCTCTCTCTCTCTCTCTCTCTCTCTTCTTACTTTTTCCCCCGAGCTCGAGCTCGAATTCGAACTCGTCTTCTTCTTCTTCTTCGTCCACATCTTCTCTCTCTGTAACAGAATCGACAGCTCAATCACTCCGGCGGCGCGTGAAAGTTAAACCGCGGCGGTGGAGTTTTCCGGAATCTGGTCAACGCAGGCGGCCGGGGGTTTGATCGGTCAACGCCGCGATTGAAAATTAGGGATTCATGCTTTTATGAGGAGGAAGACGACGGCGACGACTCTCTGAGCGCGGGAAATGAAGTTCTCGGTGAAGCTGAAGCTGATTCTACTAGTGTCGGCCTTTCTTTTTCAAATTTCCAAGCTCTCGGCAAACGTCGAAGGTCTGTGTTTTCTTTTTTGGCTCTAATGGCTGTGTTTGACTTTTGTGACTCGTTGACTGACTCACTGAGTTTAATTGATGACCAGGTGACGCGTTGAACGCGTTGAAGAGCAGCTTGGCGGATCCTAACAATGTGCTGCAGAGCTGGGATCCTACTCTGGTCAATCCCTGCACATGGTTCCATGTCACTTGCAATAGCGAAAACAGCGTCACCAGAGTGTGAGTAGTACCTCTTTCCCTCCCTAGCTCACTTAATTTAGCTCAGCTCGTTCTTGCTTGCGAAACAAGAGATTATTGATATGTATATGTTTGCTTTGTGGTTTGTGTTTGCAATCAGTGATCTCGGCAATGCGAATCTCTCCGGTAACCTGGTGACGCAGCTCGGCGTGCTTACCAATTTACAGTACTTGTAAGTAATTTGCTGTGTTGTATATTGTGGCTGTTTTGAAAGTAATGTGCATTGGAGATGGTTTTGTTTTCGTTGGAATGTGAAACTGATTTGTGGATTTGAATGACTCTTGCCGGACAGGGAGCTGTATAGTAATAACATAACTGGACCTATTCCAGACGAGCTTGGCGGTTTGCAAAACTTGGTCAGTTTGGATCTTTACTTGAACAGTTTAGATGGTGACATTCCTGACACACTTGGAAACCTGGGAAAGCTGCGTTTCCTGTATGAATCCACATCCTTTCTCTATATTCTTCCCTTGTTAGAGTTATTTATTATCTGGTTTATCTTCCTTTTTTGCATTTAATGTTTAAGATTCTATAACTGGCTTATTCTTTTAAAATAAAATAGTTGGGGATACATTTGTTAGATTGATGTTGTAGTTTTTACAGCTGAAAATATAAGGAAAGGAAATCCATTTTATTTTTGTTTGTTATATTCCCAATTCTTCAATTTTTCCTTCGTAGTGGTATTTTCCTTAAATTGCATTGTAAGTGATAAGGCGAACCCAAAATTGTACAATGTCAACTATGATCTGACCATATTTCAATGTACCCTTCTGTGAAGAATCGGAAGGAGGCAGTAGTTCACGGGTATATAAATTTCATATGATTGCAACACTTGATTCAAACCATTCAAGGTCTTGTACAACAGATGTAATAAACTAATCATTTGATGATATATGCTATGAAGATTCTAAAGAAGGTGCTAGTCAGGTAGGGAGAGAAATTAAAGAGGCCAGAGCGTACCATTAGTTTTCTCTTACTATTGCTGTGAGTTTGAAAATTAAGAGCGAATGATATCACAGTAGTTTCAAAATGTAGGAAGAGGCTAGAAGGTTAAACCCTTAGGAATTGCAGGATGTTGGCATTTTTGGGTTATTTGGATGAGTGAAGTAGAAGGATTTGTGAAAGAAAATATATAAGGTGTAGAAGAGCTTCAGGATCGATTTAGTTTTTGGGAGTGTGTGCTTTGGTCTCTGCACAGCTTAGACATTATAACATGCTACCCTTATTGTTAGACAGATAACGCCGCACTGAGTTGATGTAATGTTGTGTCTTCCCAGACTTGGTGCAACTTTCACTGTATTGGTTCTCTGACTGTGGAGCTCACTCTATTCTAGTGTTTTGACAATCTGTGAGAGTGAGAATGAGAACCTAATATCAAATTCCTTTAAGTTGCTCCCCTGTTACTTCTCCTCTACTTTCAAAGTACCCCTTGTTTTAATAATTTTTTTGGCCAAAAAAAGAAGAAAAAAGGAAGGAAAAAAAAAAAACAAAAAAAAAAGTCCCAGGCTTTTTAGTTAATTGTGGCATATAATAGCCTGAAAAGGCCCAGGCCCTTTCTCTATGTTTATAGCACTTTAGAATATTTTCTTCTGAGGTCTCTGTGGCCTTCTATTTTTCGACCTGAAGTTCTTTACTTCATTGATACCACCAAACCCGTATTCATGCAGAATCTTAATTTTAAGTTTGTTTGTGGTTATTGTTGGTTTTTTTTTTTTTTTTTTTTAAAAAATTTTTTAATATTTTTTTTTTACATTTGGTGTGAAAAATTTAATATACCCTATTGTATGGGCTTATCTGAGTTTTCAATGGAATGTCTCTTTGAACACCGTTATATGTTTACGTGGAAAGACAAGTAATCATATTCTATAAATGAATGAATGCTCAGTATAAGGAAAGAAAAGTATTAACATTTTATCTATATGTTCTCAGTATTCTATGGAATGTCTTCGTTATATTGTGATTATATGCGCATAACGGTTTGTATTCCATGTTTTAGGCGTCTCAACAACAATACCTTGATGGGGAAAATTCCCCATTCGCTGACTAAGATTGCATCATTGCAAGTCCTGTAAGTGTTGTATACTCTCGTTTGATCTCCAGTCAAATATTAAAACAGTAAAGTCTGTGAGAGAGAGAGAGAGAGCCTCCACTTTGAAGTATGCACTTGACAGAGTTTTTTCATGCAATGCAGGGATCTTTCAAACAACAATCTTACTGGAGATATTCCGGTCGATGGTTCCTTTTCACTCTTTACTCCAATCAGGTTTGTCGAATAAATTTTGTTCATTATCTTTCCTCTTTCCACAGTGGTAGTCTTTGTTTACCTACTACCTAGCACAATGATAAACTAAGCACTGTAATTTTTTATCCTGCAGTTTTGCCAATAATCCTTTTCTGAATCCTCTTCCAGATACTCCACCTCCTTCTGTTACTCCACCACCAAGTTCTAGTTTGTCAGGTTATTACCAATATTATTACTATGCTTGTATATTTCAAATAGTTATTGAGATTTGAATCTAAATTGTTTCGGCAATTTGTTGCTTTTTCTCATGACACTCTTCTACTATTTATTGTTTGCATTATCATGCCTTTTTCAATCGTTCATGAAATACTCTTACTTTTTTTCTAATCTGTTGTGTCAAAATGTAAAGAGTGAAGGAATCCAATTTCATATTCTCAGAAACCTTCTGCAGTTTTTCGTATCTTTGATACAAAAACGAGTTATGAGTTTTAATAAACAACTTCATTTTATTTTTCATGATTAATCTAATATTTGAAGTAAATAGTAAGTTGAAGTAGCATTTGTAATTGGGTTTCTCGTTGAAAATGCAGTACTTTGTCATTCAACACTTTTTTGGGTATGTCGAACTCTTTGGAGGTGGTGGTGGGTGATTTTTTTTATTAGTTTCATTGTCTTTTGGATGGTTAATCTCATGTTTGAATATAGTACGTTGAAGTAGGAGGTTGTAATTGGGTTTCTTATTGAAATTGCAGTAGTTTGTCATCTAACTCTTTGGGGGTGTGGGTGAATTTATTTAAATAGTTTTTAAATAGTTTCATTCTCTTTTGCACGAGTAATCTTATCTTTGAAACAACATTTTGTTGAAGTAGAAGGTTGTAATTGTTTCTTGTTGAAATTGCAGTAGTTTGTCATCTAACTCATTTTTGGGTATATCTAACTCTTTGGGGGTGGTGGTGCGTTGGGTTGGAGACATAAAGTGAAAAAAGCTATGTAGTTAGACATTGATAAGTTTTCATCTGGGGTTGGGTTATTATATATGATCTCTTGTGATTTCTTTTACAAACTCTGGTGGTTGAATCTCAGGTAACAGCCGTACTGGGGCTATTGCTGGAGGAGTTGCTGCTGGTGCGGCTTTGCTGTTTGCTGCACCTGCAATTGCACTTGCTTGGTGGCGACGAAGAAAGCCACAGGACCATTTCTTTGATGTACCTGGTTAGTGGTGTATAATATATACTATTAACTTGACAAAGATTGATGTTGTGGTATTGAATGCAAGTTTCTCTTATACACACTTTTTGCAGCTGAGGAGGATCCTGAAGTTCATTTAGGCCAGCTCAAAAGGTTTTCTTTACGCGAGCTACAAGTAGCAACAGATACCTTTAGCAATAAACATATTCTAGGTAGAGGTGGATTTGGTAAGGTTTATAAAGGACGTTTAGCTGATGGTTCTCTGGTGGCTGTTAAGAGACTTAAAGAGGAGAGAACCCAAGGTGGGGAGCTACAGTTCCAAACAGAAGTAGAAATGATTAGCATGGCTGTGCACCGAAATCTTCTTCGTCTGCGTGGTTTTTGCATGACACCCACAGAAAGGCTGCTTGTATATCCATATATGTCTAATGGAAGTGTAGCATCATGTTTAAGAGGTAGTCCTTTAAACTCTTATATGCTGATGAGTCCTTGTTTTATGGCATGTAGTTATATTTTGAGTTAAATATTGGAGATTGAAATTAGTATCTCCTCTATAGGTTGTACATGGTCATATTATGTGTAATTTGTCGTTCTACTCATAATGTGCAACTTTTTATAGAGCGTCCGGAATCACAACCTCCACTTGATTGGCAAAAGAGGAAACGCATTGCATTGGGATCTGCTAGGGGCCTTGCTTATTTGCATGATCACTGTGATCCGAAAATTATTCATCGTGATGTAAAAGCTGCAAACATTTTGTTGGACGAGGAATTTGAAGCAGTTGTTGGAGACTTTGGGTTAGCTAAACTCATGGATTACAAGGATACACATGTCACTACAGCTGTGCGTGGTACAATTGGACATATAGCACCAGAGTATCTCTCAACTGGAAAGTCTTCAGAGAAAACTGACGTTTTTGGATATGGAGTCATGCTTCTAGAACTAATAACTGGACAGAGGGCTTTTGATCTCGCTCGGCTTGCAAATGACGATGATGTCATGTTACTTGATTGGGTATGCACTGGTGTATTCATTTTCATTTTGTTCCATGTAGCTTATGTTCAGATGGCACTTTCCCATGATAAATCCGACTTAATCGTTTCAGTTTTATAGGCATATTTAGTTGATTTGATCCTTATATCCCCAATATTTTTCTCTATTTATCTCACTCTGCTATCAGACTAAAGAAATATAACACACACACACTGTTTTATAGTCTTTCTTTATAGCTGAAAGTGAATGCACTTTTGAAATCAGATTGGCTGGCTATAGAAATTTGTCCTTCAATATTCACAATCCCATTGTTCTCGTAGGGACCAGACTTGCCTGACATTGTATTTGAATCTTCAGGTAAAAGGTCTATTGAAAGATCGAAGGTTGGAAGCACTTGTGGATGCTGATTTACAAGGTAATTATATTGACGAGGAGGTAGAGCAGCTGATCCAAGTTGCTCTACTCTGCACTTCAGGCTCCCCCGGAGAAAGGCCCAAGATGTCAGAGGTTGTTAGAATGCTTGAAGGTGATGGTTTAGCGGAAAGATGGGAGGAATGGCAAAAAGAGGAGATGTTCCGTCAAGATTACAACCCTATTCACCATCCAAGTACTAACTGGATCATCGACTCAACTTCTCATATTCCCCCTGACGAGTTATCTGGTCCCCGATGATACCGTCCCACCAGGTTCCACTCTGTATACAATGTAAGAGGTAATTGGGAAAAGCCCCATTTTGTAATTCAGTGATACCACATTTGTGTATATGATTTTTTTTTTCTTTTTTTTTGGGTTTTGTTTTCCAATTGTATTCTTCTCTAGTGTCCTGTTTATACCAAACAATGGAGCTAGTGCTGCTGTAATTGTTATAGGGTGTTAACTGCCATCATAAAACTGTGGTGCTAGCAACACGGCAGGATCTAGCAAATGTCATGAAAAAAGCACCATTCTTGTCATATTTATGTATCCCCGAAATTAGTCAAGATCGTCTCTATAAATAAGCTATTTTTTTCTTGATCCCATCACATTTGTGTTGCAAGTAAAATTTGTGCCGTACCATGCAGAGTGCTTCCTTTCTTACCTTATAATTAGTATATGAATGGACCTCCGTTTTTCAGAGTGATAATTGATTTCATAAACTCATTCAAAATGATCAAGTGTTCCTTTTGTTTTTCTTTAATTTCATGTGCGCTTAATCGACATCACTCTGATGATATTTCCAAAGAGAACAATTTTTTCCTTCCCCATCTCTGACATTTGACCCAAATTTATGCATCAAAATTTCTGATAGAAACTGAAAATTTGGTAATTGCGAAGATTCACTGGTTCTGGAATCTTTGTAACAGCTCTATTGCTAAAAACCATTTCAGTTTCATTTTCTACGCTTTTTTTTTAGTATTATTCATGTCATATCAATATTTTTTTTTTTTTTTTTTTGAATTAGACTCCCTATAAACATGAAGAATTAAGAACAGAAAGACACTGCTTGATGTCCTCCATCACCACCCCAAAACCGGGTTCTGTTGGTTTCTTATTTGTTCATGATAAACTTGTAATTTGGTGGTATCAGCGTATCAACTTGTACGCAACCATCATTAACATCGTCAACGAGGAAAATCAATAAAACTATCCATTTATTGCTTTGTAGGCACTTTGAACTGTTTAGCGTACAGTTCTATTACCACATTTGCTGCAATCACTTTCTTTTCTGAAAAATGGAACTCTCTTAAACTTCTTATTCCGATAGCTAGAGATCATACGATACACACACTATGAACTGAATACACAGAACTACTCATGCGGAGTTTTCCCAACTTTTAGATGAACGAACTTAGACTAAATGGGATAACTCAAGTGGTAAAGAGCACTATTACCTAGGAAGTATGTCATTGAGTTACAATAGGGAGTATATGTGAAATCCTTAGAATGAACTATAATATTGAGGATGCTTTGGGCAAAGCGGGGAGCTGTAGTTATAATATTGCTTGTTTGAGGAAGGAAAAAAAAAAAAGGGCGGGGAGTTTTAATTGCCAATGCTACTCAATTGTATGGCTTTGTAACATGTAACTTATGACACTTCGTAATTCGTATGAATTTCCCTTAGAAACATCATTCTGACATATTGTTCCAGAATGGTACTTCTCAATCCATGTCATTCTTCACAGTATAAACATTGAAGGTGACTGCAAAATGGCATTGAAATCAAGCTGAGGGAGCTCAATGAAATTTATCCAAGCTGCAGGGTATTCAGTACCGTTTGCTGTACTAACATGCCAATATAGTGTGTAGCAAACAATCTGAAGGGTTTTGAAACTTCAAAACAAGACCGGACTAATCTTCCTACCTAAACATCCTAATATGACGGGCATAGCCTCATTCATGTCCTCTATACAAAACTAGCATATACAATAGCATCTCTGATCAGGAGAATTAGGACCAGCTTCATTTTCTTCCACCAGTTGAAATTCGTGGCTTACTTTTGACCTCAGATTCCTTCAATCGACAGTGCACATAAGTTTTTAACATTTCAACTTTCTAGGTCTTTATCAAGAAAACAGTTTGAGTACCTCAAAGGTATAACTTACCTGAGGAACGTGGAGGAAAATGTAGTTCTTTGCTGTAGCCGGGTTATGATTTTCTGCGCCCTTACTCCAATCATAGCAGACCTAATAAACACAATTGCAGAAAATAGTTTCAATGCAATATTTAAGGGACACAATATTATTTAAGCATTGGGCGTATCCAAGTGGTTAAAAAATCTTGATGCAAACAAACAAAAACTGCAAAGCTGGAAAGCAAGGAAATTGATTGGTCTCGTAGATAGCAAGTACAAAGCACCATTAATGACACGTTTACAGAAAGATATGCTATTCATAACAACAAAACATAAGCAAGGATGAGGGCAAGCCAAGCAACTGGTACCAGGCACAGTAATAGGAAAAAAAAAACCAGGAACAACCTTATAGTAACAGATGGTTTACTCAAGTGTCAGTAGAGTCATCAGTCCCTACAGACGTAGGTACGGACTCTCCTGACAGGTTTAAATGGTTATATTCTGTTCCCAAGTAATGTGATGAAATTCACCTACCATTTGGGCCAGTTGAGGAACACTTATACAGTTGCTAGTCAATGTAATCTCTACATCTCAAAGAGAAATATCAGTAGAACTGGATTGTCTTGCTTTTCTAAGATTACAAGTTCAAGATGGCATCTACGTGGTATGTCACACTAAATCCTGTAAATCTAAGAATCAAGCATACAAAGAATCCCATGAAAGTTAAGACCACAGATCTACGCAGAGAAAAATATATATATATATAGAAAAAATATATATATCCTTTACTGAGCAAAGAGGAGGAGACAGGGGGAGACAGGGGGATGACTCCAGAAGTCATGGAGAACAGATAAAATTACAACAAATAAAAATTAAGAGAAAATTGTTGGATAGTGGGAGTATAAAAGTATAAAATTGTTGGAATTTGGAGCTGATAGGGAAGGAAAAGGGGCAGACATGCTTTTGTTTCATAGTTGAGGGATATTGGACTTTTTCATTCTATTTTGAAAACCAGGCAAAATGACATAGTTTGGCTTCATAAAATAAAGATAAAAATAACTATATTTTGGTTTAAGCAAATGTGGATACTTCCTCTATTATTAAGTATTAACTGAATAGCAGTGTGACAAACAATATACCGCTACAAACTTCACTACAATGGGATGTGTCAGTTCTGTTATTTTAATTGAGCATGTATGTGTACACACACACAACAGAGCTGATCCAGGTATTGGTATGAAGAAGCACAGAAAATTACCGAGTATGCAAATATGGAACCATCGTTGTTGAAAGTACTGCAAGGTATTGGTTGACTGCACCTTGACATGGCCTGAAAATAAAATTAAAAACTTATAAGACTCCTATCTGCGTGTAACTAGAAATTATTGACGGTTCAGTGGAACACCAAATTTAACCACAATGGAGAGGGTTGAGGAATTAACAAACAGATCAATAGGGTGCTAGCTTAGCAGCAACTTAACTAACTTATACATATAGAGGATCTGGGTGTATAAGAATACATATATAGAGATTGGGAGGAGATGATAGAGAATAGTGGGATGTGTTGAAATGGCTATATATAATATATAAATATACAGATGTGAGTAAACAGCAAATAGATGTGAGTAAACCTTTAGTCTTTGTTTGCTGTCCTTATTCCAAAAGTTGAAAGAACCATCGGAGCCAGCAGTAGCAAATGTGTGGTACACCTGTGATAAGGAATACAACATAAGTTCTCACATGATGAATAACTGTGAACAGAAAATAAAACCATCCACCAAACAATGATGTCTTACAGAAAAAGGCAATAATATTGTTAAATGACATAACTAGCATCAGGAGACTTGTAGAAGCAACCCCCTGATTTAATAATTCATACACATATGACATTGGTTAAGCATGTTCCTTCTTGTGGAACAAGAAGCAAGGAACAAGCAACATTGAACACTGAATATAAACTATGTTCGCAGATTATTTTATGGAATAAGTCCATTTAAAGCATTTGATAGTTTACATTATCAGTTCTGTTTCATGAGACCCTTGGAGTTACTGAAAGGAATTCTCCTATCATCCTAATAAAACCAAATACTAATGTTTAGAATGACTCTTGGTACCATGGAGACTTCAGTTGCAACACTTTTTTATCATCATTTTGCAGAAATGGACTCTTAGACTACCATATAGACTTCATTTTGGAACAAAAAGGACTGGGCTTAGTCTGCAGTATCCAAAATAGGGTACTTCACTAACCAAATTGTGGTCACTGCATCACACATGCCCGGAGTGGCCTTAATCATATTTACCATTTTACTAGCAGAGTGGATGCTTTCCTGTTCTACTTTTCATAAGTTTTCCATTTCTATGTTTGACCTGTTTTGGTGAAGAGTAATACATACAATAACCTGATAATAAACAACTTAAAATGTTATAAGAGCTATTCTAACGGATTTTTCTCCTCGCCTTCACCTCTATCATCTGTCGTCTCTATGCCCCCCTTTTTCCTTCTGTCTACAATAGATAGGAAGAAAGGAAAAACAAACAGAAACAAAAACAAAACCACCACAGTAATCACCCCACCAGTCTGGAAAAAAATAAAAAGGAACGGACAATCTTACAGGATGGAAGTTCAGCGAATTGACTGAGTATATCTCGTTTCCCTCTCGGTGGCACTTGAAGGTAAAGTTTTTACTTTGTTGTGCCTCGTCTAGATGATGTACACCAACTCTCCCTTCAATAGATCCAACCTGGTCAGAGATATCATTAGAATTATGCTTACTTCATCAATAATCATCGAAGATGATAGTTATCAAGTACAGACAGCATCCACTTTTACATATCAAGCTCAATAATGATGTAATTCAAAAACTATGGTGGCATATGTGTGAACCAGTGTTAAAACTGAGGTCTACAAAACTACCTTGACTAATCATGGTTGAATATTTATTTTCATCATAAAAGTAGGCAGGAAAACAAATAAATTACTCAAACCGGTTGACAACATAGTGGAGTAAACTGTCAACCTCAATAGATATGATTCAGAAACAAATACAGTGGCAATGTAAGAAACTGAGTTAATATTGAGGTCTAAGAACTATCTTGACTAATCACGGATGACTAATATATTTTCATCATCTAAGAAATAGACAGGGGACACAAATAAATTAATCAAACTGATTGACTGTTCAGAGAGAACTATACAGCCATCCTTGACACTCAGGTGAACTACACAAACCCCATCTCAACTGAGGAACTATACTAAAGAAAAGATTCCTAAATAAACTTGTGCAAGGTTTGGTGCCCTCCAAGACAAAAATAAAATAAAATAAATAAATAACAATGCTAAGAACCAAGCTCTCATGAAGCAATGATTAATCATCCAGCACCCATCACAGAATTGTACGTTGATCATATGCATTATGATTCGCAAAAATGCTGACTATTGTTTTGAACTATTACATTTACGATCACCACCCCATCTCTAATGAAAACTCATCTCGTCCAGCACGGTCATTTGAAACCTCCTGACAACAAAGTTCAGTAATCTCTAATGGGTTTGTGACCCCTGGACTCCATGGCTATTTACTCAATATATCACAAGCATAAAACCATCATTGCAACGGCATGTCCTAGGCCTTTATAAGAAGTAAAGTTTCCCTAGACCTTATTCTCCATTCATAGTGGCACATAAAACTTAATAACCCAGAAGTTTCATGTTAGTCATTATCGCATCTGCTACTGAGAATTTCTCTTCTGCATGTCCATGGAGTTTTGAAAAATCCAAACATCTTAGAGATAGACAGAGGTATATGTCAAGGGTCCATTGATGAGAAGGGACTAGGTAAGCTTGAACCCACTTCCTACAGTGATGTATATAAGCACAGCAATCTGGTTGCAATAAACATGACATACTTCACATATAAACTCTCACAAAATTAGGGTATCAACTTCACTTAAATACGCAAATCAATGAGAATAGATGGCCCACACCAGCTGGTTTGCGAAATATTTAATGATTTACACACATTAAAAGTCTGTTTTGCTTTGGTCTGTGACTCAGTATAGAGGGTGAGCTATTAACATTGGCACATTTGTTCAAAATCTAATTAGTAAGCACCGAATGTCAATAATCCCAAGTAAAAGCAGTGAAAAGATATTTGCAACTCGTCTCTGCATTCGCTGCAGAATAGTACCAAAAAGAAAAGGTTGGTATAAAAGGTAAGGGTCTGAATTGGCATGCTGCTTGAAATCTAAGTGGCAAGTACCCAATGTCATATAATGCCAAGAAAAAGCAGAGAACGAAGAGATGTTTACATCACTTCCTCACATTTATCATTGTGTAGGAGAAAAAACGAATAAAGAAGAGGGTGCAGTTTGTAACCATCCCCCTCGACCCGCCAGAGAACCAAGATTTACACACACACGGAAAAGAGATAATTAAAAGTTTCTGCTGTCACCAACTTTGAAGGCTATACAAAAGATATGAATCCAACCACCTCAATCACACTGCTGATATATACACCAGTCTAGCAGGCACCACATGAATAAATCTATTTATATAAAATGTACAATAAAGAAAATTAAGTTTTCTGTTCAATGAAAAGATTGCAAGAAAAACATATTTCAGATAGTTGTTCTAAAACACCAATTGAAAAGGAGAATCTCATAAACTACAGCACCCGATAGAAAACTAAAAGGCCATTACAAAAAGGAAGAAAAAAAAAGTGCAAGGAGTTCACATTTAGTTACTTACCAGGAAACCTTGCTGATCAGGAAATGCTGCAACACACCTTGTCTGATACTTTAGGGGTGAAATGATTCTCTTGAACTCAGTCTGTCAATGATTGGAAATAATCATAAGGTAAGGGACAACTTAAATACACATGACAACCCAAAAGATGGAAACCTAAAAGAAATGCAATTTATTATCAAAAATAGTATTGGGAAACTAAAGACTTATTCTTCAAGCACTACACAAGATAAATAATAATTAATAGCCTAACGAAATGGTAATTCTGGAAACCTTGTCAGATTAGTCTTGTCACATTATTTATCTTAACACTCACTGAAACAAAATTTACCTGTGGACTCTGCAAGTTATAAACAATAAGATTTCGATCAGCAGTTCCAACAACCATCAAAGGGTGTCGCACTGATAAGGCATAGCAGCGCTCTGGGAGCTGTTGGGTATGCACTGGATTTGGCTGCCTTGTATCCCAATACCTGAAAAAAAGGCAGTAAAAATCATGCAAATGTGTATCGAAAACTGTGCCATGTAAAAAAAAGGTTTCTTAAAATGATGAATAAAGTGCAGGTGGAAAAGAAATAATAAATATCAACAGCTAAAAGAATCATAGCTGCCAGATTGTAAATGAAATTATATCAACACACAAGAGAAGTTAGGAGCAAAAGGATATAGACTCGAAAGGGCAGAGCAGAACATTCTTAACTGCACAACTAATTTCATAAAATACAATGTAAGGTTCTGGTATATATTCTGATGTCAAAAAAATTGGGGAATGAATACTATGATTGACTTACTTCAAAGTCTTGTCCCAGCTTCCTGTCACTAAAAGGCTGATCTCAGGGATCCAAGCTATCTCCTTAATGGGTGCCTCATGCATCGCAACAGTCATTGCTTGATTGCCACCAGACATCAGAGGCCACATCTTAACTTGCTTATCACAACCTCCAGAGAACACAGTTGTCCCATCATCTTTCCAAGTTGAGCACAAAACCTATTTTTGCATATATGTAATAGAATTCAAACTCTGAGTTATCCATCATACCATAAATTTATATTAAGAACTACCGATTAAAGAAATTACGTGGTAGAATTTCCAAATATGAATAATTGTCGAGTTCTCATTCAAAGCGACAAGCAAATAATGCAACTGTCTGTATAAATTTCTTACGACTCTTATCTCCTAAATGAGATCACATAATATAGCAGTTTACTAAACTTTCTCATTCATAATCAGCATCAAATACGAATCGTCATTATATGAACCTAAGATTCTGTTAGCATTTCTCACACCTTCAATAAATACATTTGCCTCCATTTTCCTTTATATGTGCTACTCTTGTAATTGCGAGACATCGGCATTGATGTTTATGGATATAAACAAAACACATTAGAAAGCTAATTATTACCGGTTGATCGTGAGAAATGGCTGCCTTGGGCATAGTGGCAACATTTCCTCCACTCTGCTGTATCTCCCAGCATCGCACCTACACAAAATCCACATTATCATCACTCATTTCTTAAATTCCAATTCAAAATCGGAAACAAACAGGAAAACCGAATCGAAATGCAGCATGTTCATCTCATCACAATCGCCACGAATTACATAAACACAATCACATCAACTCCTATAGATGATCGAGTCTCAATAATCAAATCATAGTCACGGAGCCAGAGAAAAGCAAAGGACGAACCTGATTGTCCCAAGAGGTAGCGACGAGGAAGTTGGCCTTGGGGCTGAAGCTGAGACTGGAGACGGAGTCGGTTGGGGGCTGAGCGACCTGTGAATCGGATCAAATTCAAGAGAGAGAGAGAGAGAGAAGATGAAACTGAAATTGAAATTGAAATTGAAATGGAGAGAGTGAGTGACCTCGAAGGACTTGTTTGGATTTGGATTGGAAGCGGTCAGGAACGTCGACATTTTGGAAAAGCAAAAGCGCTACGAATCGGTCTGGTGAATTTCTGCTTCTGTCCAGAAGCTACGTTTCTTTTTTGAAGCCAACTGAAATATAGAAGCTTTTATACGCCAAATGCTTTTGGGTGCAAGTAAAATTTGGGGAATTTACCATTTACGGCAGCAAATTGGCCATGGGGAATTTACCATTTACTGCGTCAAAAAAATAAACAAATAAATCAAGTGCACATACAACATTTCAACATTAAAAAAAATATATATATAAAAAAAAATGGTCACCCACCCATTTTTTGTGATTTGTTTACCTACGTTTAAGAGTGAATGAATGAAGGAAAATTGAGAAAATTTAAAAGAAATAAGGAACTAATAATTTGATAAAATTTAACTTTTTTGTTTTTGAAGTGTAGAAATTTAACTATTTAATTGATGAAGTTTTCAATTCCATCATTTCTGAATTTCACAAAAAATTGAAAAAGTCTTATCTAAACGTAGCCCAAAAGATTTTTAGAATTTCACACTCACCTAAAAGCCCCATTTTTGTCCTTTTCCATATTATTTTCCTCGTAAAAAAAAAACAAATATTAATAAAAATAAAAAATAAAATTCAGCTTACTATTCGAAAAGGGCTTTATCCCAATTTATACTACTTAACTTGTATGGACTTGGATCACATCTATTGGGCTGATATATTGTTTAAATGGACATTCTTCATCCTAACGTCTCTCTTCCCATAACTTCATAGGAAGAGAGACTTATTAACAAGTCACCATATTGTTGTCCCGAGTAGAAGTAGCTAGGAACTAATAATGGAAACGCATGTGTGGCAGAGGATTAACAACCGTAACAAGTTTCTAACAACCTGTTAGAGAAGAGAGAAGACAATTAACAGAAAAATTTGAGGCCATGTTCTGAGGTTGAGGATCTCTTATATGACAATCGTAGGCAGAGTGACCAAGTTTGTCACAAATTTGACATAATATTGAACCAGATGCATCGCGAACTCTTTCTTTTCATGTACTATGATGGTTGCCATTCCAAATGAAGATTATTGAAGCCTAATTTCGACAGTACCTTCAGATGTCAGTTCATTATTGCTAGTTAGATGATCTACATATGAAGAGGCAAGACAATTCTGCTATGAATTTGTTCACTAACACTGTAAACACCTTATGGAATGCACCAATTTGCAATGAGAGAAAACCACAATTTTGCGGCTGAAAATCACCAAGTTGCTGAATGAAGCCATTATTGGGTTAAGAGAATCTTTGATTGCCATTTTGTTGAACATAACCAGTATAAGGTTGTGGCAAATAGTCAATTTAAGATTCTGCATTGCTAGGAAAGACATCATATCCAACATATTCAGTGCCAAACCTTGCACCAGTTGAGGTGATTGACAGTTGGGTGGAACAAAGAAACATGTACGTGCTTGCAACCATTGTGTCCGAAGAAGATGCTAACCCAAACTGAGTAGTTGCAATGATGAAAATGACATTGAAATGATTCATAAGAGCAACTCCAACCCATGGAGTCAAAAGCCATAGCCATATCAAAATATGACTCCCCAATCTCATCCACTATTCATTCAAGGTTTGATCTCCAACCCCTAGAGTCAAAAGCTATAGTCATATAATTTTTTTATCATTTCAAATTATTATTAAGCTACATTATTGATTAGGTTGTATATATTACTAGTTCAACGAACCGTTTCAAAAAATATATGTCCTTAAATTAAATAATCAATCAAAATTTAATTTGTATAATAAAAATAGTAAACATGACATGATTGAGATTTTGTTGACCACGTGTTGGCCTATAAGTGTTTCGTTAGATTACGGATCAGATAAGAATCGGATCACATTTTAATTACATGTATGCACAACACGTGTCAGAAGTTGAATGGCCGATCAGATTACATTTCTAATTTTTACCTGCCACGTGGCATATCTAATCATATCTCAACCGCTTCAAACTCTCCATAAATATGGAGTCATCCGCTCTATCAAAGTCACCAATTCACAAACACTTCTCCTCTCTGATCAGAATCATAGATATTCTGAACTTCTTCTTTGGTTTATTGTTAAAATGAATAGGTTGAGAAAAATGATGATGCAAGATGAAGAACATGCCATTACAAGAAATCGACAAAGAGCCCTGATCATGCAAGCAGGTTGTTCGGAAATTCAAAGGCTCCACGAGGAAGAAACACAATGGGGTGGCTCGCAAGAGGGGCGACAATACATCCCTAGAGAGCGAGAAGCTATAGATCAACGATTGAAGGCTTTGTAATTCACCTCGCCCTGCAGATTCCAAGGCGATGTGTTCCGTAGAAGATTCAGAATGGGACCTCATCTGTTTGACCAGATGATGCGTGACGTTGCCAACAAGGACCCTTATTTCGTCCAGACGTATGACAACTCCGGCAGAATTAGTTTTTCTACCGAACAGAAGCTGACTTGTGCTATGAGGATGCTTGCTTACGGGCTTCCAGGGGACTTGTGTGATGAATTTCTAGACATAGCTGAGTCCTCAGCTATTGAGATTCTGAAACACTTTACAAGAGCGATTTAGAATGTTTACCGCAAGGACTATCTCCGTCGACCAACGAAGGCAGATCTGCAGCGGTTGCTCAATGTTGCTGCTAAAAGGGGGTTCCCAGGTATGGTTGGAAGTCTTGACTGCATGCACTGGCAGTGGAAGAATTGTCCCACCTCATGGCAAGGGCATTTCACTGGTCACAAAGGAAAACCAACAATAGTTCTTGAGGCAGCCGCATCGTATGATACATGGATTTGGCATGCCTATTTTGGACTTCCAGGTTCCCTCAATGACATCAACGTCTTGGGTATGTCTCCGTTGTTCGACGATATTTGTAAAGGTGAGTCCCCTCGAGTAATATATCAGGTAGCTGGTAGACAATATGGTCAATGCTACTACCTAGTTGATGGGATCTATCCTAAATGGGCGAGTTTTGTGAAAGCAATTAGATGTCCAATTACGCAAGAGCAAGCTCATTTTACAAAGATGCAGGAGTCATACAGAAAAGATGTTGAGCGAGCATTTGGAATTCTCCAAGCTCGTTTTGCAATCATTCGAGGGCCCGCTCGTGATTGGGATAGAGAAGATCTCCAATATATCATGATGACCTACGTTATTTTGCACAACATGATTGTTGAGGATGAGCGTGAAGAAGATGAAGCTGATGAATTCGATCCCGATGATATCCCCACGCAACCAAAGAAAGCAGAAATATATGAGAGGTATGAACATGATCATGAAGTTGATCGAGAAGCTCCTGTACTTAAGGATTTCATGCATCGATCGTTACCGACAGATTAGATGCCCAGTAGTGCATCAAAGCCTTCAAGGTGATTTGGTTAATCACCTCTGGATGATGAAGCTGCAAGCACGAGAGCACCACATGAATTGAGTGTTGGTGGGAATCCTAGATAGATTTCAATAATTGGCATGTGACCATTGTATTGTTGTGTGCTTTATTTGGTTGTGTGTGTTTTTTTTTTTTTGTATTGTTGTGTGGTTGACATGAATAAAAGTCATATTAATCATGTTTTTATTTGTTGTGACAAAGTTAAATATAAAAGCAAAATGAAATACAACAATAAAAGTGAATTACAAAATGAAATACAACAATAAGAGTAAACTACGAATTTAGATGACAATAACAATACAATAACATTTCCAATTTTCAGGAGCTATCCACTGAGTGTCATGAACCGGGACATATAGATTCAAGTCTAAATTAGAAGCATCTTCACTAGATGATGGAGGTGGAGGTGGAGGTGGAGATGGAGATGATTGATTATAAGACCGTCCACGCCATTCTTCCTCTTCCCTTTCAATAATCCGTGCTTGCTTTCTCTCCCAATAACTCCTTTTTCTAGGTGTGAATATTGATGGATCCACCTTCATTGTGCGATCATCATCAGCTTTTTGCTCGTATAGTTTTGTCTCCTCTCTTAAGTGTGTCCTGTGTTCGATATCTTTATCTCCTTGGTCGGCTAGCGTCTGCATTGCTAATAACAATTTAGATGATTCATCACATCTTGCGTTTCTCTTAGCTGCCTTTTGAGCCTTTTGACCTGGAGGGTGTGCATGAACATTAGAAGAGCTTAGGGTGTCGTCTTCATCTAAGTTAATATGAGCCGGTTGGCTTTCGCTATCATAGTTCATGTCTGGAGGATTGCAAAAATTTGGTGTATCCTTTAATATTGGCCAACAGTGTGCATAAGCAAATTTCTCTCCCTTAGTCCCCTCTGCATATAAGGATTTGCTTGTACTCCCTATAAATAAATGGACAGTGGTTATATGTTAGACATATGAATTGTAAAGCATATATATATACATAAAAATAACGTTAAATCAAAAGAATAATTATTACATTAGATTAATAGACATTAAAAATGTGCTATAAAAAATATAAATTAAATAAATGAACATTAAAAATGTGGTAGAAGAACAAATATAATTAGATAAATGGATACTACAAATATGGTAAAAATAATTATAAGATTAGAGTAAGAATGATTACTAGGTCGAGGTGATTTTCACCACTTGTACGAAGAGCTTGACGCCATCTTTGACAAGCCGGCCTAATCTTTTTCCAACGACCGTCACACCCTCCTCCCAATCTAACACAACCTCCGGGTGGCTTGATTGTCTCGTACACTAAATGTACACGCTCCCACAATTTTTTCTTCTGTTGAGCGGTACCCTTATCACCATCTTCACCGACGTTAATAACGGCCATGCACAAGGCTACATCTTCTTCATCTTTCCATTGCCCACCTCTCGGCTTAGGCATCTTAAAGAAAGAAAGAAAAAAAGACAACAAGCTAGATGAAGAATAAGTGAAACAATAAGAAATATGGAGGAGATTGTAGTTGTTTTGGGTTGGAAAATCATGAAGTATGGTGTTGGTATTTATAGAATTTGGAATAGGTCACTATAGCAACAGGCAAAAAAAAACTTGGAATATGTTATTTATTTTGGTTTATCTCAGCCTTTGATTTTGAATTGTATTAATGAAGGAGAAACCATGGTTGTCCAATTCATGACCGTTGGAAATGTACAACGGCTTCTGTCATCGCGGGCCCAACATGTCGGCCAAAAGATGTTTTGTGCGTCAGCGCGTTTCTCATAAGCGCCCGTTTTTTTGTCATGTAGTGGCTGTGTTGGCGCGTCTCTTCCTTTGCTGTTGTACTTTGTTTTATTTATTGCAAGTGGGCTGCGGAGCCCAACCTCCACTATCTCCCTCATCTGATATAGCTTTCGTCCTTAAGAGTAGAGTCAAAATGGGGTGTCTTTTGACTATGAAGTCATTATGAGGAAGGTGTTATATGGGTTGGAGATGGGTTTTAGAAAATGTCAAACTCATTTTGACTATGACTCCATGGGTTGGAGATGAGTTTTAGAAAATGTCAAACTCATTTTGACTATGACTCCATGGGTTGGAGTGCTCTAATAGTCGTAATAGGCATCACGGCAGAAGAGTGAGGTACATTATTCAAGATAGAGATTACACCATATGACAGGACATTCGTTCAACAAAATAGGGATTAAACAACATTTGATCATCAGCAACAATTGACACATGATGTTGAGCAACCGTAGACATGCCAAACTGTGCACCCCTTGATGAATGATTAATTGAAACACTGTGACAAACCATATCAATTAAAGAGGATATATAATATGCCTTATTTTTCAACTCAATCTCAAATTCAGCTAAGAGTAATAAATACCTGACTTCATTCATATTGATATCACGTTTTCCTCTAATAATTTGTCATGTGTGACTATACTAGCTTGGAAGACTCAGCGGCTTGGATATGGGACCCAAGGGGTTGGCTTTTGCTGATTTGGGCTCTTATTGTTTATTGGATTAGAGACTCAGATCTACGATTCTTGTTACTTGGTTACTGGTGGTGCTTAATTTTAGGGTTCACAACATTAGAATTGTTAAAGGTTTACTTCAACAATGCCGCAAGGTTCAATTTTTTCATAGTCCGTGAGGGTATTCTGACAGGACACATCCCGGATATTACCCTGATATCCAGAGTGAATCATGCGGGGACCATCTCAAGAGAAGTTTTACCGATAAATCGGCATGGCCTCCCTTGTAATGATCAACCCAAAACTGCAAGAAAACAATAAGACACTTCTAATATATAGCCAATCTGACTCCTAGAGCCATCCGCTCCCCCATAAACAAACTTCTTTCACATGAAATAAGAAACTCACATACAGATAGATAATATAGAAATACAAGCAGCATAACAACTAATGTCGTCGGGTCACAACCTGTAAGTAAACAGTGAAAGTTTACCACAACACTCTATGGACATCAGAGCAACTATACAAGGGAAATATGATACAAGTAGATTAAACAGATAACCTACGATATCTGACAGCGGAAGATGATCTCTATGCCTTGCCTCCTACTAGTACCGAACAACTCTGCAAGCTGAAGCAATTTAAAACGAAGAGCCCAGAGAAAGTAATTAAAAAAAACATTAGCGTGAGTAGACAAAATATATATATATATATATATATATATATATGTAAAAATATCATTTTAGTAAGAGTAATTTATATCACTTTCCTCATATTTCATGAATGAAACCATGAAGCATGCATTAATGAAATCTTTATTTCCACATATTCATAATATAAAAACCCCAACCCCACTGGTTCAGAAATTTATAAAATATTAGAATATCTCATAGGAGAAAATATTCCCGAATGCTAAGTATATATATATAACTGGGCTAATCTCATTGGCCGTTTTTAGTAAAATCGAACAAAAATAGGGGAATGTCGAACACCATATAATAATGAGCCTCCCAGGCTAAGGGTCAGAGCCTCCAAGACCTTGTAGCGTCCCACGCTAAACTTCTACACATATACGTCGACCACCGAGGTGAATCTGACATACGTGGTCAAGTCATCACTTCGCATGGGATGAGGTTAATAAGCTAGCTAGCAATAAACATATATGGACCCTAGTATGGTGAAAAATCTGAAAACGAAACCAAAATACACTTCTCCTAATAAATCGTAAATCAGTACGGTCCCCAATCGCACATCTGAGGCCTATAAATAATTAGATAAAATAACAGCCTCGTAGAAACTAAATGAAATCGACATGTCCCACATATCGTCATATTTGTAAAAAGTGAAATCGTTCAATTCTCGGAAATCTCATTTCCAGTTTAATATCAATATATATATAATAATTAAGTCAAATTAATTGACTTAATTTGTAAACCATTTAAAATTCGAACAGAAAAGAAATTACGAAATAAAATAGATTATCGACCCTCGATAATCCATATCATTCTCGAAATAAAAATACTGAATATAAACCCCACAGTATTTAAATATTTATGCATGCATCGATTTTAAAAAAATAAAAGTCCAGTCACTGTATAGCTAAGCCTGTCGCTGATCCGAGTCCTCCTCAAGTCGAGTCTCCCCTCGGCCTGTAAAGAGATATATTTAGAAAACTTCGAACTCAGAAAAATAAATTAATAAAACTAAATTTACAGGCGTCCTCACTCGTGCGATCTCCCAATTAAAATACGCGTCAACTCAAACCAATTTACGACTGAAATTACTCAGTACACCCAATTCTAGACCATTTAATCCTTTACTAGTCTTTCGTCATAAATTCTATTTATTCGAATTTACTTTTCTTTTATCGCAAGTCCAAAAGTAAATAAATAAGTCAAATAGTAACTTTATAAGGTTTAGTTTTGGTATTGAGGTGAAAAAACTCAAATATAGAAAAACTGAGTTTTAAATAAGCAACATCTCACCTATTTTTTAAAATCGTGGTTTTTTCAACTAAATATTATAAATAAGTACCTTATAAAACACTTACCAAACACATAATTAACACATAATGATAATTATAAGTGATTATTTACCCCAAAACGCAATACCAAACTAAGCCTAAGTCCGACAGTAACTCTCAGATTTACAATTTACCTTTTTACTTTTATTGTCTTACCTTTACCATTTACTAATTACTGAGTTACTGTTTACTATTTACTATTTAACCTTTTAACCTCTCCTTTTACCCCTCCGCCGCGCCACAGCAGCAGCACCGCCGCCGCCGCAGCTCCGCCCCACAGCTCAACACGCTGCCACAGCCATCCAAACTTTCGTAATCACTTCCCCTCGGCCTCAGGACCTCGCCACCACCACTACGTACTGCCGACGAAGGATCGTGCCACCACCACCCGCTGATACGCCCCGAACTTTGTTTAGTTTCTTAGTGACTTTATTTTACTTTTACGCTCTTGAGAATTGTTTTCTTTAATTTTGGTTTGAGCGGAAATCTTGTTGCTACAGGTGGTAGGACACGTTAAAACGAGTTCATGGACACGTAGCACGTTTAATTCGAAGCTAAAAATTTAAAAGTTGCGATATAAAACACGTAACTTTCCGATTTTGGTCGGATATAAATAGTCGGGAATGAAATTTCCCGATTTGGAAATCTTTTTCTCCTTTTTCTTTCTTTCTTTTCTTTTTCTCTTTTCGTCTTCTTTTCTCTCTCTTCCTCCCCAATACCTCCACCCCCACTACCGCCACCTCCACCCAAATCCGTCGTCCGGTCACCAAACCTCGTGCTACCGGTGCCGGACGACTCGCCTCTTCTCCCTCTCATTGTATGTGGCAGCGGCTTGGTATGAATCGCCGCCGTCTAGCCGATTTTCACCTGAGAAGCTCAACCTCAGTGGACTGAAACTCTCTCTCATGGCCATCTCTCACCCCGATATTAGGGGGCAAAGGAAGACCTTGATACGCACAACAACTCCACCAAAGAAGTTGAATCATTTCAACCCAGGTAAGGAGAAATTCAAATTTGGAATTTCTAGGGTTTTGGAAATTTCTGTAAAAGGGTTTGAAACGGGGGAATTGGTGTAATTGGAGGTTGGTTTTGGATTCAGAATGTTGATTAGAGTCGATTAGGTGGAATTTGTTGTTCAATTGGTGAAATTTGGGGAAATTTGGACGTGGAGGAGGCTTGGCCGCCGTGTCGGCGGCCATGTGTAGTGGCTGCGGGGTTTTTGGATGGCGGAGACAGGGGGAATGAGGTCCTGAGGTGGGGGTGATCGTTTGGGTTGATTTGGGATTGAAGTGGAGGTGTTGCCGGCGGTGGCGGCGGCGGTGCTGCTGCCGACGGCTAGATGTAAAAGAAGAGTAAAAATGTGAAAGTAAAAGGTTAAATAGTAAATAGTAAATGGTAAACAGTAACTCAGTAATTACTAAATAGTAAAAGTAAAATAGTAAAGGTGAAAAGGTAAATTGTAATTCGAAAGTTACTGTTTGACTAATTTTATCCACTTTTGGACTGCGGTCAAAGAGGAGTTAAGGCGATTAAATGAAATTTTCGATGTATAGACCATTAAAGGATTAAATGGTCTAGAATGGAGTGTACTGAATAAGTTCAAGCATGACTTAGTCGGAATTTACGCGTATTGTTTATTGGGAGTTTCGTTTGAGTGAGGATGCGTTTAAATTTAGTTTTATAGTTGAATTTCGAGTTCGGGTTTTTCTAAATATATTTCGTTACAGGCCGAGGGGAGACTCGACTTGAGGAAGACTCGGATCGGCACCAGGCTTAATTATTGTGAGTGGACTTTTATTTTTAAATTGATGCATGCATGAATATTTTGAATATTATGGGGGTTTATATTCATTACTTTATTTTGAGAATGATATGGATTATCGAGGGTCGATAATCTGTTTTATTTTGATGATTTCTTTTATGATCGATTTTTAAATGGTTTACAAAATAAGTTAATTAATTTGACTGATATATATATATATATATATATATATATATTGATATTAAACCGGAAATGAGATTCCCGAGGATTTTAGAATTCCGCTTTGTTTCGAATATTATGACATGTGGGACATGTTGATTTCATTTAATTTCTAAGAGACTATGATTGTGTTTAATTATATGTATAAGCCTCAGAAGTGCGGTCGGGGACCGTACTGAGTTTTGATTCCTTAGGGGAAATGTACTTTGATTTGTTTTCAGATTTTTCACCATACTAGGGTCCATATATGTTTATTGCTAGCTAACTTAGTCACCTGATCCCATGCGAGGTGACGACTTGACCATATATGTCAAATTCACCTCGGTGGTCGACGTGTACAGGTAGCATGGGACGCTTTAGAGTCTTGGAGAAGAGAGATTCTGACCCTTAGCCTTGGAGGCTCATTATTATATGGTGGTTAGCATTCCCCTATTTTTATTCGATTTCACTAAATGGCCAATGGGAGTGGCCTAGTTATATATATATATATATATATATATATATATATATATATATATATATATATATATATACTTGGTATTCAGGAATGTTTTCTCCTATAAGAATTTCTATTATTTTAGCAATTCCTGAACCAGCGGGGCTGGGATTTTTATATTAAGAGTATATGGAAGTAAATGTTTAATTAATGCATGCATCGTGGTTTTATTCTTGAAAAATGAGGAAAGTAATAGAAATTATTTTTATATAAAAATGTTATGTTATATATATTGATTTTGTCCACTCACGCGAATGTTTTAAATTACTTTCCCTGGGCTCTTCATTTTAAACTGCCCAGTTTACAGAGTTGTTCAGTACTAGTAGGACGCGAGGCTTATAGTTCATCTTCTGCTGTCAAAAATCGTAGGTTACTTGTTTAACCTACTTGTAGTATATTTTCTTCGTATAGTCGCTCTGATGTCCATAAGTGTTGTAGTAAACTAATACTGTTTACTTATGGGTTGTGACCAAAAGTTGCTAATCGTTATATTGTTTTATTTCTACTGTATCCTGCTGAATTTGAGTTTCCTTTTCCTTTGGGTAGAAGTGTATATTTTTGGGGGAGCAGGTGGATCCTAGAGTCAGGATGATATAGTAGAAGTGTTTTATGGTTTTCTTACAGTTATGGGTTGTCCAATTTAAGAGTGGTCATACCGATTTTTCGGTAAAACTCTCTTGAAGTGGTCCCCGCATGATTTACTCTGGATATCATTGTAATATCCGGGGCGGGTCCTGTCACCCACGATGGCCGATAAGGCGGCCGAAACGCCTTACCTTCAATTTCTCCCAAAATTCAAGTACCCAAACATCAAACTATACTTAATCCACTCCAAACAACCTCCTGAACTCGAATTCAACCTTCAAATTCATCAATTCCATCAATTTAATCACCACCGACAAATTCAAAACCCTAGAAATTCAAATTCTAAATTCTCCTTACCTGTTACGAGTTGGAGAAAACCCTTTGGAGGGTTTGTCACACGTCTCACAAGCTTCAAGAAAACGTAATGATTGCACCACCTCGAGGCCAGAATGTGGAGTTCCGATCGGTCCAAGGTCGGACTGAAAGCAGGGCGCTGCGCTCTCCTCGGGCCACTATGAGTTGCAAGGCTGGTCTAGGGAGGTAGAGGAGGGAGAGACGAACTCGATGCCGTGGGTCTCCTTCAAATCCGTCGCCGGACGGCGGAGAAATCGGAGGAGGACTGGCGTCGGGCTGCTGCGTCGCGCGTTGGGGAGGAAGAAAGAGAAAGGAGAAAATAAGGAGAAAAGCAAAAGAAAAGAAAAATGAAGAAAGTGTTGTTGGAGAAACAAAGGATAAGCAAAGCGTTGTTTTATTGATTGATAAGGAGGCCTTTATATAGGCATTACATCAAGTATCCCGAATAATCAGGGATTCCCTATCTACTAAAGATACTACATATCTAGTCTAATTAGGTCAAGACACACCACAGAAGTTACAGAATTATCCTTCCTTGAACACTCCCCCTTGTGTCGCGTACCTAATGTGACACGGTGCATAACATGTTGCCTCGCTAAAACCTTACCAAGCAAAACAAAAACCACTTGGATAAAATAAAAGTTTGGTTGAAGGGAAAAGAGCACAACACACTAACTATAATTGAGGATTACATGTGAGGTAGACTCCCCCTGATGTCTACAAGACAACTCCCCCTGATTGGTAACTCAATTTCGGAGTTTAGATTAGTAGTGTATACAAACGCTCCTCACAAGCTTCAAAAGTAGGTGTGGCCAATGATCGAGTCATTGAATACGGCCACATTATCCTTGTATTAGACTAGCTACACTTAGCTTTACTTGGTCTTAAGGAAGAAGGTTGCTTAACAACTCAAAACTAGAGTTCGCGTTGAAAATCAGATTCACATGCAACATGACCTTAGTGTACTTAAATAGTTATAACTCATTCGATACAGTAGGTATGAACAAACCGTAAAAAGTTCTGGAAACTAGACACCCATATTTTTCCAGTGATATAAAGTATCAACGTCGTTCGTCCTGAACTGATCACAAAGCTCTGTCTAAGGTGACTGATCTGCAAATTACCGGACAGATTCGTCCTACTTTGCCAAAACAGCCATAACTGACTCAATATGATAGCTATGATTAAATGGTTGGTGTCTCTGAAAAGTAGACACATATACCTTTCCAATGGTACCAATTTCACCATTTCTAACCAGTGAGCTGTCCTGTAGGTCTCGGGGAAGTCGACATATAGAACCAGGCAGATTCTGGAATTGTCTTTTGATGTGTCTTTCATGATGGGATCGAATGAGCCTAAACCTTTCACATTTGAAAGAAAGTATCACCATATACCATGGTATTGTGTGGGCGCGTCTAGCCATTACCTTGGCTTTATAAGTTTATAGCGAATGAGATGTCGTGTCGAGCATATTATGACAAGACTTCTCGTCATATAGCCGTAACAAGTCTTTACAAGACATCGACTAATCATGGGATACAGATAGGCTTTGGTTTAACGTTCTTTAGATAGCCATAAGTCGATAGATGAATAAGTTCATCACTAACGGTTCTCACTCCCGAGACCAAGTATTCCCAAGATCTTTTCATTCTTAACGTCGGATTAGTGATACTTCAATCACAATTCATCCGAAGTTTACACGCAAATAGGCATGATTATTTACATCTCATCTCCAATCAAGTAGTCACTGAATCGTGGTTTTTGCTTACTTGACTTGGGTGAAAACTAATCTGTTCAGGATGTTTATGTATATCTCTTTACTTAGTCCCAATAGAGATGATACAAGCTGCATGTTCAGTTTTTCGGAATTACCTAACTGACAAGGTAGTGGAGTGCAATATGACTCCATTACAAGAACATATGTCATCGTAGTCGATTCCATGGCGTTTGTGAGAGAGCTTGGGCCACAAAGTGAGTCTAGGCTTTTTTTCTCACTATGCTTTCCATAAAAATTTATCGATAGGGTTTACACTTGTGGTGTCGGCATCACCTGACCAAGGACCTATCTCTTTGTATAAACTAGATCGCATATCTTTCCGTGTAGGCTAATTCACAACATTGATATTTGCTTTAACGATGTGAGTGTTCGATATCTAACTCATAGACCACGTACTCATGTACACTAGTGTAATTCGTATTTGTAGAGATCTCTATATGGATCAGCTTTGCATTGAGGCGTCCCCCAATGATAAGCATAATCCAGAAAATCCATGAGACGAATGAGTTGTCATTGATCCAATGATCAAGTTGTGCCATACTCGCATTCGGCGAGTGTATATCAAACTAAGTGCCCTCTCTACACTTCTTGTAAGAGTCACGGCCTAGTGACACAATCTACCACTATTGTGGAGTCACCATGTCATCATCTATGGGTGACAATGTGTCCATTTATCCGGACATCAATCTTTACAAGCATGTTTGATACAAGAGGACTATTCTTATCTTTTCCTTGAAAGACCAATAGTTTACTCTTTGCAGCATGTATATCAAGTCTCGTCACTTTGAATTATGGGACTTAAAGGAACATGATGAGGCACAGTGGGGACAAACCACGGCAATGCCAAGTCGTTCTACTTGAACATACTTGTTTTTATCTCCCCCTAACGACGGGAAGACAGACTCATCAAAAAGTGACATAAACGAGATCGCTTGTTAAGGTCTTCGTATAGCTGACTATAGGTGGAAGATTATGTCTTATTCAAATAAAAATACCCATCATTAAACACTTGTGGTGGTGCAATATGGCACATAAAGTATGTGGACGGTAAAGGGTATTGATCGTTAACACTTATATGTTAACAAGATGCATTCCGTTACAAAATGTAACATGCATGTATGCTTGCTGGAACGTTTTACTAAGTTCTGGGACACCAAATGTCACTAAATTTGAACAGTAGGTAGGCACGTGTGTTAGGATTCTAACGCCACTGGCCTCATTACCGGAAACAGTGAGAAACATACCGAACCTGTCAGAACAGTCTCCGGAAGTCAGTGAACGTTTGTGTCGAGCGGTTCACTATTTTCCATGTGTCCAATGGCTCTGAAATTTATGAGCAGGTAGCCAAGGATGTTAGGAATCGGTGGGCCGAATTTCACCTCAAGAACCGGCCTAAAAGTAGGTGAATCGGTCAGTTCAATGACAAGTCCGCAAGCTGAAAAACTGAAATTTCTAGGTTTTCTTCAACTTTTCAATCATTATCAAGGTGCTTCATAACATCTAAGTGTTATGGCTTGAGTTTAACCATTAGGTATATCACCATAGTATCATTGTGGCTCAAATTGAACTCTGAGAAGGCATCAAAGCCGACATCTTATGTATCATTGCCTTTAGCATAGGAGGGCGTTACTCCAAAACTTTGCTAAAGATTAGGCTTTCAAATATTGAGCATAGCTAATGAAGAATCATAAGAGGGGGGTCATATGAACTTTTAAATGCATAAATAGTGCTTCCATTGACTTGGAGGAAGACTTGGGTGACGTTAATGTCATCCTTAATCCCAATAGTTTCTTTGCTCAAAAGAAAGGATGTCCATGTAACTTTCATATATGGATCATCAAAACATGGCCAAAATTTTGGACGATGTTCATTAGAGTCTATATGAGTCGCCGATTCAAAGAATCTGAATCATAATATACGTGAAATATATTCACAATATTGACTCATAAGTTGTGCGCATTCATTAAAAGAGATACATAAGAAATCTTTTCAATTTTCGCGATGAGTTTCAAGGTGATAAACGTTGGCACCAATATCTTTAAGTGGTGAGCAAGGTTCGATGAAGATTAGCTACACACTCAATGTCTCTATGATACATTCATAAGAGTGTAGAGACAAGGTTTTATGACAAGACATATAAACCGGAATATATACTCAATTCCTATAGAGTGTGCAACATAACGTGTAGTATCACAAGATAAAACATAGGCATGCTTAAATGCGTTAGTAAATACACTCGTTAACGCTCAAAAATAAAGCCGGAAAACAACCAAATGAGCCAACATCGATACTATATAGACATAAATGTCTAAGCCAAGTATCCAAGACCGGGGCCCACTACCAGAAAAAAGGCTTTTCCCGACGAAATAAAAAAAAACGGCCGACGACATAAAATTTCCGTCGGCTATTCCCAAGAATGGCCGTCGATTTTTGTTTTCGTCGCTAAAAAAAAAAAATTCGTCGGCTATTCCCCTAGAATGGCCGACGATTTTTTTTTTCGTTGGTAAAAAAAAAAAATCGTCGGCTATATTCATATTTTAGTCGACGATTTGAATTTTCGTCGGCCTTTCTCTGAAACTTTAGCCGACGAAAACTTTTGAAAGTTTGGCCGACGAAATTGGCATTTTCGTCGGCTATAAGTCTATATATTTTCATATCTAGACAACAGCTGCTTATTTAAAAAAAAAACGAAAAAAAAGGGAGAAAGAGTGAAAAATCTGTGGGTATTTTATACGATTAGTTGCGTCTCATCGATTTGAAACTATTATCTGTTGAAGGTCAGGCCAAAAAACGTCATTTAGACAGGCCAATTACCATTACTAAGCGTTTAAAGGGTTGACTCACCCGGTTGACCGTCCCGATCGAGCCTTTAACGTTGTCAGATGTAGTTGGATTTTTTTCATACATGTATTTTATCTTAACGGTGATATCTGACGGTTGGAATAGATTTTCCAAACTTTTAGATTCAAAATCGGAACATATGCACTAATGTTCCTTAACTTGTTTACTAAGTGTTTAAGTGAATGTATAGTTTCAAATAGTTACTATACGTACACTCTTCAAATGCAAATATGTCGTCAAATAAGATATGACCGAAATAATGAAATACGGCTACGGTTGAAATAATGAAACAGTGCTGCAGGTTTGAGTCGAATACGCCATGGCTTAACCTTCACACAAACAAATTGAAATTGACGAATTCAAATTGAAAATTGTACTGAACTGGTAATTTTACAAATCGTGATATTTTTAGGGTTTTGATTTTTAAATATTGTGGGTTTTTAATATGTTGAATGATAGGAGCACAATGTGCGACGATATTATATGTTTTTACCCTCATTTATGCTTTGTTTAACCCTTATTTGTCTAAGATAGAGTCATAATATAGTTTAGTGTTAATTTGGTAGAGTTTGGCGAAAAGTTGGTTAAGAATCCGAAAAATGACTAAGTTTGAGGAATCTGGAAAATAATGCAAGTTGTCTTTTTCGTGATTCTGAGATGAGTAAAAATGTGATCTATCCTTGTCCGAATTTAATGAAATTTGGTGTGCTTATTATTCATATACTGAGGAATGTTGTTTTAAAATTTCAGATCAATTGGAGTTCGGAAAGTCACCCAAAAGATGGCTGTAACTTGGCAGTCCGAGCAAACCAATCCAGGGACTTCCAGGATTTTCCTGGGACTGTGTCCCAACTTCGAAAAATCATTCCCGACGACTCATAAGGAATTTGATCAAACTGTTTTATATGGAGGTAGCTATGTGTGTTTTGTTTCTCTAGGACTTGAAATCGCATCAATCAGAGCTATGAGGAGGAAGTTATGCTGGATTTACTGGAGTAAGGTCATTCTGCCGGGAAAACAACAACTTTCCCAGTTGCACAAGGAAAACTTTCCTTTGGACTTTTGAAGCATGGATCAGATATTATGGACCTAAAGATATGTCCATACTAACTTAATGAGAAGATTCAAGTCCAAGATAAGGCCAAGAAGAGTCTAGAAGAAAAGAATTCAGATAATAAGAGAAAGAAAAAGAATCCTGATTAATTTCGGGAAAATTCCTGTGCACGTCTCTCAACTTCCACGGACTCTCCCGGACATTTCACAATGAATCAGAATTCGAGCCTTATATGGATAGAAAGCTACGGGAGTCTAGTTTCCAACCCGACTGGAATCACCTCAATATCTGTTTTCTAGAGAAAGATATTCCATAATCTTCACTCGAAGGTCAAATCTGCCAGCAGGATAAATTTGAGAAAAACTAGGTTTTGTGAACCCTAGTTGCAGCCACCCTTTTGCCTCTATATATTGGACGATTTTCACACAGAAAATCATCTTCTCTTCCTCACTTGAACTTACCAAAACTCTGCCGAATTTCCACCATAACAATCCTCACATAGAGCAAAGCCGAACCATCTCCACCACCTTTCCTAAAAATCATTCCAATCACCATCACCAATCCTCTTGCCGAATTCTTCAACGAAGGTTCTCAATTCGGATTGTAATTTTCCATGGCTTTTGTTTCTTTGTACTTATACATTATTTTGTCTATGAAATATGTATGGATTCTTAGTTGTAATTTTGGTTTTGTAAATTATTCTTGGGATTTCCGAATTCTTGTTATATTATTTGGTTATCTTTGGTTTAATTTCCGAATTATGCATGTGGTTTAATCGAATATGGTATTATGGGCAGTAGGCTTTTGCATGTTTTCTTGATTTAATTAGGTTGATTTCCTGAATTTGTATGCATAAAAATCGTATGCATGGAGGTAGTCTTGGCCATGACTATCCTTTGTGTGTTGGTTTCACATGCCGATTTAATACATGTTGAATCATACGCGAAGTTGGTTTTAATTTGTATTAATCTAAAGGGCTAGAATAATTCTGGAAATTTGCATGTCGATGTGGGATGAGTGACGCCATACCTGCTAACATGTTTCCAATTCGACATATTGTGCTTATGTGCTATTTGTGTTTAATTTCTACGCGAAGTGTTTTTAAACCGATTAGTACCATGTTTAGGATTACACGCGAAGTTGATTCTAAATACTTGCGATGTTTTGAATAATTAGATATACCGCGAAGGCTCTAATTAAATTGGAACTTAATTGAATCTTGGATCCGATTTTAGCTTGCTGCCCTTATTACTTTGTTTAATTTCGTTGCATGTTTAATGAGTTTTGTGTTTTGTGATTGTGTGGAAGATGTTGATCAATTGTATATAATAATTTATGATTTAAATTTAGTAAAAATCAGTAGGTAAATTAGTTATAAAAATCGACACCCCTTTTATTTGCAATACTTTATGTGATTAAATGCCCTTGATTTTCCCGGATAGAACGATCCCTACTTGTCAATACTACAATCGACACAAGAAGGGTATTATGTGTATGAAGTTGTTTTGCAGGTACTTTGTGCTTGGATAATAACTCCATCATTGAACTAACAATTCGAATGGGATTGCAACCTTTATATATATATATATATATATATATATATATATATATATATAATAAAAGCCAATTCTTTCATATAATAAAAGTCAATGGTTTAGTGGTCTCAGCCTCTAAGATTAAACTTTTTCAAACAAATATCTGATTCCTATGATTCAACATTCATCATCTACAGATTACTCATATCCATAGAGCCATTCAATTCACTGATAAATTTTCTGATATCATTCTAGAAAAAACCCAACTCCAAAGGTTTCTAGGTTTCTTAAATTATGTTGCAGATTTTTACCAAAATCTCCGTCAAAAGTGCAAACTTTTATTCAATAGATTACAGAAAAACCCACCTCCTCGGACATCTGAGCATACAGCATTAGTTAAAGAAATCAATAGTCATGTTAAAACTTTGTCCTGTCTAGGAATCCCCTCAGTTGACTCTTTCAAAATTGTAGAAACTGATGCCTCCGACATCGGATTTGGTGGCATTCTCAAACAGCAACTTTCTTCTTCTCAACCTAAGCAGATAGTCAGATACTATTCCGGTGTATGGAACCAATCACAACGCAACTATAGTACTATTAAAAAAAATCCTATCTATTGTTCTTTGTATTAGTAAATTTCAAGATGATTTATTAAATCAAAAATTTTTAGTCCGTGTTGATTGCAAAAGTGTTAAACATGTTTTAGAAAAAGATGTCCAAAATATTGCAAGTAAACAAATATTTGCTCGATGGCAATCTATTTTAAGTATTTTTGATTTTGACATTGCATTCATCAAAGGAACTGATAACCACATTCCTGATTTCCTTACCCGTGAATTTCTTCAGGGATCTTTATCCGTTGGACATCAGATCAACCAGATCAGGCCGGTCAACCCGGTCCCAGTCACGAAATAATCAACCCGAGCCCAAGGCTCCAGTCAACCCTCAGTCATCCAGATCAATTAAAAGTGAGTCATCTACAGAAATAGTCTCAGCTAGTCATCTCCAATATCCTCTTCTAGGCCCTATTCTTCCAGTCAATCCAAGGCCACACATGTTGGGCTCAACTCTCAGCCCTAGGGCTACTTTTCAGTCAGCCTTAGTCCATGATTATGATCCATATGCAGCACCCCCTTCTAGTCAACCTTCTAGGCCCTATTACCCAAAATCTTCACATTATGTCATTAGACACGAGTCTAACCTTTTCCACGTTGAATCTTGTCTACACCATATTAAAAACACAGTAGTCTTGGCTAAATATTATTTTCCCCAAGGTTTTTGGTATCTTCCTAGTCACCCAGATTATTCCCTCAAATTTTACAAAGACATCCTTTTCAAGACCAATTCAGTCACGATAAAACCTACTGTGGATATGAACAATCCTCATAAAATCCTCTATCATTCCCTTCACATAGTTAAATTTATCTCCCTTGGCTCATGGGTAGATCCCCCCTATGTTTCCCATACATATGATAATCTATCATTTAATTACCATCAGTACGAAGATGCTTGACATTTTATCTTCTTCCACCAAGCTGTAGATTTCAAACATCTTGGTTTATTAACTTTGATAAAAAGATCCAAAGGGACTTTCCTATGTTGTTCCTTTCTTGGAGGGCTTCCTTTGGATATCCCTATGAATTATTACCAGAACCACTAGAGCAAGCAGTAGACAGATTTACTGAAGTCATGACCTTTACCCCATATGAAAAGAACTTTTCTCCAACATTACATTTTATGTCAAAATATAAAATCCCTTGGATATTCAAATGGGAATTTATCCAAACCAAAGACTCCCAAGTTACATGTGGTTCAGTCTCCCGCAGATTTCTAGTTAAATAGTGGGACAAATTCAACATTACAAGAATATTAGAAGATTTTTACACAGAATTCTCAGTCAATCACTCACCAATATATCCAGTCAATCCCGCACTAGTAGCTCCAGTCAAGATATCACAGCAAGCTGCCCCCGCTCTTCAAGTTACTCCCACTTAACAAGTTGCCCAGTCTTCTTCAAAATCCAAAGGAAAGGGTCTTGCATCCTCCTTATCTAAATCCAAAACCAAGTCAATCAACTCAGTAGAATTAAAAGAGTTAGCTCATCAATTATTGGCCCAAGCTGTTGGCCTATCTGACAGCACTTCTGAAGATGAAGGTCAGCATTCATCTCAATCCTCTTCTCCATCCCATACCCATTCTTCAAGTCATTCAAGAAGCCAGAAGGCACGGCCCAGTCAAAAACAACCCAGTAAAAAACCACTCACTTGGGTCGAAAAGGCAGAATTACCTGATTAAGATTACCAAGACAATCAAGATCCTTATGATTACTCATAAGAGACAAGTCACTATTCATGAACAGTGAAAACTTTTACTGTTCATCCATTATCAGAACTTGACAAACACAGCTAATTTGTGCTGCTTCCTGTTTGTCGGTTTGGCAGTTTATGAGTAATTCTACAGTCAAAAGCAGATTCCCCAATCAGTGACCACTTTCGGTGCCAAGGTCTATATAAGGAAACTCATTCTTCATTTTAGGCAGGCTCAATTTTATACTCACTTCATCAGTTATCAAAGCTCTCTAATAGTTCCCTCTTCTCTCCCTTAGTATAGCACAGAGCATCTCATGTGTTGAGAACTTTATTAGTTCATAGTTACCTCTCCTTCTCTCCTGAAACCTATCACATTCATGCATTAAATTGTAAGAGCCTTATTAAACTTATTAAACTTTGTATTTTCTCCAAGTTATTATATAAAGTTTTATGATTTGATATTTTCTGGTTTGGAATATCAGATTAAAGCATACTCTTGGCGTTGGTCTTGTTAAACTTGCCATTGCACACCGAGATTCACTGCTCCAGTACCTATCTTATTGTTGTTATACATAATTCATATGTATTAGCAACTTATTGCTTCCGCACAGCTCCAAGTTATTATATAAAGTTTTATGATTTGATATTTTCTGGTATGGTATATCGGATTAAAGCATACTCTTGGCGTTGGTCTTGTTAAACTTGCCATTGCACACCGAGATTCACTGCTCCAGTACCTATCTTATTGTTGTTATACATAATTCATATGTATTAGCAACTTATTACTTCCGCACAGCGCTGGTACCATTTTGGTATCAGAGCCATTAGCGTTGCGAATTATTATTAAAACCTTCTCTGAACCCCAGGTGGCGGACTACTGCCTAGGAGTGGTCTCTGAGATTGCTTTGTGAAAACTTCTCAAACCCCAGGTGGAGCACTACCTCTTAGGAGTGGTATTTGAGATAGATTTATTAATCATTCTTTATTTTGTGCTGTGATTGTGTTCCTGCGCTATCCTATTAAGTTTATCCTATTCATTACTTCTATTTTGTTTTGCCTTTAGACTTTATTTTCTCCTAACCAAACAATAAGTCCAGGTCCAAACAATAAGACCCATGAGAGGCGTGAGCGGAGCAGAGAAAACCTAGCCCTTTAGGCACCCAGTTTAGTCTTGTTGAGCTCTTCAAACTTAGTAGTCTGGTCAGTCACACATTTATTTCCCAAAATGAGCAGATTATTTAGATGTTCCTCAGTCACTTCTATTTTTTCTAGAACCTCCTCCCTCAATAGGATTTCAGACATAGTAAATGAAGAACAGATAGAGTATCAGTCAAATGACAGCATAGATATTAATGATTGGAATATTCCTAGAGTTCCTAGTAATGAAATTTACAAGAAAAAGTGGTCTCTTTCTTCATTCAAAAGTGAACACCATATTAGAACAGTCGAACAAGTCTATGCCCTCAGTAAATAGCATGAAACTTGCCAACTTTTCAGTCCAGAAGCTATTAAAAAACACAAACGAGATGGTCACAATTTCTTGCATATTGGATTAGTTCAAATTGGTGTCAAACCGTTAACCAGAAATGGTCTTAATGTCTCTATTCTTCTTTGTCTTAGAGACGCACGATTTACAGATTTCAATGATAGTACTCTTGGTATTATTGAGTCAAGTCTTTTTAATGGTCCAATTCATTTAAATTGTTATCCTGATTTTACAATTAGTCTAAGTGATCCACATATATTAAAAGCTTTAACCTTAAATATTAAAACTTCCGGTTACAATGTTTTAGAAGGAACTCAACTCTTAGCATTAATCTACATAATTCACTACAAAGTCACTGGCACAAACATGAATTTCCAAGCCATTAGTAAAAGTCCCAAAAATCAAACACTTTTAATACAGAGTAGTCAAGACAATACTAATATTAGAGTCCCTCATACCATAAAATGGTCTGATGTTCATCTTCCCTCTGAATGGTCCTTAACTAATGAAAATCAACCCACAAACATAAGACACAACATATCATATTTAGGTGGTATCCAACAATACAATGAAGGTACAGTTAGAATAAATTTCAATTCCCCTAATTCAAGCCATCCTCGAATTCAAGAAAGAGGACAATCTTCTAGGCATTCTTTTATGACAGCCAGACCCTCTTTTGCTGGTTCTACTACAGCTGAGTCATCCATCTCAAGAAGAGATCTTGATTTAGAAAAAGAAATAAGAAATATTAGAATAAAAGATTTAGAAGAAAAATAAAGAAATTACAAATAAGGAATATTAATACTACTTCCCAAGTTAGTTATCCTACTTACGCAGAAAATGAAACAACAGATGGAGATACTTCAGCTACTCCTACAGCTGGAGATTTTGAAGTGGTTCCTCCTATTAACCCTCAATTAAGTACCCTTACTAAAACTTTCACAATTAATTGCTCAAGGTTAGATCAAGATCTTACATTTGAAAAGAATATGAATCGTCGGAATCTTTACCGACAACAATACCCATTAATAGAACAAAGAAAACAATTGTTCCAAGATTGGAAAAATTATATGTTAGAAAAACATTCAGAAATATTTTTCCTTGATTACATTGATTTATTAAATAAAAAAAAATGTCAAACATTAACCAAATCAAAGTGGAAAACTACCAATCAAGTAGTCACCTCCACACACCCTCCTGTTGAAAACATAGTTATTGACCACCTACAACAACATATTATGGCATCACCCTTTAAAATTCCTGAAGACAAAGGAGATCCAGACCATAAAAAAATTATTGAACAAAACAATTATTCTAACCAAAGCCTAATAACTATAGGTCATCAATTAGATAAAATAGAAACCAAAATAGATAATATTTGCTCTAAAACATCAGTTTTACCTAGTCAAAAAACTGAAACTCCACTTGTACATTTTAGTAATCTCAACAAACCTATTTCCACAACCCAAAAAATTGAATAAATGATGAAAGAATTAAAAGCTGAACCAAGTAATATCTCAGTAATAAATAACCATAATATTTCTACAGATTATCTTACAGTGACACTAGCACCATATCCAAAATTAATCAAACATTTCAAGATCTTCAAATTAACAGAATTAATTACCCACATAAATGAAACTTCAAATCATGGACATAACGTCCTTTGCCTTTAGGTATCCAGCCTAGTAATATCCCTAATGTTCAGTTCTTAGTCTCTTCTGAAAACACTTATGAATGGAACATAGACAATTTATCTGAACAAGAAATATTAAATAAATTACACCACATGTCTATGGCTGTTAATAGCTACATGACTAACCACAACTTTACCCAACCTGAAATTGTTGATATATTATCAATTGGATTTACAGGAATGCTTCATTCCTGGTGGGAAAAAATATCTTACAGATAAATCTAGAGAAAAAATTAAATATGCAGTCCAGAAAGACGAAGATGGAAACACCATCTTTGACGAACACATTGGAATGAGAATCTAGATGGAGTAAACACCTTATTCTTTACAATTATCCAACATTTTATTAGAACACCTAGTCACATTACCTCCAGAATTCATGATCAACTTAGTAACCTTAGATGTCCAACATTAAGTGACTTTAATTGGTATAAAAATGTTTTCATCTCCAGAGTCATGCTTAGAGATGATAGTAACCAACCATTTTGGAAAGAAAAATTTATTAATGGTCTACAAAAACTATTTGCACACAAAATTAGATAAGTCTTAAGTAGTGAAAATGGTCACATTGATTATGATTCGCTCACATACGGAAATATAATTACCATTGATCAGAAAGAAGGATTAAAAATGTGTATAGACATGAAGTTAAGTACCCAAGCTAAAAATAATAAGAAAACAGCTAAATACGAATTAGGAAATTTTTGTGAACAATATAGTCTACATTCTCTTCCTCCTTCTAGAAGAAAGAAGCACAATCATGAATCAAACAACTATTACTCTAGTAAAAGAAAATTCACCCGAAATAAATTTTATAAAAAACAAGAAGTTATTATCCAAGATTTACAACATGAAATTAAAATTATTAAAATTCAGGTACAATCTTTACAAAACCAATATTCAGAACGCACCATTGAAAATAGAGAAATAAAAAATGATTTAAACATGGTAAAAATTGATATCCAATTTTTGAAAATTCAACAAAATACCGTACCATATATTCCCCCTGAAACACACACACATGATGAAGAGATATCTGAAAACGCTACAATTAACACTATCCAAAAATGGTATTCCATATTTCAAATAAAAATCAAAGATTTTCAATTAACTATTCCTGCACTTGTAGACTCTGGTGCATACCTCAATTGTATTCAAGAATGTATAATCCCCTCTAAGTATTTTGAAAACACCAAAGAGTCACTTCGATCAGCCAATGGCACTAAAATGGATATGAAATACGAAATCCCAAATGCCCAAATCTGTCAAGATAATGTTTGCTTCAAAACTCCATTTGTTCTAGTAAAAAATTTAACTGACAAAGTCATTCTTGGTCTACCCTTCATCACCCTTTTATATCCATTCACAACGGAATATAATGGTATTACCATCTATCCATTTGGTCAACCAGTTAAATTTCCTTTTCTCTCTAATCCTGAAATTCATACTTTAAAAGTTTTTAAGAAAATTCAATCTCCAAATCTATTAACCTTATCCAATCAAAACAAAAACAAATAGCTTATCTAAAAGAAAAAATCAATTTCAAACGAATTGATCAACAATTACAAGATCCTTCACTCCAACAAAAAGTTAAAAATTTGGAAGAAAATCTTATTAAAGAAATATGTTCCGACATCCCAACCGCCTTTTGGCATAGAAAACAACACATAGTTACCCTTCCATACATTAAAGAATTTCATGGAAAAAAATATCCCTACCAAAGCATGACCTATACAAATGAATCATGAACTCATGGAATTTTGTAAAAAAGAAATTACAGATTTACTTCAAAAAGAGATAATCCCCGTGGTCTTGTGCCGCCTTTTATGTCCAGAAAAATGCTGAATTAGAACCAGGAACTCCTCGTCTAGTCATTAATTATAAACCTCTCAAAGCAGTCCTGGAATGGATAAGATACCCCATCTCTAACAAAAGAGACCTTATTAGCAGATTAAACAATTCAGTCATTTTTTCTAAATTTGAAATGAAGTCTGGATTCTGGCAAATTCAGATAAACGAAGAAGATAAATACAAAACTGCCTTTGTCACACCCTTCATTACGAATGGAATGTTATATATATATATATATATATATATATATATATATATGTATATACATATATATGTATATACATATATATGTATGTATACAGTCCTTATCAGGTCCAAACGTTTGGACCATGTCTTATGGTGCGGATTTTCATTTTTAACCTACCTTTCGATCGAATTTTCTCATCTCCACCGTGTAGTATCTAGATAATACTGTATAGATCATCTCTGCAAAATTTCAGCCAATTTGGTAATCGTTAAGGCCCTCAAACTCGAAAAGCAAATGGACGAACTGAATTCTGTCAAACTTGAACCGTTCATGTTTATAACAGAAAAACGCAACTTTAAGGGCCTTAATGATTACCAAATTGGCTGAAATTTTGCAGAGATAATCTACACAATATTATCTAGATACTAGACGGTGGAGATGAGAAAATTCGATCGAAAAATGGGTTAAAAATGAAAATCCGCACCATAAGACATGGTCCAAACGTTTGGACCTAATAAGGACTGTATATATATATATATATAGTTTCTATCCAGAGTGAACCTTCTCTATGAACTTACCGTGCGAAGTTTAGTTTTTGACACACTTTTCGGTCATATTTTAACATCTCCACCATTCAGATGTTAGAACCTAATGTATACGTCGGCTCTGCCAAATTTCATTCATTTTGGTGATCGTTAAGGTATCAAAACTATATTAAATCAATGAACAAACCGAATTTGTTCGGTTTGTTCAACCTGAACTGTTCGTCAAAATCACTATAACGAAAGGCCAAACGATTATCAAGTTGGATGAAATTTTGCAGAGACGATCTATACATTAGACTCTAACATCTCAACAGTGGAGATGTTAAAATATGACCGAAAAGTGTGCCAAAAACTGAACTTCGCATGGTAAGTTCAAAGCAAAGGTTCGCTCTGGATAGGAACTATATATATATATAAGGAATGAATATTTTTTTTCCAGCCAAAATGCATTTTCATTCATTAACCTTAAAGGAGCAGCTATCATATATGTCAGTAAGCTGTGGCTTGGTTGGTTAAGTAGCTTAACTGACAATGTTAAGGTCATAGGTTCAAATCTCATTGACACATATGTAAGGGTGCGTGAGTTATTTAATAAAAAGTTTTTAAAAAAAAAAAAAACCAGCTTTCATATATTATAAGAAAGCAAAACATACTATCAACTTCTCTAGAAACTAGTAGAAATAATTGCCATCCATAATTTCATTCATTATATCATACAATTTACAAGGTACATAATCTACATGTAAGAAATCATGTCAAACCCTATCTAAACTTTCAACACATGCTTTCTCTTCTTGTAAATGTAAGTCGATCAGCTCCCTATAGTAGACATCATGCATGAATCTAACCTCATCCAGCTCCAATATTGTCACAACTTTTTCTTTAAAATGCAAATCTTGTAGTCTCTTCTCATCCTTTGGTGTTACTGGTTGGAAAGTTAATTATTTGGAGCTTCTCTAAGTCGGTGGATCAAACACCAATCTAAAATAACATAGGGCCGGCTAAATTTCTGCTACCATAAGCCATACTTTCAGACCCTTACTTCAAGACTAAAGTGATCTCCATCCCAAATGGGTTGTAGTCAGTTAAACAAAATTATGCTATCAGTTAATATTTTTTAAATGTGTTTGTCGTGGCGATATCGGATTGTCCTCTATCACACAGAAATATACAATTATATGTATTGTGGAAATCGAATGAGGCAAGTGCTTGAAAAGTACAATATTTCTCAATGTATAACACAAAGTTTGCATTATCAGTATTGACGTGAGTAACATGTTGAGGTAATGCAAGCACCATGACATCTCTCTCTTGATTGTAATCAATAGTTCTTTGGTCCGTGTACGTAACGGTTCAATAATGAAGTCTCGGTCTCTTGCAGGGTTTAGCAGGCTTTGGCGGGTGACGCTTAACTCTGTGGCAACCTTCTGGATTGTTTTGTCAAAAACGCTTTGTGTGTTGAAAATCACATCAGGATGGTTAACTTCATAAAACATGTGCCTTAATGTACGGGACGCGTTCCTTTCGCATAAATCTGAAACAACATTCAAAACTCTTTTGAGTTTTTGCGTTGTAATGATCCTCTCGCCAGCTAGTATGATACTTTTATTATTAATGAGGCGATTAAGCCCCATATATATCTCCAATTTTCGCCCGATAATTTTGAATCTACTGATATACATCCACCGTATCCATATTTTGGACATGCACAATCCTTGGAAACTCAGTGCTAGGGCTATCTGAGAAGTTGTCAACTAACCAAACAGAATTTTTTTCAACGTTATTATAAAAGTAATATATTATAGATGTAACAATTTTTTTTTCAACAGGAGATAGAACTCATAGAAGTATAACTATTTGTTCAAAAAACTCTTGTTATTCAAGCAATAAAATCTTACTTATTCAAGAGTAAAATCTTGTTTCACAAATCAAGTCGCAAAGGAGCTTTTGAGAAATCTCTCCTCTTATCTGTTTTTCTTTTGCAGAGCCGAGCTCAATTATGTTTTTCTATGAGGGACAATCATTGCCTAACCTCTAAGAGATCAGGGGCAACTACTTTCCATCTCTATCCCCCTTTCACACCTCAAAATATATCATCGTGTAGGACAATTATTGCCTTTACACTGGATTATGTTCGATTCCCAGTCTAATCTGCACCCACAGCCACGGTATGCTTCAGTGACCTTTAAACAAAAGAGAAAGGATAGAACACGACTTCCCGATCTCATCCCCGCACGCCATTACAACAAGTTATCTATTCGGCCGCACCCAGAGAGAGAGAGAGAGAGAGAGAGAGAGAGTGAGGGCCATGCATAACGTTGAATGCACTACGGGAGCTCATGTCTGATTGTACTTGATATTCCTTAGGTATTTCTAATTTGAATTTTTACCTATACATATAACCATGTCGATTTCTTAAGAGAGATGTACTAGTGTTATATATCTATTGATAGCTTTTACCTTACTGATATACCAACTTAACGGTCTTCAACACATAAATCCATCAATCCTAAAAGAATATAATGACCTATACCTTGTATCCTCGAGAAATGATCATAGACATTGACGTCTCTAATCTCTATTCTTGTCTTTGGAGATTGTGAATTTGAACAGATTAACTGATTAAGTTATCAAAGTTTCCTTGTTTGGTGTTAGTACTTTTGTTCTTGTCTTCAGCACCATGAGCATTGTTAATATTAGTTTTCATGACTAATTGAAATTTGTACTACTTAGCATTTTTTTATGTCCGTAGAACTAGAAGATCATGGTCCAAAAAATGGAGTTTTGTCTTCTTGACTGAAACTTGGTCTTGCACGAATTCTATAAACACTGGAGAAAATATTTTGGTATATTAATGTATCAAGCATGGCTACTGGTTTCTCTTATAAGCTCTTGATGGGCAACCTCAATGGTATTATTCAAACTCCTCAGTATATCAGATTCCTTGTTCAACATATTCACTATATAACACGTATTCAGAAAAGCAAATTTTGCTACCGACGCCTCGGCTGCTATGAAACATTCTCATGATTATTTCTGGTTGGCACCAATCCCCATCTTCTATCTATCTCAGCTGCTCTCCATTTCGATAAATTGGGTGAAGGATGTGAAATGGGTTTTCGTTTGTAGCTCTTGTTCTTATGTTTGTTAATTAGTCGAACCATAATAAGTATGAAGTTACGTTTTGTTGTTATGTTTACATTCCATTTTGTTGTTAGAGTCGTTGACACCAGTTCTTTAATTATATTCATACTTTTGTTCGCATGTTGGTTTACTTTCTGCCCTTTCATACGATACGAGGGTCTTTTTCAATCTAAATTCACTTGCATCTTCCCACGTATTTTAAATGTGAAAAAAGAAGAAGAATTATTGGGGTTCTGTACGTGGAGACCAACCAAATATTCTTGAGCTTTTTGTTCCAGTCAATATTTGACATTTCTGGCTTGTAGGTTAGTTGGTTTACAATTTCCTGGAATAGTTGAGGTTCATGCATGGCATATTGGGTTTGAACATGCATTATGAGTAAACACACGTGTATTATATATAATATATCCCTTTTTTGGAGAAGTTGATGAGAAGTTTACTGTTAAATTATGGCATAACGTGATACTTTTGGGTCACCCACCAGGTGTTTGATGAAAGTCCTGAATGAGTTTTCATTGGGAAGTCTGGTTATTTTTCTCTATAATTGTAAGGTTCACCTCTCATTAAAAATCTATAAGCATTGTTTGAAAGGGGTAGTTTAACAGATGCATATTGTGTACCATAATCTGTATCGAGTACCCCAAACTGAATCTCTAGTTTACGACTTCACGTTGAATGAATGCACAATGTTATTATCAAATGCTCATGATTCTGTAGTTATCGAGCTGTCTAGTTATTATAATTATATATCAATAGACACACACGCACACAGGAGAGTAAGTTTTTCTAGTAACATCCGGATTAATGGATGGCAGCAGGCCAGGATTAAGCTGTATTTGAGTTGCTGTATACACACTCTGAACTGTCAGTTTATCTTTCTTCATGTCATTTAGTGCGTTTGACCCAACTTTTCGGCTCATATATTGACACAGGTTTTGAAGATTCAAAGAGCATGGAGTCTGGAATTGGGAGTGCTCTTATAGAGCAACACAAACATGTATGTTCCTATCAATAAAGAAATTTGTGACTGAATTTTTTTTTATTTCCCTCCTGTTGTCGTATGATAGGAGCTTACTTGTACTGTTTTCTCTAAGGGAAGACTAATCGTAGGGAAACAGCATTGCCACAATGACAATGTTATGTGAAAAATTGAAAGACACCCTGACTAGAAAAGAACTGAATGTTGTATCAAGAAAAAAAAATCTAAATGTAACTTCTACGCATTGGACTGTAGAGTTAGTCAATATGGTCACTGGAGAAAATGTTGAAAATGGAAAATTGGGTGGTGTGGAAGATAGAGATGTCATGTTGGAGATACATAATAATTGAAAGAAATCTAGGATATACTAGTCTAACAACTATCATCAAGAAAATAAATGTTGGATATTGACATGTAGTATGAACTAATTGATCTCACATACCATTGCTTATCAGGACTGACTATACCACAGAAATCATGCATTGGTCCTTCACATTTAATATGGATCAAGGTTGAGCTTGACACATACTTTATATTTTAACTAAATGTATATTGTAATATGGATGCTATATATATGTGGTGGTGTACCAGTATCATTACAATCATCTCAAATCCAAGGAAGATCTAGACAAGTTTGTCTCTAGGGAAAGAATCTCAATAGGCCAAATCAAAAATGTTTAAGCTTCCTACTCTTACATTAAAGTCTCATGAAACCATATGGCAGCCTATGATAGTTCATGCCAGGTACTGAAATGGCTTTCAAAATTATCAACTAGAGTCAGTACTTTGAGTTTTATCACGTATCTGCACAACATATAATCATGTTCATGGCATTTGTCATAATCTGTTTGTTTTTAATTTTCCACAGTATGAGGGCCGAAAAGGAGCAACTTGGTATGTTGTTTACTGCCCTTCCCTGTTTCTGTAACCATCTACATAAACTACACACACACACACACACACACCACCCCAACCCCCACCCCGCTCATAATTTCTGTTAAACTTATAACTATCTTCTATTTTTAAATCAGCTTTCTGCACAAAGGTACCTCGCAGTGTAAACATGGAGAAATTGAGGAATGGTTATTTGTTTCCTGAGGTGACTATATTTTCACTCATTGATTCCTCTTTTAGCTTTGATATTTCTTTGGGTGCAGCTATATAGTAATAAATTTCAGTCTTTGTGCATGGGTTTTACTATCTGATAGATTCCCTAAGTACTTTATTAAGCATTAAAATGTTCTTGGTTTTTTCTTTTTCTTTTTTTGAAAAATTAGACCTTTGAATTATGGAGCTGTTCTTGAGCTCTAGCTCAGTTCAAGTATTGGTTTATACACTCAAGCAATTTATGTTTGCTTTACTTGGCTAAAATTTAACATTTTGAGTTCCCTGTTGATCAAGTGATCAATCTGTGCATTTAAGTATCATCGAGGCTCATCCTTCTTGTGGCATTTATTCAGATATCAAAGCTCGAGCTTCAACACATTGAGAAGTATCCAGATGCAAAATTGATAAGCCTAGGAGTTGGTGATACAACAGAACCGCTACCAGAAAGCATAACCTCAAGCATGGCTAATGTGAGTAATTCTACCTGAATTTACTATTAAGGCATCAAATATTCATTCCCAGTTTTCTAGTTAGATGTTGTTGATGTTGTCTTAAGTTCACAACCAATTCCCTAGCTATGACGATGCAGAACAAATAACAGTTCCATGTGAAACTGATCACTGAGACTTAGTTTGGGCGTTAATCCTCTCTATCTAACCAAAGGTTTTTCTGCTTGTGAAAACGATCTGCACTAATCTACTGGTAGAGAAAAAAATACCATTAGAAATTAAACTCTCGAGAAAAGTGGGAGCTGCTGTTGTATATCTGACTCTTTGATTAAAGTCTATTTGTTTCTTCTGCGTATTATTAATCTCTATCTGTGTAGCCTATGGACTTGGAAGTCTAATGTTTTGGTTATCTCCAGTTTGCACTTGCCCTTTCAACTGCTGATGGTTATACAGGGTACGGACCTGAGCAGGGCAACAAGGTACCCTAGTTAGCACTTGCTTTAGTATGTATCATTTGGTGTGTAATATAAATGTTTTCATCTGTATATCGATGGTCGACTTTGTTCATCACATGTCAATTTCTTTCTTCATGTCCAAAATTTTGGATCTTTTATTGTCATTGTAAGTGAAATCGTTATCTAAGAACTATGTGATTTCCTCCATTACTTGCATTCTCTATTAAATAATTTTTGTGTCAACATAGGCATTGCGGGGGGCAATTGCAAAAGCATTCTATAAAGATCTACCAGTTAAAGACACAGAAGTTTTTGTATCAGATGGCGCTCAGTGTGATATTACTCGCCTTCAGGTAATACACTGTAAACGTTTTGGTGGAAGCATGCCATATGTTGTTAATTAACTTATATAGTTTTATCTTTTCTATTCTTTTGAAAAAACATTTTGGTTATAGGTTGCTAAACTGGTACCGTCCTAAATCCAGTAATACATCTTTATGATTTTCCTTTTTTTTTTTTTTTTTTTTTATCTTTATAGCTGCTTCTCGGCTCAAATGTGACAATAGCTGTGCAAGATCCATCTTTTCCGGTAATGTTTATACTTGTAGATACTATCATTGTTTTCTATTTGTTTCTAATGGTTACTTTCCAACTAAAACCTTTTGTCTAGAAGCACTGCCCATTGTTCTTCAATTTTAAGTAGGATGCTACTTTATGGGAAACATAGACGGTGCGTTGACTTTTTGAAATCTAATGAAGCAGGATAGCAAGTGCATTTCTTAAGTTAGAATACTGTTGAGTTACGTGGAAAGTGATCTTAGAGAAATTATCATAACTATTAGCTTCATACCCGATTCTTAACTAGATTTTTCTTTTCACAAACATGCAGGCTTATATAGACTCAAGTGTCATAATAGGTCAGGCTGGTGAGATCAAAGATGAAGCTGGGAGGTATAGGAGCATTGAATACATGAACTGCAGCCCACACACCAATTTTTTTCCCAACTTATCAACCACTTCAAGAGCAGATATTATTTTCTTTTGCTCTCCAAACAATCCAACTGGTCATGCAGCAACAAGGAAGCAATTAGAGCAACTTGTAGAGTTTGCAAGACAGAATGGATCAATTATTATATATGACTCTGCTTATTCATCTTATATCAGAGATGGTAGTCCTCTATCAATTTATGAAATTCCTGGTGCCAGAGAGGTACACACAAATGCAATGTTATTTATTTATTTTCTGGGAGGAAACGACCCAGCTCATTCATTTATATAATTAGGGCAAACGTTTGTTTAGTCCTTGTACTTCTGGTCGTTCATCTGTTCAGTCTCTTAAGTTTCAATTTCATCTAAATAGTCCTTAAATTTTCCTCCAAAAAATGTCAAAATTACTAAAATACCCTTGTATCAATTTTCCTTTTTTTATTTTCTTTAATATTTTCTTTTTTTATTGTTTTCATTTTATTTTAAGGAGAAGTGAATGTCTTTAGTCTTTACTCGCCAAAGTTCATTTCCATTTATTTCTTTATGTCTACACCAAATTAATTTAACTTAAAATAAAAATGATAAATTTATTTTAAATAATTAAAGAAAATCAAATGAAATATTATTCTAGGAATATTTTGGTTATTTTACAATTTTTTGAAGGGTCTTTAACAGAGGATTTGACGGAATGGACTTTTCAGATTAAAAGTTGGAACTTTAAAATTAGACGAAACTGAAACTTTAGGGACTGAATAGACGACCGACCAGAACTATAGGGATGAAACAAATGTTAGCCCATATAATTACTTCTCATTTTTCATTTCAGGTTGCCATTGAAATTTCGTCATTCTCCAAATTTGCTGGGTTCACCGGTGTACGTCTAGGTTGGACGGTTGTCCCTGAGGAGCTCCTATACTCCAATGGTTTTCCTGTTATACATGACTTCAATCGCATTGTGTGCACATGCTTTAATGGAGCATCTAATATTGCTCAAGCTGGTGGATTGGCATGTCTTTCCCCTGAAGGTTTCCAGGTAAAGGAAGGAGACCTATCAATTGTTTGTGTGTTTCCATCCTCATTTCTCTTTTCACTGAAAATTAGTAATATACTTCTACAAACTGATGGCTTTACTACTTGTATGAGTTGTATCTGCTTTCTGATGACATTGAAAATTTTTGCTTCAGGCTGTCCATTCTATGGTTGACTACTACATGGAGAACGCAAAGATATTGGCCGACACATTTGCTTCTCTTGGTTACCAAGTATATGGTGGTGCAAATGCTCCCTACGTTTGGGTGCATTTTCCTGGCTCTAGTTCTTGGGATGCATTCACTGAGATTCTTGAAAAAACACACATCCTTACAGTTCCAGGTTCTGGATTTGGTCCAGCTGGTGAAGGGTACCTTAGAATTAGTGCTTTCGGCCACAGAGAGTGTATCCGAGAGGCCTCCCATAGGCTCAGAACCCTATTTCAATAGTGCTTGACACTGATGTGCGTCAATTCTCTTGTAACCTTCATATCTTTTCACATTTGACATTGCTAAATAAGATAGCATGGGATCAACTCTGAAGTTACCCATTTCAGCGTAACTATCTTGTAATAAACGTACAAACTTGCTCACTTACTGTGTGGTAATTATTAAACCACTTAAAAGGGTTCTTCTCAAGTTTTCAGTTTCTCTTCACCAGAAAGAAAAAAGTTCTCATTCCCACTGTCATGAAAACAAATCAGGAAACAAGACCAGAAGATTTTTCCCTTTATATATAGAGGTTCAGTTCTCTTCTTCCCTGAGTTCCCTCACACCAAACTTTTCTTTTTTGGGTCAATTTCCCTCACTGATGCTCTCATATATATCCACACAATTGAATTTGATACGTAAAATTTTAATATTAGAAGGATTTAGTGTTGCTGCAGTTTAGTGAACATATGATTGTTTGTGAGCGCACAAGATCAGTAAAGAACGATGCTGGACTCAGCAGAGGTGTTCTTGCCAAACGAAACCTCCAAATTTGCCTGCTACATTGCGGTGTTTATATCTTCATGAATCATTTCCACAAACAAATTTGATTAAAATATCAAAAAGTTGAGATCACTCTGGAGTCTCGAGTAAAGATGATGTATAGTCATGAACAAATTTGTTCATTTGTTCATTGATGGTTGAGTTGAGCTTATAGTTTTACTCTTAAGCTGGGGATAGTATCTCAACAATTTTGCATGCTAGAGTTGAAAATGAAACGAATTTCTAGCACACTGCTACTAGTTTGAGCTCAAGGCTTAGTCTCGCAATATATCCTGAATAGTATGATTTTGGAGACACAGAATAACTAAGTTTCATAATATATCCGGAACCTTATGATTTTGCTTCTCCACAACCTCAAAGGTGAGTAATTACATACGTAAATGGCTATCACAATCCACAACTAATAACTCAGGGTACCAAAAAGCAAACACACCAACCAACCAAGTGTTGGATCTGTACGCTATATCTCAAGTGAAAATCATCACAGATCGAGGACGAGACAGCTAACCAGTTCAGCAGTCCGTGCACTCCTTGTGGCAATTACCTTCCAAAGATCTACGTCTGATTCTGCTTGTCGTTCAGAAATTTCAGACGTATTGTCTGGTGCTGAGGATGAGGATGAAGCTGCTGAGATGGAAGCAAGACAGTTCGGTACATATGCCTGCAGAACTGCAACATTGTTATTTGCATCCTTCGTGATCACATGAAGCTTTCCAAGGAAACCGGCAAGTAAATAAGGAGACTCTGATTCGGTAAAGTCCCGAATCGGAACATCTTCTGCAACAATTTTCCAAGCATCATCTTGGTAATCGTATAACTTGATTTTGGCACTATCAAGAGTACTAGAAGGATCCAGTGCATACAATTCACCATCAACTGTGACACTCATTTTCGTCCCTGCTTGCCTTGCAGGCCAACCCTCCCCCATGCCAGTTGGCATTTCACCCCAAGAATTCACCTCTGGATCATACACCTCACCTCCAACATCAACAAAAAAGGGCCAGCAATATAAACTTTGTGGAACAAACAACCTCCCCTTGTATGAAGTCATCCCGGTAGCAATAGGCTTGAGCAGATCAGCCAAAAATGCAGTTGGTAAAACCTGAGCTTTGGTAAAGGGCATGCTTGGTATTTGGGACCATATCCCTGTTTTTGGATCAAATACTTCAGCTGATTGAAGAGGAGCCAATCCACCACGTCCTCTAGTAACCCCTCCAACAGCATAAAGCTTATTGTTTAAGATGCCAGTCTTACAATATGCTCTACCCATTGACATCGGAGTTGATTCACTCCAAGAGTTGATAACTGGATTATACCGCCAGGCGCATGATAGAGCTGTTGCCCTTGAAAATCCACCTAGGACATAAAGGCAACCATCAACAGCACCAACGGCACAACCACAAAAAGGCATTCGATCCAGTGCATCCTTTCTCCTGAGCCAGCCCATGATAACATCCGCAAGTCTGATACTTGAACCTACCATTTTCCACATTCTACGGGCAGTTAAAACCCTCCTAGATTCATCTTCAGGACAAACACTAGGCATTGGTGGCAACCTTTGCCATTTTCCGGCCAGAGGGTCCAGCGCATACCATATGAGCTTATCGCTTTCCACCTTTGTTAATACATAGAGCCATTCCTCTGTTGTTCGTAGCTCTTTTCTCAAATTGAAAAGCTCAGCAGTCATAACGGTCGTTTTCCAGGCACGTGACACCATCTTCAACTTCAAATAGTGGATCCTAGGTACCCTGGCAAGAATCTGAATAGATATCTCGTCAGGAAGACTGGGAATCAATCTCGAGTTATCCCCATCAAGACATGAAGACAGCCTCTGCCTCTTGCGCGCCTCACTCTGCGAAACCTCATGAGGTCCACTCTCCCTAGTCCTTGAATTACTCAGTATAGCCCCCATGGATACCTCTTCTAACCACTTCAATCACAGTTCTACTCTCATATCAACAAACCGACTGAGAAACAAGGAACACAATGAGAAATTGAGTATAGAATTCAATCATCAGTCTTACCAGAAACCCAATTGACCCCACAAAAACCACAACACCCCCATGCAATTCAAGAACTTGACAGAACCCAATACTACACATCACACAGAACATTCACAGCTGTAATGGGTGCCCAAATGCATATAAGATAAATCAGAGAATAACAGCTCACATCATACTATTATATATCAATTAAAATTGGGTTAAGCAGAAAGGGTTCTGAACTTGAGTAGCTACCAATCACATAGACTAAAATGAACTGAACCCCGACTTCCACAGCTCAAATACAACAAACCCAATTCCTCTACACACCTAAACTGACCAAAAAATTCACACCCTTTATTGTTTTCTATGCCACCAAACAGAAATCAGTCCATTAAAAACTGTGACCTCTTCGTTCAATTCCACAGTTTCATCACAATCAACCCAGTTTGAATTAAAGGAAGACATCAAAAAGTGCGAAGGGCAAATCGGGAAAGTTCACCTGAGTGTGGTCCTTGGAGAATCGTGGTCGGAGTTTCGTTGGTGCCGGCCCTCAGTGCTCACTTGAATTGGGTTCATTGTAAAGATGGGTTTCCTTTTTGTTTGCGTGCGCTACCCAACACAAACCCGATTCCCTGTAACGCAGTCCAGGTATTATGCCCACCCTCATACGTCGGTAGACGTAAAAGTCCACTCTACTCGCCCCACAAATACAATAGCAAATTAGCAATACATACATTATTGTGGGACCTTGTAATTTATCGATATGTTTTTTCTTTTAATAAACGTAAATAAACTGAATCCCGCAACGCCCTCTTCTCAATTAGTCATTAGCTATGCAGCACGGACACGAGTTCGAGTGTCCAATACGGATACGATTCAATACGTGGACACGTCAAAATAAATTTTTAATCGGATACGGACACGCGGCGGACACGTTAATTAAATAATATTATATATATATATATATATATAATTAAAAAAAATAGAGCCTAAGCCCAAGTCCATGGCCCAAGCCCGAGCCCGAGTCCATGGCCCAAGACATCTTCTCATCTCTATCCTCTCTAGCCTCTTGAAGTTCACGATAATCACTTTTTCCAGAAGTGGCTAGGTGCTGATAGCAAGGAAGCAAAAAACTCCAAGAGGCAAGCACCCCCTAGTCCCCAATCAAATCCAAAAGGCTTCTGCCTCACCATCTCCGGCGGTACCAGACCCACCAGAATCTTCTACGGAGGCGAGGAGCGGAGAACCCGAGCGGAGAAGATGATGACAGAGCAGATGCAGATCGATACGGAGAAGCGGAGGATCAGAGGAGCGGAGGAGCAGAGGAGTGGAGGAGGAGCCGAGCGGGAGCGGGAGAGGGAGAGGAGCAGAGGAGCCGAGCGTAGCGGAGGTGAGGAGCAGATGAGCGGAGGAGCGGAGGAGATGACCGGAGATGAGGACCGGCGCGGAGGGGAGCAGGAGAGGAGAGCGGAGCCCAGAAAAATCAAGCATCGGTTTGGACGAAGGAGGAAATAGAGCCCTAACCCCCAATTCAGTGAGCTAAAAGACCAAAATGCCCCCGTGTCCAACCCATCTGGCGTGTCTAAAGCGTGTCCAGTATTGAATTCGCATGTCCGGCTGTTTTATGGCGAATTGCTTCGTATCCGTGTCCAGATCGTGTCGGACACGCGACACGCCTCCTTCCTTGCGTGTCCGTGCTGCTTAGGTCATTAGTCACTTTGCCTCATTGTTGGAATCACTCTCCTCCTCACACTGAGGCTCCTGTTGTTAATTTTGATCTCTTTGGAGCTGGTTGCTCCAGAAGATCCTCTTTGTAATTGTCGTTTTAGCATATATACAAAATATTTAAAAAAATACTCAATCCTAGCCTGTTAGTTTTAACCATAATCTCGTTAGTTTTAAACATCATTAAATGATGAACGAGTGAGCTATTAGTCCGGAGCTGAGAGCAACTCGGGTATATCTATATAGTCCCGCTCTCCCAATAATAATTTTTACAAGAGCGTCCCTCAAGTGTCCACCCTACTCGCAGCTAACATGCTAATTCCACTGCACCAATCTTGTTGGGTTACATAAATCCGATCCGGTTAATTGTTTTACCCGAAAACTTCACATTCTTATTTATTATCTTATCGGAAAATGTTGGAAAGTACAAGCGGCCATTGTTGTTGCATAACTCTTGATTCAATGTTCATTTTCCCTTTGCATTCACTTGTCATCTTAATGCTTGCCAATTTCTTGATTTTTTTGTAGTATAAGCAGGTATGGCCTGTCGGTCTTTCTGAGGCCATCTTATGATGCAGCGGCTCTAAGTTTTTGATTATCAGAGGGCTTCAGTCTGATCAAGTAAAAGTGTAAAACATACTATAATTCTGATGAGGAACTTTAAAATGAGAACTTGTTAATTACTTTCTAGTTAATTGTTTATAAGACTCTATTTTCTGGTTTTTTTCAAACTATAAGTGTCAAGGTTCTTGGTCATACCCACACACATTTATATATATATATATATATATATATATATATATATATATATATAGTTTATATCCAGAGCGAAGGTTCGCTATGAAATTAACGTGCGAAGTTTCTTTTTTGATACACTTTTCGGTCATATTTTCACATCTCCACCGTTTAGATGTTTGAGTCTAATATATAGATCATTCCTACAAAATTTTATCTAATTTGGTTACCATTAAGGTATCGAAACTATATTATCAATGAACAAACCGAATATGTTCAACCTGAACTTTTCGTGTAAATCACTATAATGAAAGGTCAAACGATTATCAAGTTGGATGAAATTTTGCACAGATGATCTATACATTAAGTTCTAACATCTGAACGGTGGAGATGTGAAAATATGGCCGAAAAATGTGTCAAAAAAAACACTTCACACGTTAATTTCAGAACGAAGGTTCGCTCTGGATAGAAACTATATATATATATATATATATATATATATATATATATATATATATATATGTGTGTGTGTGTGAGGGTATGACCAAGAATCCTAACACTAAAAAAAAGTCTTATGAACAATTAACTAGAAAGTACTTAAGAAATCCCCATTTCAAAGTTTCTCATCAGAATTATAGTATGTTTTACTCTTTTACTTGATCAGACAGCTGAAGCCCTCTGATAATAAAAAACTTAGGGCCGCTGCATCATATAAGGAACTAGAATTTTAGAGCGAAAAGTGTATAAATATATCACTAACACATCAACATATTTCCAAAAACCATAAACTGAATTCCGAAAATATATATGTTTATAGCTAGAATTAAAGTACAAATCACACTATTCTATATAACATGGCTTTAAGTTCGTGTCTTCGTGTTAAGCCATTCATACGAAACTTATTCATATGTTAATTGAAGAAACGGGTTAGGTGAAGAAAATCAAGAAACGGGTTGATAAAACCTGACGTTGAATCTATTTTTATGTTAATTGTTAGTTGCTCATCTCTAATTTGAAGGAGATGTTAGATCTCTTGGTGTTGGTGAAGAGCATGAATTCATTGCGGGGTTCTTTGAAATGGAATTTTTCGAGTTTAATTATGAGGAAGAAGCCTATTGTGAATTTGTCATATGACATATATGAAATTAGGAGCAGTGATATCCAACCGAGGTTTATGGTATCCCAGGTTCTGGAGGTTGAGGATAAATAATTAAGACCGGTATTGGCATATAAATATTTTACAAGAAAAATTATTGCACAATCCAACTAGCTAGGTGTCTTGGCTAAGGCGTTAGGATAGCAATTTAGCAACCATGGTTCGAAAATTTGAATCACCCTTCCTGCACCTTTTTCCAAATTTTAATACTTGGATTACTCCAATTGTTTAATTTTCTATTTTGTTAAAGGAAAAACACATTATGTGCCTTCGTCAATGTAACTGACGAGAGGTAATTAGGTAGTCATTATTGTCATTAATGTATTTACTATTACCGTTGTAATACTCACCCTATATAAAGGGGATTATCAATGAAATGAGTAGACCAATTCCCATTTTCCTACAACACGTTATCAGCACGACTTTGAGCATGCCTACGCGACGGAGCTGATTTACTGTGACTATTTACTGTTTTATGAATTTAATGGTAAATATGAAATTGGTCTACTCATTTGTAGCTGGTTAGAGCATCGTGCTGATAACGTGTCGTAGGAATATCGGAATTGGTCTACTCATTTCATTGATAATCCCCTTTATATAGGGTGAGTATTACAACGGTAATAGGAAATACATTAATGACAATAATGACTACATAATTATCTATCGTCAGTTACATTAACGAATGCACATAATACGTTTTTCCTTCAACACTCCCCCTTGTGCCGAGTCAGAGATAAAATGGTGCATGTGGTGTTGCCTCGTTAAAAACTTTGCCAAGTAACAAAAACCCAATGGGAGAAAATAAAACTTTGGTCGAAGGACAAAAAGAGCGCAACGCACCTATTACATTTGAAAACAACATGTATGTGCTAGACTCCCCCTGATGTCTGCACCTCCCCCTGATTTTTACATTAATCATGGGATTCTCCCTGATTCTTTCATTTGATCAAGGGAGCTTCAGTAACATTAGCATAGTTATGCATTTTCACATGTTTTTCCAAATATGACTTTGAGCAATGATTTAGTAACTAAATCTTGCCACATCGTCCTCAGATCCAACTTGATTTACTTTGATCTTGAGGATAAGGTTGTTCATGAACTGAATACATAGGTTCATATTGAACATCAGGTTCACTCGTGGTATGACCTTCACATAACAAAATAGTCATAACTTTGTCTAGAGTATGGATGAACCATTAAGAGATTTGAAATTGATCTGTGACAACAGATTTTCTTATTTCACCTTTAATGCGTTTTTCTTTACGCATAGTTAGTTGTGACGTGGATAATTTCTTTATCATGTCACATTCTATGTAGAGATTGAATAAGCCCAAATCTTTCATATCTTTAATGAAAGAACGATTTTCGTTGCGTAGGCGCAGAGCTAAACATAGCTTTACAAATTTACATCGAATGAGAGGTCGAGTCTTACATATTATGTTTAAGTACAATCATGCGTCATTGCACTTGTATAGGAATTTCATTTCCCAATACTTCTTCGTCATCTTCCTTTAGATGAAAAACGGATCTATTGTTAGAGTAAAGACTTCGACTGATCATGGGAATATCTGTAGGCCTCACTTTATTCTTTAGAGTGCCTAAGCCGATTGATGGATGATCACCGTCATTACAGTCCTTGAGTTCCATTTCAAGACTGTGTATTCCCAAAATCTTTTTCATTCTCAACTTAGGATTTACAATACACTGAGTTTCTCTTATTTCATTTAGAGTTCATATATATCCATAATGAAAACGCAAGGGCATAATTCATCAATCACTTTCCAATCAAGTAGTCACTTTAGTGAACGTTTCAATTTCTTTTGCAAACGTACTCATGTGATCTAGAGTCACTTGATTTGGGTGGATCCAGTCCGTTTAGGATCCTCATGTATGTCTCTTAATTTAGATCCCCATAGAGATATATGTTTTGATCAATTTTCGTAAGCTGCATGTTCAGTTTTTCGGAAACTACCAAACTGACAAGGTAGTGGAGTGCAATGACATCCATTACGAGAGATTGTCTCATCGTAGTCCATTACGAGAGAATATCTCCTCGTAGTCGATTCCAGTGCGTTTTTGAGAGACTTTGCGCCATAAGGTGAGTCTGCATACTCTTATTCTCATTACGCATTCTAACAAAGATATATTTGATAGGGTTTATATTTGCGGTGTCGGCGTCACCTGCCCAAAAGACCTATTTCTTTGTTTATACTGGATCGCTTCTTTCCATTAGGCCAATTTACTAAGTTGACATTTTTCAACGAACTATGGTTCGATAGTAGACTCATTATTCCACGTCCTCATTTACACTAGTGTAATGTGTTTGTAGAGATCTCTATACTTTAAGGATTGGTTCTAACATTTGAGGCGTCCCCCAATGATAACCACAATCCATAAATATTCTCATGAGACGGATTTGAGTATCACTGATCAATAGATCAGGTTGTGCCAAACTTGTTTTCTTCCTTTACACAAGTATGTATCGAACCTAAGGTGGCCTCCCCCTCTTCCTTGGAGAGCCATGGCCTGTGACACCATTTATGCCACTTATGGCGTCACCATGCCACCATCCATGGTGGCAGTGCAATACCCAATTCCTCTTGGGTGGTACCATGTCCTTTTGATAAAACACAATCCTTGCAGGTATATTTGCAGCAGGTTTATATGATCTCGTCATTTTAATGTATAAGATATCTACACACCTTACTTTGTGTGATTTTTGGGGATCGAGATGAGACACAGTGGGGACAAACCACGACAATTCCTGTCGTTCCACTTGAATATGCTTGTTCTTATCTCCCCCTAACGACGGGAAGACTGTCTCATCAAAGTGACACACCGCAAATCTAGCGGTGAGGAGATCGCCTGTCAAGGTTTCGACATAGCGGACTATAGCTGGAAGTTCATATCCAGCATAAATATTTATTCATCTCAAGTAACCCATCATTGTGCGCTGTGGCGGCGCAATTTTGGCACATAAAACATTTAATGGAGCTCAAGGATTGTAGATCCGTGTCAATCCAAAAGAGCTCAAGGATTACAAGTTCGTTTGAAATCCTTTAAAATCCTCACACATAGTCACTAGCTATGGTGTAAATTGGTTCAATGATGTTGGCCATGGATGAAAAAGTAACGCTGCATGCAAAAATTGCATAACCCAAAACGGAAGTATTGGTGTGCTTTACCAATATTAAGACTATTACTGTAGTCGTTTTCCGTGAGACCAATTGGGTTTTTATATAGGAATATGATGTCCATTACAAATCCCATATAATAAGCCATAAAATCATCACACCTACGGAAATTAACCCGGCCTAGGTGCTTTGACTTTCTAGCATAAGCAGCATAAATTTTAATTGTGGATGGTGTCATGACACGTGACCAGCGTGTCGACACAACAACCAACACCATAAAATATCTATGGTGTCCGCAAGTTGGTTGAATCGATCCACTGAATCCTCTTTTGATTCAATATAACAACATAATGAGGAACTCATGTGTCCTTTGCATATGATGATCTCAATCATAATTGTTTTAACGAATAGGCTTTGAATGATGTACTTTTATCCATAAAATCACGACGGATAGGAGAAGCATAATAAGGTATAAATGCATATGCTTGTGCATCAAATATATTATAATGCCATATTGGGGGAGCGGCGGGATTTAGGAATTGAACATACGTCTTCAACCCTATATGACAATATTTGAGGATCAAATGTTCATTGATCGTCCTCAGATTCGTATGTGAACCATATTCTTCTGGTGTTTGCTTCTATTTATCCAAAAATATGGGTGTCCATAGTAGTTTCTTTAATGTATGGATCACCAGATCAAAGCCAATCTATGTCAGAATTCCAAAAGATCATTTTCTTATGACGTTGGATTTAATTAGCGGTTACTTAGAACCTACTAAGTTGACATATAATCTTCTCTAATACTCGTTTACATTCGCAGTCATTTAGAGGTAATGCAAAGGAGCTCAAATGAATTCTCACTTGTGTCTTTTTTCAGATGAACATCGTGGCATAAATTTCTTTAAAGTATAGGACAAATTCAATTTTCTCTTATCGCATAAATTGTCAATTTGACATATGCTCAATATATACATCGAAACGTAACTCAAGTTCTTTAGAGTAACTCGATGGGGATTGTTATAAAAACTTTGGTAATCCCAGTTAGGCAGGTGCATTATAAATCCCAAAGGAACAGATATACCGATCCTTATCACTTTCATTATAGTACTACAGTTCTTCAGTACTATTGTGCTATATTAGTACCATTGTCCTTCAGTACTATTATTCTAGGGATCACATGGTGCGTTTCTTTGTCCACATTTCATTGTGTTATGCCTATATTATGTCTTTGCACACAGTTCTTTGTGTCATGCCTATATTATATTGTTTTTCTTTATACAATACTTTGCAAAGTTAGATATAGAAAATTGAATCATGTATATTATGAATAAAATTTGAATAATCTCAATTCCTTTAGATAAATTTCAAAAATGAACGTGCCAACGATTACATTTAGTCTTATCCAATTTAGAAAGAGAAACTTTAAGACAAAAAGTCTAATTTAGGACCAAAAGTCGTATTTAGGCGTAATAGCCTTTATAAGGATATTTTGGAAATTTATAAGTAGACTAATCAACGTCTATTTTGGATTGAGCCAGATCCTTTGTGCTCTTTTAATAGCTGCAATGATGAGATGTGTCATTTTGACATATTCTTCCCATATGTTATGTCTTCAGTTGTAAATTCATTTTCGATGTTCTTGTTGTATATTGAAGATACTTTTCCAAAAAATCCACGTACTCATATGATTCTTCATACTTATTGAAAGTCGTAGCTAATTCTTTGCTAGCGTATGATGTACGTATCAATAATTCATTGAATTACAACAATGGCAGAGTGTTTCACTGCACATGACATGTCCCCTATGTCATCTTTTAAATATTACATTGTTTCCACTTACTTTTGGATGATTATATGAATTTTACGTCCATGGTAATTACCCTTTGTTTTAGGGTCGTTGCATTATTTTGCCCAATTTGTTCAAGAATATATATTTTTCTAAGACATTACATCGTCATTGCCTTTTGATTTAGGGTTGTTTTATTTTTCAAAATGTGTTCCCGGAAAATTTCTTTTTCTCATACCTTACATTGTCATTGCCCTTTGGTGTAGGGTTGTTGCATTACTTTGCATAATTTGTTCCAGGGAATTTTTTTTTTTCTTAGACCTTACATTGTCATTCAAGATATTGAAATTATTTATTTTGCTATTTACATAAAGCAATTTGCATAAATATACCATGCTCAAGCCTTAGTCGGCTTAATAGGGGAATTTGGTACTCAAATTCTTCAGAGTCCAATATGTCAAAACTAAACTGTGATGGTTAAACCATCTGTAAAATATAGGAAGAATAAAATATATTAGTTTCGCGGTCTATGACATTCACGACAACTAAAATAAACCAATATACTTTATGGTAAATCCGATGCTTCGTGAAATTTCATTATCAGAATAAAATTTTGATTTTTCCATATTCATTGCATGTAAAGCTAATGAAATTTCATTATCATTGCTTTTTATATAATCAAGAAGATATCCATGATGAAAATTTTTTCAAGAAATTAAAATTGGATCTCAAGACCAAAATTTGTAATGGTCATATTTTTCTTACTTCGTGAAAATACTTTTCCACATTATAGGTTTGTCACTTTTTCTTTATATTACGAAGCTCATGAAATTACATTATCAGAGCAGTGTTCAAAATAAGTAATATGTTAAATAAAACAATTATTTAACACTAATAAAATGAACATATAACGCTTCATGTTTCATATTTATACTAATGCAATCAATTTTAATAGAGCATTATATCATATAAATAACTGAAACAAAATATAATGAAAGCAGAGCGTCAATGTAAATATTACTTGTAAGTTTGCCAAATAAACTGCATATGAATCGATTGCTCGATCTCCGACTCCAAATTTGTCGTTTGTATATTCATCGCCGCATCATTAAATTGATATGTCACATAAAAAAATATTCATATGATTAGTCACTTTAATCATACATTTACCATATCAATTAAATAATTTCATATTTACCATTAAATTCATAAAACAGTAAATAGTCACAGTAAATAAGAATTACTATGCGGAACCGATGCTCTAACCGATGTTCACAAGATCAAAGGAACCTATACCATGCCTACGCGACGGAGCTGAGATCGGAAAATCCCCAGAAATACACTCTACCGACAACAGTTCGTCGGAAAAAGAAGGCTCTCCTCTGCCATCCTTACTCTGCCGACGACAGGTTTGTCGGCAAAAGCTTGGAAAATCTTAGCACACCCAGAAATCTTCTCTGGGCACCCTTCCGATCTCAGCTCCGTCGCAGCCTTGAGCCGATCTTCAGCGCCACGCCAGCAGTCCTGCTCGCCGGCCCAGCTTGACGCCATCGACCCACCTTCGAACCCGATCGGGCTGCCTCGCCTCGATCGGCGTCTGCCCCAACCGGCCTCCGATCTATTCCCTCCCTCCGATCGGCCTTGTCCCACTCCAGCTCGATCCTCCTCAGAAACGCTGCATGTGCTCGACCCAGATCGGCCTGCGCCACCTCCACTCTGAATCGGACCACCCGGTCGACTCCACCACTGTTCGGACGCCTGTGCTCGACGACACCAACGTCGCTCGATCCGCACAGCAGCTTGATCGTCCTCTGCTCGAACGACCCTCCTCTGATCACCTCGCCACCGCGCCGACGAACCTGGCGCCGCCCTCCTCGCCAAGTCTCCGCTGCGATCTGCCACAAACCCAGATTTTTTGGGCCTAATCCGACCCGGCTCCTTTGGGCCTGGTCTCGACCCGGACCAGTTGGGCCTGACCCAGATCTCCGTGACCCGACCCACAAAAAAAAAAAAATTATTTTGGGGGTAAAAATTTAAAGGTAATTTTTGAAATTACAGTATAGTAATTTATATTTACTGTGTGACTATTCATATGGATATTTTTTAAATGTGAAAATCATATGAAATTATTTAATTTATATGATAAATGTGAAATATATATGATTAAAGTGACTAATCATATGAATATTGTTTGTTTTTATGTGACTTATCAATTACGATGCGGCGATTAATATGTGACGACTATTTGGAGTCGGAGATCGAGCAATCGCTTAATATGCAGTTTATTTGGCAAACTAACAAGTAAGATCTAATTAACGTTATCATTTTCATTCAATCGTTAATGATATAATGCTCAAACTGATCTTATTATATTATGACATATACTTATGAAATTTGAGCATCATTATATGTCTATTTTATTATGTTAAATAATTACTTTTATTTAACATGTTATTTAATTTGAGCATTGCCATGATAATGCAAATCTCATGAGCAATACAATATAAAAATGGACAAACCAATTATTGTGATAAAGCATATTCACGAAGTAAGAAAAATATGACCATTACAAATTTTGGTCTTGAGATCCAATTTTAATTTCTTGAAATTTTTTTCATCATGGATATCTTCTTGATTATATAAAAAGCAATGATAATGAAATTTCATTAGCTTTACATGCAATGAATATGGAAAAATCAAAAATTTTATTGTGATAACGAAATTTCACAAAGCATCGGGTTTCCATAAAGTATATTGGTTTATTTTAGTTGTCGTGAATGTCATAGACCGCGAAACTAATATATTTTATTCTTCCTATATTTTACAAATGGTTTAACCATCACAGTTTGACTTTGACACATTGGGCTCTGAAGAACTTGAGTACCAAATTCCCCTATTGAGCCAACTACGGCTTGAGCATGGTATATTTATGCAAACTGCTTTATGTAAATAGCTAAGAAATAATTATAATATCTTCAATGACAATGTAAAGTCTGAGAAAAATAAATTTCCTGAAATACATTATGCAAAGTAATGTAACAACCCTAAAACAAAGGGCAATGACGATGTAAGGTCTGAGAAAACAAAGGGTAATGACGATGTAAAGTTTGAGAAAAAGATATTTCTTGGAACAAATTGTGCAAAGTAATACAACGACCCTAAAACAAAGGGTAATTACCATGGACGTAACATTCATATAATCATCCAAAAGTAAATGGAAACAATGTAACATTAAAACGATGACATACGGGACATATCATGTGCAGTGAAGCACTCTGCCATTGTTGTAATTCAATGAACTATTGATACGTACATTATAAGCTAGCAAAGAATTAGCTACGACTTTCAATAAATATGAAGAATCATATGAGTATGCGGATTTTGGAAAAGTATATTCAATATCCAACAATAACATTGAAAATGAGTTTACAACTAAAAACATAACATCTGGGAAGAATATGCCAAATGACACATCTCATCATTGCAGCTATTAAAAGAGCAAAAAGGATCTGGCTCAATCAAAGATAGACTTTGATCACTCTACTTTTAAATTTACAAGATATCCTTATAAAGGCTATTATGCCTAAATACGACTTTTTGTCCTAAATTAGACTTTTGGTCTTAAAGTTTCTCTCTCTAAATTGGACAAAACTAAATGTAATCGTTGGCATGTTAATTTTTTGAAATTTCTCTAAAGGAATTGAGATTATTCAAATTTTATTCATAATATACATGATTCAATTTTCTACATCTAACTTTGCAAAGTATTGCATAAAGTAAAACAACATATCATAATATAGGCATGACACAAAGAACTGTGTGCAAAGACATAATATAGGCATGACACAATGGACTGTGTGCAAAGAAATGCACCATGTACTCCCTAAAATAATAGTACTGAATGACAATAGTACTAATATATCACAAAAAATAGCATAATAGTACTAAAGAACTGTAGTACTATAATGAAAGTGATAAAGATATAAATATCTTTTCCTTTGGGATTCATAATACACCTGCCTAATTGGGATTACAATACCTTTTTATTACAATCCCCATTGATTTACTCTAAAGAACTTGAGTTACGTTTCGATGTATATATTGAGCATATGTCAAATTGACAATTTATGCGATAAAAGAAAATTGAATTTTGTTTTCCACATTATAAAGAAATTTACGCCACGATTTTTCATGTGAAAAAGACACAAGTGAGAATTCATTTGAACTCCTTTGCATTACCTCTAAATGACTGCGAATGTAAACGAGTATTAGAGAAGATTATATGTCAACTTAGTAGGTTCTAAGTAACCGCTAATTAAATCCAACGTCATAAGAAAATGATCTTTTGGAATTCTGACATAGATTGGCTTTGATATGGTGATCCATACATTAAAGAAACTACTATGGACACCCATATTTTTGGATAAATAGAAGCAAACACCAGAAGAATATGGTTCACATACGAATCTGAGGACGATCAATGAACATTTGATCCTCAAATATTGTCATATAGGGTTGAAGACGTATGTTCAATTCCTAAATCCCGCCGCTCCCCCAATATGGCATTATAATATATTTGATGCCCAAGCATATGCATTTATACCTTATTATGCTTCTCCTATCCGTCGTGATTTTATGGATAAAAGTACATCATTCAAAGCCTATTCGTTAAAACAATTATGATTGAGATCATCATATGCAAAGGACACATGAGTTCCTCATTATGTTGTTATATTGAATCAAAAGAGGATTCAGTGGATCGATTCAACCAACTTGCGGACACCATAGATATTTTATGGTGTTGGTTGTTGTGTCGACACGCTGGTCACGTGTCATGACACCATCCACAATTAAAATTTATGCTGCTTATGCTAGAAAGTCAAAGCACCTAGGCCGGGTTAATTTCCGTAGGTGTGATGATTTTATGGCTTATTATATGGGATTTGTAATGGACATCATATTCCTATATAAAAACCCAATTGGTCTCACGGAAAACGACTACAGTAATAGTCTTAATATTGGTAAAGCACACCAATACTTCCGTTTTGGGTTATGCAATTTTTGCATGCAGCGTTACTTTTTCATCCATGGCCAACATCATTGAACCAATTTACACCATAGCTAGTGACTACAGTAATAGTCTTAATATTGGTAAAGCACACCAATACTTCCGTTTTGGGTTATGCAATTTTTGCATGCAGCGTTACTTTTTCATCCATGGCCAACATCATTGAACCAATTTACACCATAGCTAGTGACTATGTGTGAGGATTTTAAAGGATTTCAAACGAACTTGTAATCCTTGAGCTCTTTTGGATTGACACGGATCTACAATCCTTGAGCTCCATTAAATGTTTTATGTGCCAAAATTGCGCCGCCACAGCGCACAATGATGGGTTACTTGAGATGAATAAATATTTATGTTGGATATGAACTTCCAGCTATAGTCCGCTATGTCGAAACCTTGACAGGCGATCTCCTCACCGCTAGATTTGCGGTGTGTCACTTTGATGAGACAGTCTTCCCGTCGTTAGGGGGAGATAAGAACAAGCATATTCAAGTGGAACGACAGGAATTGTCGTGGTTTGTCCCCACTGTGTCTCATCTCGATCCCCAAAAATCACACAAAGTAAGGTGTGTAGATATCTTATACATTAAAATGACGAGATCATATAAACCTGCTGCAAATATACCTGCAAGGATTGTGTTTTATCAAAAGGACATGGTACCACCCAAGAGGAATTGGGTATTGCACTGCCACCATGGATGGTGGCATGGTGACGCCATAAGTGGCATAAATGGTGTCACAGGCCGTGGCTCTCCAAGGAAGAGGGGGAGGCCACCTTAGGTTCGATACATACTTGTGTAAAGGAAGAAAACAAGTTTGGCACAACCTGATCTATTGATCAGTGATACTCAAATCCGTCTCATGAGAATATTTATGGATTGTGGTTATCATTGGGGGACGCCTCAAATGTTAGAACCAATCCTTAAAGTATAGAGATCTCTACAAACACATTACACTAGTGTACATGAGGACGTGGAATAATGAGTCTAATATCGAACCATACTTCGTTGAAAAATGTCAACTTAGTAAACTGTCCTAATGGAAAGAAGCGATCCAGTATAAACAAAGAAATAGGTCTTTTGGGCAGGTGACGCCGACACCGCAAATATAAACCCTATCAAATATATCTTTGTTAGAATGCGTAATGAGAATAAGAGTATGCAGACTCACCTTATGGCGCAAGGTCTCTCAAAAACGCACTGGAATCGACTACGAGGAGATATTCTCTCGTAATGGACTACGATGAGACAATCTCTCGTAATGGATGTCATTGCACTCCACTACCTTGTCAGTTTGGTAGTTTCCGAAAAACTGAACATGCAGCTTACGAAAAGTGATCAAAACATATATCTCTATGGGGATCTAAATTAAGAGATATACATGAGGATCCTAAACGGACTCCATCCACCCAAATCAAGTGACTCTAGATCACATGAGTACGTTTGCAAAAGAAATTGAAACGTTCACTAAAGTGACTACTTGATTGGAAAGGGATTGATGAATTATGCCCTTGCGTTTTCATTATTGATATATATGAACTCTAAATGAAATAAGAGAAACTCAGTGTATTGTAAATCCTAAGTTGAGAATGAAAAAGATTTTGGGAATATACAGTCTTGAAATGGAACTCAAGGACTGTAATGATGGTGATCATTCATCAATCGGCTTAGGCACTCTAAAGAATAAAGTGAGGCCTACATATATTCCCATGATCAGTCGAAGTCTTTAGTCTAACAATAGATCCGTTTTTCATCTAAAGGAAGATGACGAAGAAGTATTGGAAAATGAAATTCCTATACAAGTGCAATGACGCATGATTGTACTTAAACATAATATGTAAGACTCGACCTCTCATTCGATGAGAATTTGCTATGTTTTGCTCTGCGCCCACGCAATGCAACTGGTTCTTTCAAATACTTAAAGATATGAAAGATTTGGGCTGATTCAATCTCTACATAGAATATGACATGATAAAGAAATTATCCACGTCATAGCTAACTATGCGTAAAGAAAAACGCATTAAAGGTGAGATAAGAAAATCTGTTATTACAGATCAATTTCAAATCTCTTAATGGTTCACTCATACTCTAGACAAAGTTATGACTATTTTGTTATATGAAGGTCATACCATGAGTGAACCTGATGTTCAATATGAACTTATGTATTCAGTTCATGAACAACCTTATCCTCAAGATCAAAATAAATCAAGTTGGATCTGAGGACGATGTGGCAAGATTTAGTTACTAAATCATTGCTCAAAGTCACATTTGGAAAAACATGTGAAAATGCATGAGTATGCTAATAAGACTGAAGCTCCCTTGATCAAATGAAAGAATCAGGGAGAAACTCATGATTAATGTAAAAATCAGGAGGAGGTGCAGACATCAGGGGGAGTCTAGCACATATATGTTGTTTTCAAATGTAATAGGTGCGTTGCGCTCTTTTTGTCCTTCGACCAAAGTTTTATTTTCTCCCATTGGGTTTTTGTTACTTGGCAAGGTTTTTAATGAGGTAACACCACATGCACCATTTTACCTCTGACTCGGCACAAGGGGGAGTGTTAAAGGAAAAACACATTATGTGCCTTCGTCAATGTAACTGACGAGAGGTAATTAGGTAGTCATTATTGTCATTAATGTATTTACTATTACCGTTGTAATACTCACCCTATATAAAGGGGATTATCAATGAAATGAGTAGACCAATTCCCATTTTCCTACAACATATTTCTATTTTTCCATAGAATTGTTTAATAATATAGTTTTGAAAATTCTGAAATTTTGATATTATTATAAACTATTACAAATAGTTATTATTACAGTATATGAGTTTTTCTTTTTATGCCACGCATTCATATTTCACTTTTCAATAATTTTGAAAAAAATTTAAGTTTTCAAAAATTACTCATAAATAGCTTTGGTTCCCAAACAATTTCCTGAAAATTATCATGTTCTCGCTACGATGCGCTCTACCCGCTCGTGTAAAAATTGTGTGATATTTATCTCCCCATGACACAGCTGTCCTTAGGGAGGGAAAATGAAATAAGAGTTTACCAAGTTAATCGAGACTCAAAAGTTATCGAAAATATATGGTTTTTCTTTTATAGCTATATTTCATTGTATCGATCATATCCTACAGTCAATTGTTCTAAATGTCATTCCCTCTGTGTAGTTAGTTTGGAAACATATACATTTACCTATAACCTAGTGTATAGATCATACCGCATTAATAGGCACATTGAGATTCACTTGTCTAAAATTGATAAAATGAAGCTATGACTGTGGGATGTGATCATGATAGTAACTTATTGTTATGGTAAAAATTTCACCTATTTTGGTTGATGTTTGAGTTTCGATCACGAGGTAAACCCTATATGTTAGCCTCCCTCACTAAGGGCAGCCGTGTCACCCAAAAATAAATTTTTTAAAATTTTTATATGAGTTGACAGATCGCATCACAATGAGAGCTTGGTAATTTTTGGGGAATTTTTTGAGTACTCTAGTTACTTACAAAGATTTAAGGAAGATTGTCGAATTTTTAAAAACAACAAAAAGACAAAATAGTGACATGTGGCGCGTTTCTGGCCGTTTATTTGTCCAATTTTACTTTTTCAAAATGATTTACAACTTCAAATAATCCTGATAAATAGCTCGGGTGCTCGAAAAATTCATCAAAAATTACCACGCTCTTAGTACGATGCATTGTACATGCCCATGTAAAAATTTTAAAATATTTATCTTCCCGTGACACGGTTGTTCTTAGAGAGCAAGAATGAAACAAGGATTGACCGAATGGATCGAGACTCAAATATTATCGAAAATAGATGGTTTTTCTATTGTAGCCAAATTTTATTATATCAATCATATCGTATGGTCGGTTTTTCAAAATTTCATTTTCTTTGTGTAGTTTGTTTGGAAACATATACATTTACACATAACCTGTTATACAACATTAGTAGGCACGTTGGAATTCACCTGCCTAAAATTGACAAAATGAAAATATGACCATCAGATGTGAGCATGATAGTAAAGTATTATTATGGTGAAAATTTCACAGAATTTGGTCGATGTTTTGGTCTCGATAACGAGGTAGACCTTATGTGTCCTCTTTCCTCCCTAAGGGCAGCCGTGTCACTCGGAGATAAATTTTTTAAAATTTTTATATAGGTGGATAGAGCACATCACCTTGAGAGCGTGGTAATTTTTTAGGAATTTTTTGAACATCCGAACTATTTATAAAGAATTTTGGAAGATTTGAGAACTTTTAAACATAATAAAAAGACAAAACAGTGACACGTGGCACATTGCAAGCCGCGTGTTTGTCCAATTTTTCTTTTTCAAATGATTTACAACTTCATAAAATCTTGATAAATAGCTCGGGTACCTGAAAATTTCTCGAAAATTACCACGTTCTCAATACAATGAGTTGTACGTGCCCGTGAAAAAAAATTGAGATATTTATCTTCCAGTGATACGACTGTCCTTAGAGTGCAAGAATGAAACAATGATTGAGCAAGTGGATCGAGACTCAAACCTTATAAAAACTATATGATTTTTCTATCGTAGTCATATTTCACTACATCAATCATATCCTACGGTCAGTTTTTCCAAATTTCATTCCTTATGTGTAGTTAGTTTGGAAACATATACAATTACATATAACCTAATAAACGAATTATACTACATTAGTAAGCACATTAGAATTTACTTGTCTACAATTGACAAAATAAAAATTTGACCGTCGGATTAGTTCATGATAGTAATGTATTGTTATGGTAAAATTTTCACATATTTTGGCCAATATTTGCATCTCGAACACGAGATAAACTCAATTTGTCATCCTCCCTCCATAAGGGCAGCCGTGTCGTCCAACAATAAAATTTTCAAAATTTTTATATAGGTGGATAGAACGCATCACCTTGAGAGCGTCGTAATTGTTTAGGAATTTTTTGAGCACCCGGACTATTTACAAAGAATTTTGGAAGATTTGAGAATTTTTAAACATAATAAAAATATAAAACAGTGATACGTGGCGTATTACAAGCCACGTGTTTCTCCAATTTTTCTTTTCAAATAATTTACAACTTCATAAAATCTTGATAAATAGCTCGGGTACCTGAAAAATTTCTTGAAAATTACCACGTTCTCAATACGATGAGTTGTACGTGCCCGTGAATAAAATTTGAGATATTTATCTTCCCGTGACATGGTTGTCCTTAGAGTGCCAGAATGAAACAATGATTGAGCAAGTGGATTGAGACTCAAACCTTATCAAAAATGTATGATTTTTCTATCGTAGTCATATTTCACAGCATCAATCATATCCTACGGTCAGTTTTTCCAAATTTCATTCCTTATGTGTAGTTAGTTTGGAAACATATACATTTACATATAACATAATAAACAAATTAGAAAATGACCATTTAGTGCTAATTTGGCCCCCTCATTACCCATTTCAATGACCATCTTATTTTTCTCTCCTAATGAATATAAGGTAACAACTCTATTGCCCATTTGAACGAATCTTTTTCAACTCTAGTACAATTTTAATTTTTTTCTTCCATTTTTGTCCTTCTGTCTTATCTAACAGATTTTTGAATTATAATGTGCTGAGAAAGTGAAAGATAAATAAACTTTGCCGAAATGTCACCCAACTCCGCCGGCCTCCCATGGCCGGTCGCCGGATTCTGGTCACAAAATTTTTTTCGCCGGAATTTTTTTTTCTTCGTTTTTTTTTTTAAATAATCAGGTTCCGGTCAATATTACTTTAGTCGCCGGATTCCAGTCACTTGGCTCAAGTTACTGAGGGTCAGTAATGTGATTACTGGGGGTCAGTAATAGATTAGTGAGTGTCTTTAATGTGATTACTGGGGGTCAGTAATTGATTACTGAGGGTCAGTAATCGTTTACTGAGGGTCAATAATTTTTTGAATATGAATGATAATCCTTTTGTTTTTGTTCCTTTACAGATTAGACAAGTGAAAACAACAAAGAGCAAACAGAAGCAATTAAAAGAGCAGAAACCTAATCAAGGCACCCAGAAATTTACTCGCTCAAATTTTATTTTAGCCAAGAGAAAAAAAAAAAAACCCCTAATTTTTTTTTCCTTTCCGCCGCCGCCACTGGCAGCCTCGCAACCACCCAGCCTAGCATCGCTAGGCCTGCACCAACCGGATTCTCACCCCAGCTTTGGCCCAATGGCCCAATTCCTTTATTCATATTCAGTCCTCTCGACCCGGTTTGCCGATCGAAGGAGGGGGGGACAACTGGGTTGAGGCAGCGTCGTCCGAGGGATCGGAGGTCGGAGGTCGAGGCTCCGGGCTGCTGGGTCGAGGCAGCGGTGGTGAGCAGAGGTGGTCCGATTGGGGGGTCGTCGTGCTTGAGCGGCGGGGAGAGCAGGCCGATCTGGGTCAAGCAGCGGTGGCGTCGATTTTGGGTTGAGCAGTGGTGGCGCCAATCGAAGGAGGGGGGGGGGGGACGACTGGGTCGAGGCAGCGTCGTCCGAGAGATTGGAGGGATCAGAGGTCGGAAGTCGAGGCTCCGGGCTGCTGGGTCGAGGCAGCGGTGGTGAGGCAGAGGTGGTCCGGTCGTCGTTCGCAGGGTCTGAAACCCTTGTCGTCGTTCGGGTTGGGAGAGGGAGGGGGCGGAGGAGAAGGGTCGAGGGCGGTGGGGAGAGAGAGAGAGAGAGAGAGAGAGAGAGCAGATCTCGTGAGAGAGACTGAGAGAGTATGTAGGTTTAATTAATAAATCAGGGGTATATTTGTATTTTAGCTAGAATTCATTGGAACGGGCTAGTACAATTGATCCGGGCAATTTTTCAGCTCTTTCTGTGCAAATGGTCTTTATCCCTAAATAAATTATACTACATTAGTAAGCACATTATAATTTACTTGTCTAAAATTGACAAACATATACAAATCCCAGTCTTAGGAACATTTTCACTTCTTATCCAGCCGAGTATCGACACAAAGGAAACCTCTCAGCCCCGACGGGACGCACCTTCTTTAAGGTCACTTAATGTACTAATCAAGTTATATCGCATTAGTAAACATGTTGTCATTATAATGGCTCAATTCACAAAATGGAAATTTTGACCATCTGATGTGATTTTTATAGTTAAATATGAGTAGAGTAGAAAAATTAACTCGTTTCGTGAACGTTCGATGCTCGATCGAAGCGGTCAACCATATTTTCTACTAATCGATTCACACGAAAACGCTATTACCTTTAGATGACCTCGTTTCGTCGACTCTTCTAAACATTAAACTCTCAAATAGATGAGACGTAATCAGCAATGTAAAAATTTAAGTTCGTTTAATTACCTCCCGATACTATGGCTCCCCATAGAGAGAGATAAATGTAAATAAGGTTGACCGGATCGATTGGGGTTCTATCTTTGTCAAATTTAAGTGATTTTCTGACAATCACCGTATTTCATCATAATGATCTGATGCTGTTTCACAGAGTTTTTCAATATTTGACTTCTTTTATATAGTTGTTTAGAAAAGTTGTACACTTGAGTATAACTAACAAACAAGTTCAACAACATTACTAGACATATAATGATTTTATTGAATAAAAAGTACCAAATTCAGAAATTAATAATTTTTCGATACTAATATGACAACATAGTAGTAATAAGTACTTCATAAAAAAATTGACACGGTTCGCCATCATTTCGATACCAGTCAAGCTAGTCAACCGTATGTTTCTTTCTACCTCCCTAAGGGTAGTCCTATCATACAGCAATAAAATTCTCTAATTTATACATGCGTGGATAGAGCGCGTGACCGTGAGTTTGTGGTAATTTTTGGTGAATTGTTCGAACACCCGAGCTATTTACTATGATTTTCAAAAAAATTATGAATGTTGAAAATAAACAAAAAGTCAAATTTGCGCCATGTGGCGCGTTTCTGGCTACGTAGTCTTCCACCACACAAAATTTCTACTTTTTCAAATTAATTACTATATTTTCAGATGTTCAAAATTATTTTATAAATAGCTCCGGTATCCGAAAAATTCTCCGAAAATTATCACGGACTACTCGCGAAGTGTATTTTAATAATAGATTGTTAGTTATAGATTCACTATCAAAAAAAAATCAAGAAAATTTAATGAGGTCTTCAAACAATCACCATAGACTTTTAAAAAATAGTAATAAATAGTTCGGGTGTCTGAAAAATGTATCAAAAATTCTCACACACTCATCAAGTTGCGTACCTTATTATGATGTCCATCAATTAGATATATATAATATTTACAATATGGATCCTCTTGAGGGGTGTTTATGTTATATACGGTTTACTGAGTTGACTGATGATCAAACGATGATGAAAACATGTAAATTCCATACCTCGACTATTTCATATCGTTCGGGGGACATCCAATGGTGTGATTAAACTAATCATATTTTCTCCACACATTTGTGTCGAAATCGCGTCATGTGGCAAAGAATTGTTTTTACATTAATTTTACAATTATGAAATTTTCTGAAAATCATAGTAAATAGCTCGGATACTTTAAAAATTTCTCGAAAATTATCACACACTTGCACTAGCGTTGTATATGCACCCATGTAAAAATATTGAAATTTGCGATACCACGTGATACGACTGCCCTTAGGAGTTAGTAATAAACGATGGTTGACTAGTTTGACCAAAATCGAAACGAAGGCGGACCGTGTTAATTTTTTTACGAACCACCTATTTCTACTCCTTTATTACAGTAGAAATGATAAATTTATCAAGTTTCTCAATTTTTTACTTTTTATTCAATAAAATCATTATATGCCTATTAGTGTTGTTGAACATTGTTCATTGGTTTTGTTGACAACTAGACATTCTAATACAAATGCATGGCGAAAATGTGATTTGGCTAATCACACCGATGAAACGGCCATGATGATATGAAATTTACATATTTTCATCAATGTTCGGCCATCAGTCAATTCAGTCAAACCTAATGTATCATAAACACCCATCAAGAGGATCCATATCGTAAACACTATAAATAATTAAATCTCTAATTAATGCACCTTATAATAAAGTACGCAACATGGTGAGTGTGTGAGAATGTTGGTACATTTTTTAGACACCCGAACTATTTATTTCAGTTTTTCAAAATGTGCAGTTATTGTTTTAGGACTTCGTCAAATTTTCTTGACTTTTTTTTATTAGTGAATCTACAATTTATCGATGTTGTAGTAAAGTATGCTTCGCGTGTAGTCAACCACAATTTTTGAGAATTTTTTTGAACACCGAAACTATTTTTAATTAAATTTTGAAATTTTGAAAATATAGTAATTTATTTAAAAAAATAAAATCTTAATTAGTTGAATAAATTAGTAGCCAGAAACGCGCCACGTGACCCAGTTGACACATTATTAATTATAAAACATAAAACATTTATAAAAAATTAAATATTTATTACATTAAATTACACATAACAATTAAAACCCTAAAATCTAAACTTTAAACAATTTTTTTTAATTGAAAAAACCAACCCCAAGCCTATTCTTAGTTCCCAAATTCATCACCTTAATCCAATTTTTGTCTCTCTCTTCTCCTCTCTGCACCTTTCTGCAACTCGTCATCATCAGAGTATCAGCATCACCATCGCCACCACCACCCGCTGCCGCTAGTCAACGTAAGTGAAGGCCCAATTCAGATTATAAGTGGCGGGGCTCCTCCTCCCCCTGCAACTCATCATCGATCACATCAGCTCCCTTGTCACAAACTCACAATCACACACGAATTTTCTCCTTCTCATCTGTACCAACAATGGCTATTCTAACCACACTCCCCAATCCCCACCCCCTGCACCGACACCATCCTCCTCCACAAAGCCTTCAAGGTCTTCGGCTGCGACATCTCCGCCGCCACCTCCCTCATCCTTTCCTCAGCCGTCGAGATCAATAAGGCGACGCTTTTCAACTTCGACCTCACCCTTCCGATTCAGACCGGTTGATGGGTTTTCTTGGGTGAGTCATTTTTGGTCATTCAGTGAAAAAGGAATCTGGGTTGATGTGAAAAAAGGGTATGAAGACATGGGAATCCATCGACGACATCGACCTAATCAGACCATGTTTGATTCCGACCCGTTTTACATGAAACCGATTGAAATCAGATGTTTGAGGGGATAATAAGCTGACCCAGATAATTAGAGAATGATTAGAGGGAGATGAGAGAGACCCGCAGCTTGCAATTAGAGATAGATGAGAGAAGATAAAGGAAAGGGAAAAAGAGGTTGTCCATTAAAAACGCGTGCAAACCCAACTCCTGCCGTTTTAACAGTTTTTTAACTCAAGTATGTGCTTGAGTCAAGCACCGAATAAGCTCTCCCATTCATATGCATCCAACATTGGAAATTAATTTTTTTTTTTTATATACGAAATGAAATGTATTAGACAGAGGTGCCTCTAGCGGAACCACATTGTACAATGTCAAATAAGAAGGAATTAGAAGCCTCAACTGGACCCTATCCATCCAAGTAGTTCCTTGGCTAATTGTATGTCCAAGGTTTGCTATAACATCAGCAACAAAATTTGCCTCTCTAAAAACATGCTTGAAAGAAATTGAATCAAAATTTGCAGCTAGAGTTCAAATGTCTTCTACGATGTTGAGTAGACGCCATGGAACACCCGAAACTCAATTGATTGCATTGATTACAAGTTTTGTATCACCTTCAATTTCCAGATTTCGCGCGATAACCTTTGTCTCTTGCAGTGATGAGACTATCTCTAAGGGCTAATGCTTCGGCCACCGGAACAGTAGTCTTCTCAGCATTTCTCGTTGCTGCTATTAGGGGTCTTGCATGACAGTCATGTAAGACAAAACCACTAGCAGCAGAATCTCTTCGTACTGAGCCATCAAAGTTGATTTTTATAGTATCCAGAGGAGGAGGGTTCCACTTTATAGTGCTGGTGTTGTTTTAATCTTCCCTCTGCCTCTGAACATTAGCTAGAGCATTGCAATTCTTGAGGATAGCAGCAGGAGCTACAACCCCAAGGTACCATCTTTATCCTTAAAAATGGTATCATTCCTGATTTTCCATATCTGCCAACATGTAATAATAGTTTTGGCAAAAAGTTTTTCATCATAAGGTTTGTCAAGAAAAAGTTCCTTGAAAACCTGGATATAACCATATATTGGACCAATTTAAATTTGTATCAAATCATGAACGAGACCAAACTTCATTAGTAAAAACACAGTCACCAAAACGATGGAAATTGTTGTTGGAAAGAACAACATGCACTGTAGAGCAGATGAGAACTTTGTTCGGCATTTGGATTGGGTACGATCGATATATTTCCCATATATGCAACTACGGGCACAGTTTAATTTGTTGTCATTAATACTATGTACTTCGTGGACTTCTCCGCTGAACTTGGTTTGCTTTCCATGCCCAATCTTTTGTCTTTGCTTATTTTCAGGTCCTAGCAGCAAAGGTGATTCTGCCGGCACCAGCACTTAGGCCTACGATGTCAGCGAGTGAGTGAACTCGAAGGGCCGGCGGAGCATTATATTCCACGTATCTAGCTACAATCTATGCCTTCTACAGTGATGAAATGAGGTCAGTGACAGCCTTAATTAAGCTTGATCGAGAACCAGTTTAAGAAGTTTGCTGCAGAAGATGGCTCATCAAGTGAACTAAGACCTTCATGCGCATGCTTATTATGATGCAACATGGATTGGTTTCTGCATGCTTCTACTATATCTTCATATCTCTATGAAGTTAATTAGTCCTAGAACCTAGCTAGTACACACAAGAGGGTTAATTATCTCGAATGAGTATTTGAGACATGAATCACATGAGAAAGGTCGGGTGCATAACATATCACTTTTTTTTTTTGGCAAAAAGTGTAGATGAAACTAAGAAGTTAATTGAATTTCAATATTCACAATACTTCATATCATTAGCTTTTGATATACCTAAGGGGTCGTCTACAGTACCTTGAGGTATATATGCAATACCCTTATTTTTTAATTTCTTTTAATAATATAGTGGAAATCTATTGAATAGATTAACAAGTTACCCAAGTAGATATTGACATGTGTCAATTTTAAAAATAAAATTTATCATATCTACAACAAATTAATTCTTAATAAGTAATATCGTTCAAAATTATGTAACCAATGTGGTCAGAATAATAAATTACACTTGGTAGAACTACAATTACGACTTATGACAACACTTGCTGTGGTAACTGTAATTGAGTTGTCAAAAATGTAACTATCATATTTGGACAACTTTTATCAAATGGAGAACCTTGATTATCAAGTGGAGAACCATATTACAACAATGAGATTTTATATCCTTTGGTCAAATTTCAATTTTACCATGTACACAACGCCAATGTTGTCGGAATTTTAAAATGGTTGATAATCGTTGTAACTGATATAGTTTTAAAATAATTACCACAAATAGAACAAAAAATACCGTTTTCACATCAATAAGTGTAATTGTGCTAAAACGTGTAGTCATTATAGTATTCATTTCATTAATGATAAAAGCACAAAGATTTACTAGTGTGACAACAAATATGTTCTCGCACTTGTTAAAATGTTTATAAACTACTACATTAGTTTAGGTGGAGTACTTACTACGAATAGAACAAAATTTACCACTTTAGTATCAATTGTTGTGGGTTGTGGTAAAATATCTAGTCGTTGTAGTAAACATTTGATTAATGATAAAAACATAAAAATTTACCACTTTGATAACCAATATGCTGTCACACTTGTAAATTGTGCATATATTAGTAAATAGGTTGTAGGTGGAGTAATTACGTACTAAGATTAGAACAAAAAAAATCATTTTTTACATCAGTTGTTATAATTTTCGGTAAATTTTGTTGATTAAATGTAATTACTACATTGACAATGAAAATTACACAAAATATTACTTATTTACATAAGGGATAACTTCATTACACTAATTAAGACATCACTGTTCTAGGAGAAATAGATTGATAGTAAACTGTCCCTTTATTGATTGATAAGGAGGCCTTTATATATGCATTACATCAAGTATCCCTGGTGATCAGGGATTCCCTATCTAATAAAGTATCTAGACTACTAGCCTTATTAGGACAAGACACACCATGGAAGTTACGGAATTAACCTTCCTTGAACACTCCCCCTTGTGTCGCGTCCTCAATGGTGCATGAACTGTTGCCTTGTTACAACCTTTGCCAGCAAACAAAAACCTCTTGGGCAAAAATAAAAGCATGGTCTAAGGAAAAAGAGTACAACGCACCAACTACAAGTACGTAAGACATGCATAACTAGACTCCCCCTGAAGTCTAGACGAGAACTCCCCCTGATAGTCAATCAGTCTTTGAGTTCGGATAAGCGACACATACCAATGCGCTTTACATGCTTCACAAATGTAGATTTAGGTAGAGACTTGGTGAACAGATCAGCTGCATTATCTTCTGAGCTGACTTGCTTCACTTGGATATTCAAAGTCTCTTGCTGCTGCTGATTGTAGAAGAACTTAGGCGAAATGTTTAGTATTGTCACCCTTGATGTATCCCAACTTCATATGCTCAATGCATGCTGCATTATCTTTAAATATGCAAGTTGGTCCCATCGTAGTAGACTCAAGTCCACTAGACTCTCGAATGTGAGATATAACTGAGCGAAGCCAAACACATTCTTTGCCTGCTTCATGTAGTGCAATAATCTCAGCATGGTTCGAGGAGGTAGCAACAAGGGTTTGCTTGGTTGATCTCCAAGATATCGCCGTATTCCCAATGGTAAAAACATAACCGGTTTGGGAACGTCCTTTGTGTGGATCTGACAAATATCCAGCATCAGCAAATCCTACCATCACATCATTTGGTGTATCTGAGTAGGAGGGGGTATCGCCAAAGCCGTATCGGGACCACGACTTAGCATCCTCGGGTCCGGATATGTTGGCGGATATAGCTGCAGGGTGGCGGATGGATGAGCCAAAGCCAGTCTTGGCGGATATGACTGGCGGATGGCGATCCGAGCCACGGTTTGTGCTGTTGGATGCAAGAGATCGACTAGATGTCGAATCCTGATGAGTGTATCGATAGTACAAGCCCATGTCAAGGGTTCCTTTAAGGTATCGAAAGATGTTCTTGATTCCAACCCAATGACGTTGTGTTGGCGCAGAGCTAAATCTAGCTAACAAGTTCACTGAGAAAGCAATGGCTGGTCTAGTACATTGAGCTAAGTATAACAAAGCTCCAATTGCACTAAGATATGGATATTCAGCTCCCAAGACCTCTTCGTCATCTTCTTTCGGACGAAAGGGATCTTTGTTGATATCCAGACTTCTAACGACCATGGGAGTGCCTGTAGGATGCATAACTTTGTCCATGTTAAATCGCCTAAGCATCTTTCGGACGTATGCAGGTTGGTGTACAAAGATTCCACCACTTCGGTGCTCTAGTTCTAAGCCTAGGCAAAACCGAGTCCTTCCCAGATCTTTCATCTCGAATTCGGATTTCAAATAGCTAGCGGTCTCATTGATCTCATTTAGAGTTCCAATGATGTTCATATCGTCAACATAGACGGCTATTATGGCAAATCCTGAACTTGTTCTCTTTATGAACACACAAGGGCACAACTCATCATTCTTGTATCCTTTCCCAATCAAGTAATCACTTAACCGTGTGTACCACATCCTACCAGATTGTCGGAGTCCATATAGAGATCGTCTCAACCTGATAGCAAATGAACCTCCTGGTTTTTGCTCACTTGACTTGGGTAACGAAAGTCCTTCTGGCACTTTCATGTACATCTCCGTATCTAGATCCCCATAAAGATACGCTGTTACAACATCCATAAGCTGCATATTGAGTCTCTCTGAGACTACCAAACTGATTAAGTATCGGAAGGTAATAGTATCCATGACAGGAGAATACGTCTCCTCATAATCAATTCCAGGGCGTTGAGAAAAACCTTGCACCACGAGTCGAGCTTTATATCGCTGGACTTCACCATTCTCATTGCGCTTTCTGACAAAGACCCATTTATGTCCAACAGGCTTCACGTTCGGCGGTGTAGGCACAACCGGTCCGAATACTTGCCTTTTCTTTAGAGAGTCTAGTTCAGCCTGGATTGCTTCTTCCCACTTCGGCCAATCCGCCCTACGTTGACACTCATCAACAGTGCGGGGTTCCATATCGTCGTCGTCAATGACTTCTTGAGCAACGGCATAGGCGAATGCATCATCGATATACATGGAATTCCTTTCCATAAGATTGTGCATGCATAAGTAGTTTAGTGAGATTTCCTTGTTCTCCAACATCAACGGTGAGTCTGAGACGTCCCCCAGATGATTCAGAGTTGATTCTTGGACATAGGTATAGTCGGAGACAATCTCGTGTGACGGCGTCACAGTATCGATGATGAACGGATCGCTTTGTGCCTGGACACATGTCCTCTTTCTAGGTACATTGTCCTTGGAACCGATTGGTCTCCCCCTCTTTCTAGGAGGATCCAAAGTCGACGCCAGCCCTCCACTTGGAGGTGCCGAGCCTAGGCTGCCGACGGCACCTAGGGCTGCGGGTCCGAGACCGGAGGCGCGTGCTCGCGCATGGCGAGGTATATTGAGCCTTGCAGGTACATTCGCAGCAGGTATGGTTGATCTTGTCACTTTCGCAATATCAGTAAAGGAGTCGGGCATCGAATCCGCCACCTTTTGTAGTTCCAATATGCTTTGTATTTCGGTCTCACACTGAGACGTACGGGGATCATAATGAGACATAGTGGGAGAGAACCACGTCAATTCCTGACGTTCACTTGGGACGGATGCGGCCCCATCTCCCCCTAACGGCGGGAATGATGTCTCATTAAAGTGACAATCTGCAAATCTTGCAGTAAACAGATCACCTGTCATAGGTTCTATGTAGCGGACAATTGTTGGTGCTTCATATCTAACATAAATAGCTAATAGTCGTTGTGGACCCATCTTGGTACGCAGTGGAGGCGTGATAGGCACATATACGGCGCAACCAAAAGTACGCAGATGCGAAATATCAGGCTCGTAACCAGTTACCAACTGGTACGCACTAAATGGTTGGCTACCTGTGGGTCGTAGACGAATAAGCATAGCTGCATGTAATATTGCATATCCCCATGCCGAAACTGGCAAGTTTGTGGCCATGACAAGAGACCTAGCTACAAGCTGTAGTCTCTTAATGGCTGCTTCTGCAAGACCGTTCTAAGAATGAACGTGGGGCACGGGATGTTCAACTTCAATCCCAACTGACATGCAATAGTCATCAAAACACTTTGACATAAACTCTCCAGCATTATCCAGTCTGATTGACTTAATTGGATTGTCCGGGTGGTGAGCCCGAAGCTTAATGATCTGAGCTAGGAGTTTAGCAAATGCAGCATTCCTCGTGGACAACAACGCTACGTGTGACCAACGCGTTGACACTCAACCAGAACCATGAAATATCTAAATGGTCCGCATTCTGGTGTTATAGGTCCACAAATATCACATTGTATTCGTTGGAAGAACGGAATATTCTGTTTGTTATCAATAGCAAAAGATGGTCTTGCTTGAAGTTTTGCTAGTGAACAAGCTTTGTAAAACGAACGATGAGCATTAGACATCGCTACAGAAGCATGAGAAGCAGGAGGAGGCCGAACCTCTCCTTGGAGCCGAGAGGCGGCTATCGACGGCATGGCGGCCGAACCGAGGCCGAGGCGCCCTCTGTGCTTTTGTGATCGGAAAAATGGATGACCGTGGGAGCATTTCAAAATACGGATCATCAGATCACGACCCGGATGACCGAGTCTATCATGCCAAAGCTTATAAGCATCAGAATCACATAATATAACAACATGAGATTCGTTGGCTCGAATGGTTGTGAAATACATGCCATTTCGAACTCGCTTACACTTCTCCACAATGCGAGTGCGCATAGATTGAGTGGAGGTGATCAACAGATATTCAGTTCCATCTTCAACATAAGTGTTGAGGTGATAGTCGTTGTCACGCACATCCTTGAAAGCTAGCAAGGTTCTTGGCGCCTTAGGCGCATATAGGGCGTCCTCTACCCGAATTTCAGTGCCATTTGGCAATAAGAATTGAGCAGTGCCACGACCCTTAATGACGGGTCCAGTTCCTGTTATCGTAGATAACGATGATTCTCTTGGCGAAAAATCCGAAAACAATTGCCGATTCCTCAGAATCGTGTGAGTTGTTGCACAATCCAACAAACACTCAATCTCGCCTTGATACATCTACAAAAACAATGTAAATTGAATCAATAGTCTACTTTAGACTTTGGCGAACACTTTAAAGTAAGTGTACTGAAACAATATATCATCACAAAATGAAGTGCATTAAGGCCAATAACATAGCCATGGCATCGACATAACTTGAGAGAAAGAGATAAGTCTCATTTTAATCACCGAATACCAACATTGATAATCATAGCCTAGGTCAGAGATTGAGACCGGACATCGTCGTAGGTGGCGTGGCCGAGTCATGGCCGAGGCCAAGGCAAAGGCCGGGGCCAAGCCAAAGCCGAAGCTGTGGTAAGGCCGAAGCTACCCTGAGGCCGAACCGAGGCAAGGCGAGTGGTGAGGGTCGGTCAGGCATTGAGGCAATGCAATGCGACGGTTGAGCTAAATCTGAAGCATGGCGAGTCCGAAGACACGTCGTTGCCGAGCCATTGATGCAAAAGTTGCATTTGTTCGATAGGCTATCGATTGTTGGTTTCAAAACCTGGATTCGGTGCTGAGCCAAGCTAGCGAGTGAGGCCTAGCGAGTCGCGGCCAAGCGCTTAGGGGCATTGGCAAGCGAGGCATGGCGGATCGCAGCCAAGTTGGCGGATCGCGGATCGCGGCCAAGTTGGCGGATCGCGGCCAAGTTGGCGAATAGCCATGGCGAGCGAGGCCTGGCGGATCGCGAGTCTCTCGTTTTGTCTTTGTGATCTTATTTCGGATATGAGTTAACATCACCAGAATTGTGGTGAACTCAAAATAATTATGTCATTGAGAATTGGACGCATTGAACCAATTTTGCTTTCATAGGGATGTAAAAATCTCAAATCATTCGTAGAATAAGAGAGATTTTATTGATGACAACTCAAAAGTACATCAAGGTTGTTCTAAATAGAACGACTTATCGAACAAAGTCGTGATTTATTGACTATATTATGTCAAAATAACAATCAAAATCAAACTTGAACATGTGTCTCATGACCTAAGTCAAATACTTATTCATAATCCGGAGTATCATACTCCTGAGTCCTACGTTTCTTGGTAGGTTGGAAGTCATCGATGGCGAAGTTCGTATTTTCCTCATCGTATTCTTCTTCCTCAAAGTCTCCTACATAGTGTGTTTCTTGTTCTATGTATTGTTTGTGTTTCTTGTAAGCGGCTTGAATCTCTCTACTTGCTGTGCAATCGCGTTGAAGATGATTCTTAGAGCCACATTTGAAGCAAGGAGCCGAAGCATTGTTCGGCGTATGGCCACCACGCCTGGGACCGGAACCAAAACTGTTCCTCCCTCTGGGAGCGGCGGCGCCGCCGCCATCCCTTGTCCAAGAAAGCTGTCGGCTACGGCCGGCGCCTCTTCTCCCTCCTCGTCCGCCATGTGTTGCTCTTGGCGTACGTGGTGGTGGTGCTTGACGTTCATGAGGTTTATGCTTTTGCTTAAAAGCTTTACCACGGGCTTGATGAGATTCCGCAATGAATTTCGGTCCTCGAGGCCTCTTATTGGTGGTAAGAATCAACTCATGGTACCTCTCCTTTCTTTGAAGCACATTCATCAAATCACTGAAGGTTTTGATAGTGCCTTTCTCACGGAGATCACGGTACTGATGCGACAACATGGACGCAGATTCTGGGAACGTTGTGAAAGTCTTCTCCATCATATCATCATCGGTCTTTTCGACCCCACAAAAGCTCAAATCAGATTGCAAGTTTAGCATAGTCTGATGATATTCCTGGACGGAATCAAAATCCAATAAGCGGATTTGCTCCCAATCGGACATGAGGTCTGGGAGTTGTGCGTCATGCACATTGTCGAAGCGGTCCTTGAGGATATCCCATAGCTCTTTGGGATCAGTTTTCCTCAGGTATTGCTTCTTGAGCGTTGGATGGATATGGCGCCTGAGAAACATCAGGGCTTGTGCTTTCTGTTCAGGAGAAGCGTGTAAGCTTTCATCCTCAGGAGGGTTGATGGTGGCGGTAAATCTTTTACTAATGAAGGTGTTCTCAACATCTGAGACCCACCTCTTGTATTCCTTGCCTTGGACATCCAAGATGTCAAATTCTGGACGCTGAGTGTCAGCCATCTACAGAACACAAACAGGGAGACGTTAGTATATTTGAATACTAATCAAGTTTGATTGTTCTTTTAGAACAGTGCTAAGATATATCATGGTCACATAAATCGATGCTTAACGTGACTTCAAGTCACAATAATCGATATCTTCCCTTTGTTTTCTTTTTAAAAAGAATACGTTATGGTTCACAGTGACATCACAGTCACAAGCATAACGGTGGCCGGTAACATCACAGTTACCCCAATAAACGTTGGCACCGGGGTGACTAAATCCCTGTATGCCGTCCCGAGAAGCGATAGAATCGGGATGAGGTAGCAGGGACACGGAAAGGTCCCGGAAGAAAAACAAAACCCAACTATTGAAATTTCAGAAGCGGGAACGTTTATAAAAATATTTACCTCTTCAAGAGAAGCTTGATCAAACGAAACTTGACTCTTGGGGAAGCTTGTTTTCTTCGATTTTTCTGGATTTCTTCTCAACAACGAACTAGACTTCAAAAGCCGCTTGCTTGGCTTGCGAGCAATCTTGATCTTCTGGGGGATGCGTGCAATGGATAGCACGCAGGGGATAGCACGCAAGGGCTGGCGAGCGTGTAGGATTGCAGGCGGGCCGGTCTGCCGAGAGGCAGAGGAGGAGCAGCGAGTGAAGGTTTAGGGTTTTTTTTTTTTGGAAAAAAAAAATCGGAATTAGGGTTTTAGGGCTATTAGACGGGAGGCTAGAGGAACGTGCTGATAACGTGTTCTAGGAGAAATAGATTGATAGTAAACTGTCCCTTTATTGATTGATAAGGAGGCCTTTATATAGGCATTACATCAAGTATCCCTGGTGATCAGGGATTCCCTATCTAATAAAGTATCTAGACTACTAGCCTTATTAGGACAAGACACACCACGGAAGTTACGGAATTAACCTTCCTTGAACAATCACATATTTTTAGTCAAAACATAATAGTTTACCAATTTGATAACATATTGTGGTAACATGTGTAAATTAGTTCAAATAACAGTAATTACAGGTTGTACGTAAAGTAGTTACTACATCTAAAACAAATATTATTTATTTTATACGCCAATTATTGTGGTTATTGTAAAATGCATGAAGAAAGAATTATATTTAGTTAAAGAAACTACTAATGCTAGAATTAATTTATGATAAAGACTATTTAACTAATACCCATCTATTGAGCGCCTATCATAGAAGGTTTTTACTTTGAAAGGAAATGATAATAGTTGTCAATTGTGCAATTGTCCACTGATAATAAAGTATTCTTGAAATAGTAATTAATTAGTGATAAATTAATTAATAGGAAAGACTATTATCACTGATTGTGTTCCGATGATATTATGATATAAGTTTTTTTTTTTTTTTTTTTTTAAAAAAAGGAAAAACATACCTGTATGGTCAATTGATAATTAAATATTAATTAGTTTTATTATTTTCCTTATATATTTGAAAAGTTTAAAAGCTATATTGGTTATCAAATTTAGAATATCCAGAACCATTAGATATATTACTAATTAAAATATTTGTTAAAATAGGGTACGGCAAACATCCGGGTACGTAAGAAAATTCATATACCAAAAGTAAAATATTTACGTTAATATGAAAACTATGGAAAATTCCAATATACAGATCTGCATAGCACGTACATTAGTTTGTGTGTGTGTGATTAAATATATCAAAAAGACATTGAACAAGAGATGTAATGAGAACCACAAGATTAGAGAATGTTGAATTAGATATGGTTCACAAGAGCATGCAGATCTGTATGATAGACAAGTCCTGAAAACTATAGGTCTTATATTTTCAGTTCGCCTGAATTCCGCAAATCTCAAGAGAGACCCATCAAAACATAGACGGTATGGTTTATAGCTCTAGTACATAGTTACATGTACTTGAAGGAATATACAAGGAGAGAGTCTTCAATACAGTCGCCGTGCCGCAGTACTGGTGGTATGGTCGGAGAATCAAAACTTAGTAATTAAGTTTCAATTGTTTTATGAACGTACTAACTATACTGTATCAAACTATGATACCCAAAACGTACACTTCTCACTACCCCCTGCATGCATATAGGTATGGATTCGGATCATTTTCTAACTTTTTTTTTCACCTTACCTTCCTGACACTGCTCGTGAAGGTACTCATACTCCTATAAACCAAAGGGCACATGGTTGCAGCTTAATTCGCCAGCTTCCTATATAAGGATTGGTAGTAGCGCCCCTTGAGTTTTGCTGCAGGTAGCACGCAGTACCATTTATCAAGGATGAGGTAACTGTAATGCATGTGATGATGGGGTATTAATTTGATGTGGTCAACTAGTAGGAGAAAATGACAGGATTGGTGAAGTCATTCATAACTTGAGTACAGATTGAAACTGGCAGCCCCAGCCAAACTACCTCTCAAAGACAGCATGTCATTTTAATGGCACACTCTCTCACTCACTCACTCACTCACTTCAGTACTTCTCTCACTTCATTCACTCTTAACTCTGTAGTAACCCGATTTTTGTTACAATTGACTTGTAAATTTCTCGTAATCAATAGAAGGATGTTTTTTGAGATTTGGCATTTTGTATGCTTGTAATTAGTCGTTGCGCGACGTCAGAAGTGATTTCGAGAATTCTAATTTGAAAAATCGTTTAAGTTTCATTGGGTCATTAGTTGACTTTTTGATTCGTTTTGATTTTTGAAAAGTTTCCTTCACGAAAAACGTAGAGTTCGACGATACGAGTTCGTAGACACGCGGCACGCGTGAATCGGATATCGTATGAAAAAGTTACGACCGGTCGAAGTTCATTATGGTACATGTTGTAATATGATGATGATGATATATATTTATTGTTGTAATTTTGAACAATATTTACAATATTCTAATTAAATAAAAACAAATGCATATAAGAATAACTAATCTGTTAAGTTCCATTGAAGCGACGAATATTGAACAATAATTATTGCTGGAAATTATCAAGCGACGAAGTCTGCCAATGTTCGTCGCTTCAGATCACATGAAGCGACGAACTTATGCCTCACTAGGTTACCTAGTGAGGTTCAACTTCGTCACTTTAAATCACATGAAGCGACGAACTTATACCTCACTAGGTTACCTAGTGAGTTTCAACTTCGTGACTTCAGATTATATGAAGCGACAAAATTTGAGTTTTCGTCGCTAACTTAAATATGAAGCGACGAGGTTTTACAAAGTTCGTCGCTTCAGGTAAACGTAGTGAGTTTCAACTTCATGGCTTCAGATTATATGAAGCGACGAAATTTGAGTTTTCGTCGCTAACTTAAATATGAAGCGACGAGGTTTGTCAAAGTTTGTCGCTTCAGGTAAATCAGATATTGTAGCGACGATTTGTCTCTATGTTTGTCGCTTCGTATCTGATTATATGAACACAGACAGCTTCTTCTTCCTCATTGGCGCGATTCAATTTCCTAAACCCTTAAACTCTGAAAATCTGCGATTTCCCTCTATCTAACCCGAAACCCTAAACAAAAACCCAATCCCTTCGAATTACTTCATTTTCATCTTCACCAAAAACCCCCATACTATCCTGGAAACCCCTGATCTCTGTCCCGAAACCCCTTAATTCCAAACAAATCCCCAATCCCTTCGAATTCATCAATGGCACCAGGTTCTAGTGCCCAGCAGAGGAAGAAGCAGTTCGAGGCGAGAAGGGAGAGGAGAGCAGCCGAAGTTGCAGCGAGATTGGCTGCCGCGGCGACGGAGACGGAGACGACGGCGAGAGTGGATTCGGCGACGGCGGCGGCCGTGGATTCGGCGACGGCGAGACCAGTGGCGAGCACGATAGTACCAATGTCGTCTCTTGAAGAAACCAACCCTTCGGGTTCGAGGTTGAGAGCTGCTGGAGGTGGCGCTAACAGTGGCGGTGGCGCCGGAGCTGCCGCTGTGGAAGGCGAGGAAGGTGCTCCTTTAAGCATTAGGACCAAGAAGGGCCTAAGGAGCCGGGTAAGTTTTTTTTTCCGATTTTAAATTTCAGACTTGCGCATGTTGTTTGTAGTTAGATAAATGCTTTGATAGGTTTTTAGGGAGGTTTTAGAGATTCACGTTTGTGTTGCATTTAATTGTTGGTAGAGTGAAACAGGGTTTAGACACTGATTCTTAAACAATGCTCTTGTTCTGGACACACATTTCAGTCTCTCTGCCTCAATACTGTTATGGAAAAACAGGGAAAGATTTGGTTAACATAATGCACACCACATGTTCGATAAAATGCCTCAATGACACAATCTTGCTGAACCAGTGGGATTTTCCATGATTTTCGTTAAACCAAATCTTCTTGTATTGTTCTCAGTTTTTCATAGTTAAAATTAGACTCTTCAATGATCTTTTTGAACTTGGTTTCATGCAAAACGGAGTTGATTTGAGAAACTTATGCTATTTTAAAGTTTACACAGTGTTTCAGGATTTCTGCAGAAACTGCATTTGCAGTCACTTTGGATTTATGTTTAACCCTTCATTTGAACTCCAAATGACTTGAAATTTTGGCATATTGTAGCTTAGCATCTCTACTTCAATTCTGGATATTTTCATTTTAAAATACTGAAAGGCCGATTGTTGGTGATTTTTTCTCTCTTCATACCTATTTTTTGGAAATAATGATAGGTGTAAAAATGAAATTTGTAACTGTAGGCATTGTACAAGACTAAACTTAAATCGGTTTTATTCTTTCTAGGATTTCAATATAATATCATTGCAGCATTTTATCCATTTTTGTAACCACGTACAGAATGCCTCTAGAAGGCCCTCCTTACTTAAAAAGGTTTTGGGAAGAGAGATGGGTTGGGAAACAGCCTTTTTCCATTCATATCCTTGTGTATTTCTTCTTTGCTATGATATACTTCAGGTTCTTTTCTTACTTGAATTTGTGATTTTGGGTTTAGAAGGAACTTGTAAACCTTGGAGCCTTCATGCTTATTTCTCTGTTTGAAAACATATGAGAAGGCGGTTGTTGAGGCTTCAGGCGCCAGGCGGATTTCCTTTAATTCCTACTCAATGAAGTTGACCTAGAACCCTTCTCTTAATTTGTTCCCTATCATGTGATTGGGAAGGCTAGAGTCCCTCGTAAATTAGAACAGGAGCAGCATACTATGAAAGGAAAGAATGTAGGGAGATAAAAATAGAAGCTTGTGTTCACCACAAAACAATAGAAATAGAACAAGAGGATAAAGAAGAAGTTAGGCCGGAAAAGTTATGGTATCCTCTCCATGCAAAAACCAATTGGTTGGAGTCATCTCTTTTCATTTCTGTTTTCTTTTGATATGCGGTCTGCTTGGAATATATGCATATTAGTATAGAACTGATTTCAGAGTTTGCTCATCAGTCTTATGACTGATGTTATGTCGGATTAGCCCGACTTGCATCTAGGGCTTGTGAGAGAGAGGCATAGTTCCTAGTTATATGCTTCGTATCTGATAACTTTATATGTTATATCATACTTACATGTTTATTCATCTCTTGACTTCATCTTTCTGGCAGAGTTGGTTGATATGACAACAGGGGAGAAGGTGAAGGGGCGGAAACCTGAGAAGTTCGGCATCATCACGGGCACAAAGACCCAGTATTTAAAGACCCTAAACAACAACCAGCCTCTGAAGGTTGAGTACACCGAAGAGCACAAGGGTCCGCGCCTCTTGAAGTGGAGGACTTTGATGTCCCGAGACATCGGGAGCGCCGTCCGGAGCAAAGTGCCGATGCTTGCGCCTTCCTTTATAGAGTTCACTACCAGAAAAATGAGTTTTGCCGACGAAAAAAAAAAAAAAAACGGCCGACGAAATGATTTTTCGTCGGCTATTCCCAGGAATGGCCGACGAAAATTTCTTTGCGTCGCTAAAAAAAAAAATCGTCGGCCATTCCCATAGAATGGCCGACGATTTTTATTTCGTCGCTAAAAAGTAAAAATCGTCGGCTATTCTACAAGAATGGCCGACGATTTTTATTTTCGTCGGCTATACTCCAATAATGGCCGACGAATTAATATTTTCGTCGGCTATACAACTTTTGGAGTATGGCCGACGAATTTTACAATTTCGTCGGCTATAAGTCTTTATATTTTCAGATCTAGACAGCAGCTGCTCATTTGAAAAAAACGGGAGAAAGAGTGAAAAATCGGTGGATATTGTTGAAATCCATCCTCTCTTACATTGTGAAGCTATATATAGGTACGTACATGTGTATATATGTTGATTTTGGGTTTTAGTTGTATGAGTTGATTTTAAGTTTTAATATATGTTTTGATGTTATTTTAATCCTAAAGAGTAATCGGTTTTGATGTTATTTTAATTAGTGTTAAAAAAATAATGATGATATTAGTGACACTTCGGCTAGCATAAGTCCTCTTTCTCGTGCTTCGATAAAAGGAAAACAGAATATCTGACGGTTTCTGGAGCTTTTATCAGAATAGAATGATGATCAGAATGTCTTCCAGGCTACTAAATTGGTCATACTGAAAGATTCTTTTTTCTCAGTTATCTTGCAACCATTCAACTTCATTAACTGCTATCTGGTGAGGATTAAGTAGTTAATGAAGTCGAATGGTTACAAGATAACTGCGAAAAAAGGATCTTTCGGTTTGAACATTTTAGTAGCCTGGATCACCTTCTGATCATCATTCTGTTTTGATAAAAACTCCAGAGAGCTTGGCATTCTGTTTTCCTTTCATCGAAGCACGAGAAAGAGGACTTATGCTAGCCGAAGTGTCACTAACATCATCATTATTTTTTTATTTTTTTCATAGAATAGCCGACGAACAATGCATCCTTTCGTCGGCTATAATAATAATAGCCGACGAAAATTAATTATTTCGTCGGCCATAAGTTTTTTTAAAATAAATATTACATTTATGGCCGACGAAAAATGAATTATTTCGTCGGTAAAAATTAAAAATCGTCGGCCAAAAAAAAAATTTCGTCGGCCATACACATAGAATGGCCGACGATTCATTATTTCGTCGGCCATACACATAGAATGGCCGACGATTTAAAGTTTTCGTCGGCTATATAACTTTGGGAAGAATGGCCGACGAAGTTGGCAATTTCGTCGGCTATAAGTCTTTATATTTTCAGATCTGGCCAGAAGCTGCTCATTTAAAAAAAAAACGGGAGAAAGAGTGAAAAATCTGTGGGTATTATTGAAATCCGTCCTCTCTTACATTGTGGAGCTATATATAGGTATGTATATATATATATATATGTGTATATATATATGTTGATTTTGAGTTTTAGTGATTTTGATATAGTAAGTGATTTTTTGTTTTGTTGTTGTTTTAGTGTTAGAATGTATGTATATATGTTGATTTTGAGTTGTAGTTGAGTTGATTTTCAGTTAGAGTATAATTATGTGTTTTAATTTAATAATGTTATTTTAATTAGTGTTAAAATATATATAAATATGTTAATTAATGGTTGTTGCTAGTGTAATGAACTTAAATAATGGTTGTTAATTAATGGTATATATATATATGAGTTGATGTTGATAATAATATATGTTGTAATATATATGTGTTAATTAATTTATTATTAATTAAAGTTATACATATATATTATTATCAGGCTATATATGGATCGAGATAAGAGTTGGATTTCGCTTCCAAGGCGCGCATGACCGACGATACACTACAGGAGTTGTGGATTTTATGCAGTTCGTCGAGGAAAATGCAAAAAGACCGTACCATTATTGCCCGTGCAAGAAATGTAAGTGTCGCAGTGATATGTGTCGATTTCCGATTAGGACAGTATGGGAGCACCTAAAGAGTAATGGGTTTTGGCCGAAGTACACACGTTGGATATATCACGGTGAGCCATCATTAGATGGATCGCATGATCATGGGCAGTATTTTGAGGCGGGCAGTAGTAGTACATCCAACGATCCAACAATGGCATTCGTCAACGACGTGTTTCCTTTTGAAAGCGGTGTACGTGGGGAACAATATATGCAGGACCCGGTGCAGCCGTTCCCACAAGTTGTCAACACTGCTGCCTTTGACAAGTACAACAAACTGATTGCATTGCAACAGACCCCTGTGTCTTCAAGTTCTGAGAAGACAGTTCTTCAAAGTGTGATGGAGGTAATGAGGATTAAAGTCGAGACAAAAGGGAGCATCAGGCAAGTGGATGAATATCTACAGTACACTTCTTCGTTGTTGGAGGAGGGTCATCGTAATCCTACCAATCACCGTAAGGTCCGAAGTATCCTCAAAGATCTAGGGCTTTCCTACATTAAGATCCATGCATGCGCATTTGACTGCGTTCTCTTCTGGGGTAATGATGCAGAAGTCATGACAATCATATCCTGCTACAACGCCTCTTCCCTGTTTTCATTCGACCGTTCCTTCCCCGTCACGTTGTGGAGCCGTTAGTAGCGTTGGCAAGATTTTTCCAGAAGGTATGCACACGGGAAGTGAGAAAATCTGACCTCCGGGAAATGCAACAAGACATCGTTCATATCATGTGTAAATTTGAGATGATATTTCCTCCAAATTTTTTCGACATCATGCCTCACCTCATGATCCATCTTCCTCGGCAGTTGTTGCTTACCGGCCCTGTGCACTTCACTTGGATGTATCCGATGGAAAGGTACGTATTTTACACCTTATGTTAATTTCCTCATCAATATCTGTGATATAGTGTTAATGTATTATCATAACACTTTAAAAACTTGATTTATAGGCAACTTGGACAATACGGTGGTTTTGTCCAAAACAGATCCGCACCTGAAGGATGTATAGCTGAAGCATATATTGCGCACGAGTGCGTTACCTACATGAAGCTGTATTTCGGAGCGTTACAGGAAAGCATACCGGAAGATGTACCTTCACAGTTCAATCTTTCCATACTCTCCGACGATGTTGTACTCGGTGGAAACATGCCAGTTTCCTATAAGTTGAAAGATTATGAGGTAGCCATTGCACATTGGTGGGTACTAATCAACTGTCCAGAAGTTCAGTTTTGGAAGGACATACATCTACGCTGTGAAGGAGTAGCAGGTGATCTCGATTACCACAACCAGACATTCGCAGAGTATTTCGGCCGCTAGGTACGTACCTTTAACACTATTCTATACGTGTTCATATATTATTGTGTATATTTATTCATATTTATAGTTGATTCTGATGGTTGCAGATGGACCTTATTGAAAATGATAATCACCCAAATTGGTCGCACGAACTCAGACTTTTAGCGAGGAGGCCGGTCTATTCAAAAGTTTATGCGACGTGCAAGGTGAATGGTGTGTTATTTCGATGTGAAGACAGAGACCTCAGACTGAAAACACAAAATTCAGGGGTTATGGCACATGGTGGGGATGGTGGAGTTGACTATTACGGTGTTCTCCATTCAGTTGTGGAACTGCATTACGGGGAAGGCATGAAAGTGCACATTTTCAAGTGTAGGCATGAAAGTGTAGGCATGAAAGGCATTACGGCGTCTACACTTGGAGTGGCTGAAGAGAACGAGGAAGGGGGCACCGCGTATCAAGAGCCCAACTCAAACGGTATTCCTGACTCCTCTTTTATTCGCCTTGACACGCCGGTGCGAATTCGACGTGAAGAGCCACTGCTTGTTGATGTTGATCCAATTGAAGAAACTAACGAGGACTCTAGTGGTGAGGAAAGACATAGATTACCCCTATCGAGCAATTCAGAAACCGAAGAAGACTCATCCGATGATTCTGATTACAATCCGACGGATTAAGTAATTTAAATGATGTAATCCTTTCATTTGTAATCAACTCATTTCTAATGAACGGGCGTGGGGATGAGCCTCCCAGCTAGGCTGGGTTCCAAACCCCTTAAACAAAAATTTGAAATATGTTGACTGTTGGGTTTCTGATTTTTTATGTTCAATTTTGGTTATATGTGAACAGGACATCGGAATAGGAGAGGTGTAAAACCACTGATTTTTTTGGTTTTTTTTCAGAGAATGGCCGACGAAAAATGCATTATTTCGTCGGCTAAACGGACAATGGCCGACGAAAATTAATTATTTCGTCGGCCATAAGTTATTTAAAAATAATTATTTTACGAACAATGGCCGACGAAAACTAATTATTTCGTCGGCCATAAGTTATTTAAAAATAATTATTTACGAACAATGGCCGACGAAAAATAACTATTTCGTCGGCCATAAGTTTTTTAAAAAATAATAATATTACGAACAATGGCCGACGAACATTAAATATTTCGTCGGCCATAAGTTTTTAACAGAAAACGACAAAACAATAGCCGACGAATACTAGGTTTGATTTCGTCGGCTATGATTAAAAAAAAAACAAAAAAAGAGCAGTTTCCATTTTCTATCACTATCGACAAACCATTGCTTCATCCTTCAAATGCAAATGTGTCGTGAAATAAGACATGACCGAAATATTAAAATACGGCTACGGTTGAAAAATGGGAAGATTCCGACAAAATCTGTGTGCCGAATGTTGCGGTTAGGCGGTTTCTACTCCCGTTTTCCTATGTGTAGCCTGACGGTCGGTAAATATTTGGAGGGAAATTTTTATACAATTAGATGCGTCGCATCGATCTGAAACTATTCTCTGTTGAAGGTCAGGCCAAAAAACGTAATTTAGACGGGCCAATTTCCGTTTTAAAGCGTTTAGAGGTTTGACTTTGCGGTTTGACCGTCCCGATCGAGCCTTCAACGTTGTCAGATGTAGTTGGATTTTTTTTCATACATGTATTTAATCTTAACGGTGATATCTGACGGTTGGAATAGATTTTCCAAACTTTGAGATTCAAAATCAGAATATATGCACTAATGTTCCTTAACTTGTTTACTAAGTGTTTAAGTGAATGTATAGTTTCAAATACCTACTATACGTAGACCCTTCAAATGCAAATGTGTCGTGAAATAAGACATGACCAAAATATTGAAATACGGCTACGGTTGAAAAATGGGAAGATTCCGACAAAATCTGTGTGCCGAATGTTGCGGTTAGGCGGTTTCTACTCCCGTTTTCCTATGTGTAGCCTGACGGTCGGTAAATATTTGGAGGGAAATTTTTATACGATTAGATGCGTCGCATCGATCTGAAACTATTCTCTGTTGAAGGTCAGGCCAAAAAACGTAATTTAGACGGGCCAATTTCCGTTTTAAAGCGTTTAGAGGTTTGACTTTGCGGTTTGACCGTCCCGATCGAGCCTTCAACGTTGTCAGATGTAGTTGGATTTTTTTTCATACATGTATTTAATCTTAACGGTGATATCTGACGGTTGGAATAGATTTTCCAAACTTTGAGATTCAAAATCGGAATATATGCACTAATGTTCCTTAACTTGTTTACTAAGTGTTTAAGTGAATGTATAGTTTCAAATACCTACTATACGTAGACCCTTCAAACGCAAATGTGTCGTGAAATAAGATATGACCGAAATATTGAAATACGGCTACGGTTGAAAAATGGGAAGATTCCGACAAAATCTGTGTGCCGAATGTTGCGGTTTGCTGTTTTTTACTCCCGTTTTCCTATGGGTAGCCTGACGGTCGGTAAATATTTTGGGGGAAATTTTTATACGATTAGATGCGTCGCATCGATCTGAAACTATTCTCTGTTGTAGGTCAGGCCAAAAAACGTCATTTAGACGGACCAATTTCCGTTTTAAAGCGTTTAGAGGTTTGACTTTGTAGTTTGACCAAAAGTATAGCCGACGAAGTTATATTTCGTCGGCTAAAGTCTGGTGACCCGCGCCTTTCCATTATCCACCGTTGGATGGGGGAGATCGGACGGATGCTGAGGGACGAAGACTATAGCCGACGAATTATGTAATTTCGTCGGCTATGCCATAGCATGGCCGACGAAAAATTAATTATGTAATTTCGTCGGCTATACTATAGCATGGCCGACGAAATTGCTTTATTTCGTCGCCTATACTATAGTATGGCCGACGAAATCGCTTTATTTCGTCGGCTATACTATCGGGTATAAGTAAAATGCAGCCGAACCCTAGCCTCCATTTGCCCAATTTTCCCTAAACAATCTTCCTCCTCGAATCCGGCCCTCCTTCATCCGTCGATCCTCCTCCCTATTCCGGCAGCCCGGCGCCTCCTCCTCCTCCTCCTTGGTTCGATCCGCCGCCCCTCCTCCTCCTCCTCCTCCTCCTCCTCCCTGTTCCGGCAGCCCCGGCCGACCCTCCTCCTCCTCCTCCCTGTTCCGGCCGCCCCTCCTCCTCCCTGTTCCGGCCGCCTCCCCCTCCTCCTCCTCCTCCCCGATTCGGTACCCGGCCTCCCTTTTTTTTTTTTTTTATTTAATTGTTAATAAATTAAATTATGGTTAATAAATTATATATAATTGTTAATTTAGATATAATTGTTAATTTAGGTATAATTTATGTATTTATATGTTAATTTGTGTATAATTTATGTATTTATGTTAATTTATGTATTTATGTTAATTTAGGTATAATTTATGTATTTATATTAATTTAGATATAATTTATGTATTTATGTTAATTTAGTTATAATTTATGTATTTATGTTAATTTAGGTAGAATTTATGTATTTATGTTAATTTAGGTATAATTTATGTATTTATGTTAATTTAGTTATAATTTAGGTTTTTATGTTAATGTATGTAATTTTTTGGTTTTTATGTTAATTTAGGTAATTTTTGTAAAATTTATTTTAATTGTATAATTTAGGTGTAATTGTATAATTTATATGTATAAATTGGTTATTATATAAATCGGTAAATATTAAAATATGTTAGTATTATTGGGTATTATATTAATTAGAATTTGTTATTTAATATAATATAATTTAATATTAATTAATGTATTAATGCGTCTGGCTTTAGATGGCCGATGCATTTAGGCAGTTGTTCGGAGGTCGTCGTTTTAGATCTAGAGGTTCTGGAAATGCCGCCGGTTCTGGAAATGCCGCCGGTTCCCCAGACTCCGAGAGGACGGCTAGCCAGCCTGAGAGGACCACCAGCCAGCCGCGGAGGAGTGTGGATGCAGCCCAGCCGCGGCGGAGTGTGAGTGCTCGGCACCAGACCCTTCTCCAGGCGGGGCGGCCGTCGAGCACTTCACTTCCGCAGGTCGGTCCCTCTGTGGCGCCGAGGTTTAGTCGGCAGCTGTTTCACGAGGAGATAGCTGCCGACGGACGTTCCTCAGGTTCGTATGCCTGAGGTTCATCGGGAGCCGATGCCGAGTCCGACTCAATCTGCTGGTGACTCGACTGAGGGGCCTACTCTCCCAAACCAGCTCTTCCTCCCCTACAACATTCCTGCGATACCCGAGGTCGACTATCAGGGTCGGCCCCAGTGGCCTGATATGCCTCAGTTCGTGAGTGCTGCGGAGGCATACCAGCAGCAGCCATGGGAGAGCCCTGACCTCCTGATTTCGGCGAGGAGAAAAGGAAAGTCGACGGCAACCGAATCATCGGGTTCAGGTAACATTCGATTTTATTAATTAAATATTTTATTAAAATTAACGCACTAATATTTAATTTTATTAACCAATCGTCGTTTATGTGATAGGGACAGGCGCTAGCAGTTCAACCCAGAGGAATACCAAAGGTGTCATCAGTTTTGAGACGCTCAGGAGAACGGTTGAACGGAGCGGGAGGATCCAGATTGACGAAGCTCCTAATCAGGAGGTTGGGGCGAAAAAGAAACGCGACTACTCGGGTTGCGTGGGTGCACTCATTAGGGACAGAGTCCCTATGTTGTGGGCTCGGTGGGCTGATGTGCCCGAAGAAATCAAGATGGAGTTGAACAACGCCGCGTCGGTGAGTAAATAAAAAAATTTAATTTAGTTATCGTAATATTTAAAAATTTTCGGTATTTTTATAATTATAAAACTAATAAAATATTATCTTTCAGACATACTTTGTGGTTGCGGAACACAAGCGGGGTTGGGCGGACTCCCAACAGAGCTCGAGGTACGTTGGGAATGTCTTATTTGATAATTAGAAATATTTTATGATATTAATCATATTTCTAATGCACTTTTGTTTTTTTCGTAGGTTCAAAGAGTGGAAGAACGAGCTCCGTTCCCACTATAACGAGTACGGCAACCGTGGTCGTATGGGTACTCCCAGAGAGTTCATGTTCAGGGAGTACGAGTGGCGTTGGTTGAAGACCGTAGTCTTCGACAACCCGGCTATGATGGTAAATACTAAACTTCACTATAAATGTTTATTTTATTAAAATTTTAATTATTAGTTTAAATATTTTATAATTATTTCAGTTATATTTTTTTATGCATTTTTCTAATATTTTATTATTTGTTTGAAGGAACGGTCTCGGATAAACTCGGAGAACCGCCGCCGTAACACAATCCTCCATCACGGCGGTTCAAGGCCATTTGCACAATTTCAGGAGGAGGCGCTCAGAGATCATCCTGATTGCAACCCCTACGTGGAGACGTTCAAGATCGCTTATCCACAAGCGACAGAAGATCTCGTAAGTCATTCATTATGATTTTAAAATTTAAATTATTAATTTTACTTAACTATCCATTTGTTAGAATATTAATTTTTTTTCCCCGTCCAATTAGGAGCGGGTGACCCAGGCCGAACAAGAGGTGCTCCAGCAAATAGTTCGGGAGACACAACCGGACATCTCAGAGGCAGATATGGAAGAAGCCGTGCGCCGGGTCGACCGCACCAATATCCAAACGGCGGCGAGGATGTTCAACGCAGCCTTCCCACAGCAGTCCAACGAGTACTACTGCCGGGGTTTGGGAGGTTCTGGACAAGGGCTCCTGAAGACCACTAAGGGAGGTCAAAAGAAGGGAGGCGGCCAGACCCAACATATGAGGGGGGAAGTGCAGCGATTGGCCGCAGAATTGGCGACCTCGTCCCAGACAGTAGAGGAGCTGCGCCGCAGACAACAGCAGTACCAGCAGTATCAGTTGGATATGGTCCGTTGGAATGCTGAGTGCTCCAGAATTCGGCAATACAACTACGACGGCCAGCAACAGTGGGTTTATGAGATGTTCGCGGCACAACAAGAAGGCCGTCCACCCCCGCTCCCGTTTCAGCAGTTAGTGGAGCCTCCAATGCCTGAACCTCTCGAGTTCGGTCAGCAGGATGATGCGCCTGATGCTGTAGATGACATCCTAGACTTTAGTAGTTTAGGGGATAATTAGGGTTATATTTTATGTATATTGGAACGAATTTAATAAAAATGGTATTTAGACGTGTTTCTTGTTGGTGCAAATGCATGAATTGTTTTTGTGATTTGCAGCTTGCTTGGAATGGTAATTTAGAAAATAATTTAATTTTTTTTTCCCAAATGCAAGAATAGCCGAAGATTTTTGCATTATTTCGTCGGCTATAACAAGTATAGCCGACGAATTTACCAATTTTCGTCGGCTATAACTTGTATAGCCGACGAAAATTGCCTTATTTCGTCGGCTATAACTAATTAATACCTATTAAAATAGTAATATATTTCGAGGAAATAGCCGACGAAGTTTTATTAAATCGTCGGCTATAGTTAAAACACAATAGCCGACGAAATTTTATTAAATCGTCGGCTATAGTTAAAACATCATAGCCGACGAAATTTTATTAAATCGTCGGCTATAGTTAAAACACCATAGCCGACGAAATTTCATTAAATCGTCGGCTATAGTTAAAACACCATAGCCGACGAAATTTCATTAAATCGTCGGCCATACTTAATGGATTTCGTCGGCCATACTCAAAAATACCCGACGAAATTCGTCGGCTATTTCACCCACGTTTGCCCGACGAATTTTTTGACTCGTCGGCCATACTTAACTATAGCCGACGAAATTTTTTTTTTCGTCGGCCATTGGTATTACCGACGGCGTATTACCGACAACTTATGGCCGACGAAATTTTCGTCGGCAGAGGGTATAGCCGACGAAAAAATGGAATGGCCGACGAAAAAATTTTCGTCGGCTATTCGGCCGTATCTGGTAGTGGTTGGATGAGGAGCACCAGGACAGTTTGACCACTTATTTGGAGGTAAAGCATTATTTTATAATAATTTCGTAAAACCAATTAACATACCACATTATCTACTAATATGTTATTTATGATTATCTTTCTGAATTGTTTTTTACTAGACGCTTTATGACCTCCCTCCCACCGAGACAGTCATGTGGAAATACATCGACGAGACCGCTTCCAAGATTTACAAGGATTGGAAGTACGACTGCCATACTCACTACGTTGAGGTATCAAAGGCGACGCCGGCAGAGTTCATCCACCGACTTGAGCAGTGGGAGTACCTCAAAGTTCACTTTGAGGATGGCGATTACAAGGTAATGAAAATTAATTTATAGGTTCTCGCATTTTATATAACAATTTCTACCTATTCTGATATGAAATATGTTAATTATATATTTGTATTTTATTTTGCAGGCGATGTGTGTCCGTAATGCCGCTAACCGGAACAAGAGAAAGGAAAAGGGGTATGCAATCAACCACCACTCTGGCACCACTCCCTACATCTACCGGGTCGCTGCAAACGAGCAGAAAGGGCATCTAGCGCCTATCCTCCAGACAGTCTGTGATGTGTATCAATCATCACAGAATGCGTAGGAGAAAGTGGTGAGTGACGACGAGTTAGATGCAAGAGTTTGGTTTTTAGTTTCTGATTTTTATTGTTTTGAATTAAAAACTATACTAACACAAATATATTGGGTAATATTTTTTGTAGGCAGCGGTGAAGAGGAAGATGGAGGAGCTGTGTGCTAGCCGAGCGACTGATGAAGCGGGCGGCAGTCAGCTGACGGGCCCCGTTCCTGTCCCCGTCGAGGAGCAGATGGCTGTAGTCGAGAAGGAGCTGGGTGGGAAGCCAGGGATGAGGTCCGAGGTACTTTATTTTTGCACCTAAATCTTTTACAAGTTTTAGTTTTTAGATTTTAATTTGACTGATGTTTTTCTTTTACCATTTCTACAGGGCTAGGGGGTACATTAAGACGCCAGCCAAAACTAAGAGGCGGTGCACGCGTGTCCCGCAAAGATGACGATTTGAGGAGAAAGCTAGCAGCTGTGGAAGACGAGAATGCAGACCTGAAGCGGTGTATGGCAGAGATGGAGGCTACCGTCCGAGCTTTCATGGCGGCCCAAGGCAATCAGGGTGACAATGCCGCCGCAACAGCTCCAGTCGCCGATATAACCTCATGTGCTTCATTACGTATCCCCCATGATGACCTAGATTAGGTATCCTCGACGATAATATATGTTATGACCATTTCGTTAGTTTGTAATTTGAACATATTGTAGTTTTGAATGAAATGTATGTTGGATATGTGTTTGTGTTATAGTGTATTTATAGTGTTTGTGTTATGTTGGATATGTGATTTGAATGAAATGTATGTTTGATATAGGATTTGAATGAAATGCAGGTTCTAGATGTGAATGAAACCAGACCAGGATTCTGTTTTCCTTCTCTGTAACAAACAATGAAGTGACGAACATTGATCATTGTTCGTCACTTAGATTTTAATGCGACGACCAAAGTTCGTCGCTTCCTTTTTATCATCCCATATTTTCTCCTATTAAACATAAAATGAAGAGACGACTTTTGAATCAAAGTTTGTCGCTAAAGACATGAGGTGACAACCAAACTTCGTCGCCACAGATGGTAAGCGACGGGTCAAAAGTCGTCGCTCCCCTTGAACGACAAAGTTTGTTGTCGTCGCTTGAAATATCGAGACGACGACTATTGAATCATTATTTGTCGCTTGGAATCAAAACGACGAATCTAAAGCGACGACCTCGACGCGAGGACTTGTTGTTGGTAGGGTGTTGAAGTGACGACTTTTGTGCCGAGGCAACGATTGTGACCCACAATAGTGTTTGACGGAATCCGGACGGAAAGTCAGAAACCCAGCACAAAGCTCTCAAATATAGCTAAAAGTGGGCAAGTTAGTATATTTGCCAAATGCATGCTTGCCTAAGATCGTGCAGACTTCCATGAGAAGCTCACAAGAGCGAAGAAGATCGAAACACATGCATTATATACATATATATGATATATAGCATGTACTGTAATATATCTGTAAAAGATTTGGAATTTGTAAAAGATCGACTTGGAAAAGAATCAGTCTAATTAGTTGTCTACAGCAAATTAAACACAAGACAGCATGCTTAAGTTATAGACTGATTATATGCATTATATTAACTTATCATTGTAATTGTTTGATAAACTACCTACTAATTCAACTCTCTCAGATTCATTGAATGTAGACTCAGTTTCAGCTATATAGGTATGTTGGCAAGTATATATATATATATATATATATATATATATATATATATATATATATATATATATATATATAACACCTAGAATTTCATTAATTAATAAACACGAAAATGCAGATGTACGTGTGGCACACAAATTTAATATCTATCGAATTGTTGTAATTGGATTATATATATACTTCATATTGTTCTCTATGTGTAAGAAAAGAATTATCTTTTCGTTACAATGGAGGGGATTGATCTTCAAAACTATACTAATTCCCCACCCTTCTTCGTTACTTGGGTTACCTTAGCATTTACTTATTGCGTTCTCATATTTTTTTTTTAAATTGGTCGACCTCGTCTAATTTAACATATGATATCTCTTACAATGCCTAGATTACTCTCTACGCGAAATTACGGAGGATATCATTTATTAAACTAGACGAGGTCGATCAATTGACGTAATTATTCTGTGTGTGTATCGTGCAGACATCACCACGAGAATTAAGCTCAAACGAAGAAAACACATGCATGGATATTATAGATGTGTGCATCATAAAGACATCGGGCTTATTATAGAGTAATTATATGCATAATATTAACTTATCGTATAACAGACACTTGGATTATTGAAAACTATCCACAAATTCAACTCTTTTAGATTCATTGAACCTAGACGCAGTTTAAACTCTACTCTCTTGGTCAGAGCTACAAATAGCTGGGTAGGTTGGCATGTTATCGAGTTTTGATGTAGATCAAGCTAGATATTCTCTATAATATAACACTTGCGATACATTTCGACACTAAAGTGTGACGAACTAATGACAGGTCTACATTGTGTCATTCGTCACACTTTGGTGTCGAAATGTATCACAATTGTTATATTATAGAGAATATCTAGCTTGATGTACACACTTCATAGCTAGCATTATGTTGTCGTGTGTTTTTTTTAAGTTGAAAAGGAAATTACAACGATCCACCTCTAAAGCGGCCAAACGAAGATCATGTATGTTATGTGTGATGCATACATAGTATGTCATGTGTGTTGCATGCATAAGGCTTTACATTAAAGAGCTGGATACTGCGAGATTTTCTTGTCAATGTCGATAAAGAAAGAGCCATAAAAGTATAGATTCATATTTTCTGTGTGGGAAAATGGATTAAACAGTGTCACCTTTTCCATTTTTTAATTTTTAATGTTTCACGTTTCCAAAACTTCAAAACGGTGTCTTACCTTTTAACACTGACATCATTTTGATACCCCTAATTTTGGACCTTAAATGACAAAACTACCCCTTTTTTTCACTGTTGACTCTATTCCGAAACACTGCTCACTTTCTCTCTCCCCAACCTCGAGTTCTTCTTTCTCCCCGTCAGAATTTCCGACGCTGCGCCACCGTCCGGCCACCATTGGTGGTGTTCTTGGTATCCAGACGAAGCTGCTTTCCCCCTCTACAAGTCTAGGTAGGTATCTCATTCCCTCTCGTCATCGATTAAAAGGATTCAATCGAATTAGGCTGATTACTGTTCATTTTCTTTTTTCGTCGATTCTCTATTCTCAAGCCGTTATTGATCGAGTTCTTGGTATTGAATTGAATCTTATGTTGTCATGAAAAATCCCTCCAAATAAATTGACTCAATTTGCAGTAGGTAAGGAGAAATCGAAAAATTTAAATTCTAGGGTTCTTGGTGAATAGTGCCGAATTGGGGGTTTTTGTAAATTGACCCCTTTAAACTTGAAATTGGTGATTGTTGTAGAAGGGAAAGCTGTTCGAAATGTTGAGACGAAGCTTTTATTAAATTTTGGTGATTTTTGGGGGCGGTGGCAGTGGTTGACCGCCGTTGACCGCCACTGCCTGCGACGGTGCAGCCACCATGGGTGGCTTCTGAGGTTGAATTTCGAATAATTATGAGGAATGGAGTATTTTGGCATGTATTTTGGAATTTTTAGAGGAGTTTAACAAAGGTTTAGCTAATTGTTTAAATTTAGGATAAATGGTTTTGGTGGCGGCACCGGAGTTAGGGCATAGGCGATTATGTTCGATGTCGAGAGCGAGTCAGTTAAGAATGAGTGAGAATGTGAATTCCCCTACCAAAAAGAAAAGTAAAAAAAAAAATATCAACAGTGGAAAAAAATGTTAAGGGTAATTTCAGAAACTAAAAATTAGTGGGAAAAAATACTAATAAAAAATTAGAGGGGGTGGGGATTTCAGTTTTTGGGGGTGGGAATTTTAGTTCCCTTTATTAATTAGGGTCTAATGAGTTCATTCCAAGGCCATGAATCTTCACATGTGACTATTGTAACTGCTACGACAGTAACACAGTACCTATGTACTCACTACCAGATCCGAGGGCATAGCACTATGTCGAAATTTTGTCGGCTATACCTTCTGCCGACGAAATTTTCGTCGGCTATAATTCGTCGGAAAAACCCCGTCGGCTATACCAATGGCCGACGAAAAAAAGGAAATCGTCGGCTATATGCGAGTATGGCCGACGACTTTACCGACGAAACATCATTTCGTCGACCAAACCTTGGCAAAATATCCGACGAAATTCGTCAGGTATTTCAAGTATGGCCGACGATATCGTAAACTATAGCCGACGAAATTCGTCGGCTATTTTTTCTGAACTATAACCGACGATTTCATCTATTTCGTCGGTTATTCCGTCGAAATATATTAATATTTTAATAGGCATTAATTAGTTATAGCCGACGAAATAAGGTAATTTTCGTCGGCTATAAGACTTATAGCCGACGAATATTGGTAAAAATCGTCAGCTATAGTGCTTATAGCCGACGAAATAATGCCAAAATCGTCGGCTATTCTTACATTTGGTGAAGAAAAAAATTAAATTATTTTCTAAATTACCATTCCAAGCAACCTGCAAATCACAAAGACAATCCATGCATTTGCACCAACAAGAAACACGTCTAAATGACTTATTATTTAATTTGTTCCAATATACATAAAATATAACCCTAATCATCACCTAAACCACTAAAGTCCACCAGGTCATCTCCAGCATCCTGCTCTCCATCATGCTCGTCATCCTGCTGACCGAACTCGGGAGGTTGAGGCATTGGAGGTTCAACTAACTGCTGAAACGGGGGCGGGGGTTCAAGGCTTTGTTGTTGTGCGGTGAACATCTCATACCACCAGTTTTGTTGGCCGGCGTAGTTGTGTTGCCGAATTCTCTCGCATTCAGCAAGCCAACTGGACAGATCTAAATAATACTGCTGTGTTCTCCGGTGGTGCTCTTGTGTTCTGCGATGTAGCTCCTGTGATCTGCGTTGTTCCTCCTGTGATCTCTGGAACTCGGCCGCCAACCTGGCATTTTCTTCTGCCAATCTCCGCACTTCCCCCCTCACCTGTTGGCTCTCCCCGCCTCCCTTCTTTTGACCTCCCTTAGAGGAGCCCTAGTCCAGAACTTCCCAAACCCCGGCAGTAGTAGTTGTTGGAGCGGTTTGGGAAGGCTGCGTCGAACATCCTCGCTGCCGTTTGGACATTGGACCGGTCGACCTGGCGCAGGGCTTCTTCCAGATCTGCCTCTGAATTGTTCGGTTGTGTCTCCCGAACTACTTGCTGGAACACCTCTTCTTCGGCCCGGTTAACCCTCTCCTAATTGGACGGGAAAAAAAAAATTCATATTCTAACAAATATATAATTAAGTAAAATTAATAATTAAAATTTTAAAATCGTAATGAATGACTTACGAGCTGTTCTGTCGCTTGTGGATAAGCGATCTTGAACGTCTCCACGTACGTGTTGCTATCAGGATATATGATCTCTAAGCGCCTCCTCCTGATATTGTGCAAACGGCCTAGAACCAGCATGATGGGGGGTTGTGTTCCGGCGGCGGTTCTCAGAGTTTATCCGAGAACGTTGCTTCAAACAAATAATAAAATGTTATAAAAATACATCAAAAAATATTAGTGTAATAATTATAAAATAATTAAACTAATAATTAAAATTTTAACAAAATAAACATTTGTAGTGAAGTTTAGTATTTACCTGCATAACTGGGTTGTTGAAGTCTACTGTCTTCAACCAACGCCACTCGTACTCCCTGAACATGAACTTCCTGGGAGTACCCATACGACCAAGGTTGTCGTATTCGTTATAGTGGGAACGGAGCTCGTTCTTCCACTCTTTAAACCTACGAAAAAAACAAAAGTGCATTAGAAATATTATTAATATCATAAAATATTAATAATTATAAGATGAGCAATTCCCAACGTACCTCGAGTTCTGCACGGTGTCCGCCCAATCCCGCTTGTGTTCGGCAATCTCGAAGAATGTCTGAAAAATAATTACAGCATTAGTTTTACAATTGTAATAATACCGAAAATTATTAAATATTACGATAAATAAATTAAATTTTTTAAATTACTCACCGACGCGGCGTTGTTCACCTCCCTCTTTATCTTTTCGGGCACATCAGCCCACCGGGTCCACAACATAGGGACTCTGTCCCTAATCAGTGCCCCCACGCAACCCTAGTAGTCGCGTTTTTTCTTCCCCTGAACCTCCTGATTAGGAGATTCGTTGATCTGGATCCTCCCCCTCAGCTCAACAGTTCTCCTGAGCGTGTCAAAACATATGACACCTCTCGTGTTCCTTGTTGAGCTGCTAGCGGCTGTCCCTATCACATAAACGACGATTGGTTAATAAAATTAAATATTAGTGCGTTAATTTTAATAAAACATTTAATTAATAAAATCGAATGTTACCTGAACTCGATGACCCGTCTGTCGACTTTCCTTTTCTCCTCGCCGAAATCAGGAGGGCAGGGTTCTCAAATGGCTGATGCTGGTATGTCTCCGCAGCACTCACGTACTGAGGCATATCAGGCTATATGGGCACACCATGATAGTCGACCTCCGGTATCGCATGAATGTTGTACGGGAGGTACAGCTGGTTTGGGAGAGTAGGACCGTCAGTCGAGTCACCAGCAGACGTCGTCGGACTCGTCATCGGCTCCCGATGAACCTCAGGCATACGAACCTGAGGAACGTCTGCAGCTATCTCGTCCTGAAATAGCTGCCGACTGAACCTCGGAGCATCTGGCCCGACAGGCGGAAGTGAACTGCTCGACGGCCGCCCCGCCTGGAGAAGGGTCTGGTGCCGAGAACTCATACTCCTCCGCGGCTGGGATGAATCCACAGCCCTCCGCGGCTGGGAGGAATCCACACTCCTCCGCGGCTGGCTGGTGGTCCTCTCAGGCTGGCTAAGGGTCCTGTCGGAGTCTGCGGAACCAGCGGAACTTCCAGAACCTCTCGATCTGGAACGACGGCCTCCGAAGAACTGTCTGAATGCATCGGCCATCTGCAGCACTCGTGGCATTAATACATTAATTAATATTAAATTATATTACATTAAATAACAAATTCTAATTAATATAATAACCAATAATACTAACATATTTCAAAACATACTAACAAATTAATATTTAAATTTTAACTAATTTTAAATAATACTAACCATTAACCTAAATATAACTATTTATATACAAATATAACTATATTTCTTTATTAACATATATATATATATATAATTAGACTACCAATTTATATATATAATTAATTTAACAATTTATATAACAATTTATATAATTAAAATTAAATATATAACAATTTATATACCTAAATTATAACAAATATATAACAATTAAATTTATTAACAAATATATAACAAATATATAACAATATATATAATTAAAATTAAATATATAACAAATATATAACAATTTATTATATAACAATTTATATAATTAAAATAAAATATATAACAAATATATAACAATTTGTTAAAATTAAATTTATTAACAAATATATAACAAATATATAACAATTTATATTATTAAAATTAAATATATAACAATTTATTAAATTAAATTAAATTGAAAAAAAAAATAACCGGATCAGATCGGACGAGGAGGAGGAGGAGGAGGAGAATTCGGCCGGATGGAGGTGGAGGAGGAGGAGGAGAATTCGTCGTCGATTTGAGGAGAAGGAGGAGGAGAGGGGCGGTGCGGATCTGTCTGAGGCGCTGCGGATCGGAAAGCAGAAAAACGGAGGAGAAATGGGAAAAATGCAGAAAACGGAGGCTAGGGTTCGGCAGTTTCAAACTTATACCCGATAGAATAGCCGACGATTAAAAAATATTTCGTCGGCTATTCTTTACTATAGCCGACGAAATCTTTAATATCGTCGGCTATACTTTGAATGTCGTCGACTATTCTTTGAATGTCGTCGGCTATACTTTAGGCGCTCAGCAGCCGTCCGACCTCCCCCATCCAACGGCGGACAATGAAAAGGCGCGGATCGCAAGAGATTAGCCGACGAATACAAATATTTCGTCGGCTATACTTTGGAAAATCACAGCCGTTGGATCTGAGTCATCCAACGGCGGACAATAAGCGGATCACAAGAGTTTAGCCGACGAAATATTTGAATTCGTCGGCTAAACCTTTGGTCAAACTATGAAGTCAAACCTCTAAACGCTTTAAAACGGAAATTGGCCTGTGTAAATGACGATTTTTTGCCAGACCTTCAACAGATAATAGTTTCAAATCGATGAGGCGCAACTAATCGTATAAAAAATTTCATCAAAATATTTACCGACCGTCAGGCTACCCATAGGAAAACGGAAGTAAAAAACAGTTAACCGCAACATTCGGCACGCAGATTTTGTCGGAATCGTGTCATTTTTCAACCGTAGACGTATTTCATTATTTCGGTCATATCTTATTTCACGACACATTTGCATTTGAAGAGTGTACGTATAGTAACTATTTGAAACTATACATTCACTTAAACACTTAGTAAACAAGTTAAGGAACTAATATGTTCCGATTTTGAATCTAAAACTTTGGAAAATCTATTCCAACCGTCAGATATCACCGTTAAGATTAAATACATGTATGGAAAAAAATCCAACTTCAGCTGACAACGTTAAAGGGTCGATCGGGATGGTCAACCGGGTGAGTCAACCCTTTAAACGCTTAGAAATAGAAATTGGCCTGTGTAAATGACGTTTTTTGGCCTGACCTTCAACAGATAATAGTTTTAAATCGATGAGACGCAACTAATCGTATAAAAATTTTCCTCAAAATATTTACCGACCATGAGGCTACCCATAGGAAAACGGAAGTAAAAAACAGTTAACCGCAACATTCGGCACGCAGATTTTGTCGGAATCTTGTCATTTTTCAACCGTAGACGTATTTCATTATTTCGGTCATATCTTATTTCATGACACATTTGCATTTGAAGGATGAAGCAATGGGTTGTCGATAGTGATAGAAAATGGAAGGTGGTCTGTTTTTTTTTTTTAAAGAATAGCCGACGAAATCAAACCTAGTACTCGTCGGCTATTCTTTTGTCGTTTTGTGTCTAAAATAAAATATGTATTTTTCAATATAGTTTTGGCCGACGAAATCACGAATATTTCGTCGGCTATAATTAATATAGCCGACGAAATAATGCATTTTTCGTCGGCTATTCTGTGAAAAAAATAAAAAAATCAGTTGTGTTACACCTCTCGTACCCATATGTCCTGTTCATATATAACCAAAATTGAACATAAAAAAAGCAGAAACCCAACAGTCAACATATTTCAAATTTTTTTTTTAAGGGGATTGGAACCCAGCCTAGCTGGGAGGCTCATCCCCACGCCCGTTCATTAGAAATGATCGAGTGGATTACAAATGAAAGGATTACATCATCTAAATTACTTAATCCGTCGGATTGTAATCGGAATCATCGGATGAGTCTTCTTCGGTTTCTGAATTGCTCAATAGGGGTAATCTATGTCTTTCCTCACCACTAGAGTCCTCGTTAGTTTCTTCATTTGGATCAACATCAACAAGCAGTGGCTCTTCACGTCGAATTCGCACCGGCGTGTCTAGGCGAATAAAAGAGGAGTCAAGAATACCGTTTGAGTTGGGCTCTTGATACGCGGTGCCACTTTCCTCGTTCTCTTCAGCCACTCCAAGTGTAGACACCCGGTAAATGTTGCGATGGTGGATAGTGTTGACTACTTTCCACGGGTCCCCTTGGCGAGATTATCAAGATAAAACACTTGTTTCACCCATGTGGCTAAAACGACCGGGTCGTCCTCATACCATGATGTACTAGTGTTCACAGAAGTTATGCCGTATTGATCGGTTTTCATGCTCTGCGGCCGTGTGTCAAACCATCTACACTTGAAAAGGTACACTTTCATGCCTTCCCCGTAATGCAGTTCCACAACTGAATATAGAACACCGTAATAGTCAACTCCATCATCCCCACCATGTGCCATAACCCCTGAATTTTGTGTTTTCAGTCTGAGGTCTCTCTCTTCACATCGAAATAACACACCATTCACCTTGCACGTCGCATAAACTTTTGAATAGATCGGCCTCATCGCTAGAAGTCTGAGTTCGTGCGACCAATTTGGGTGATTATCATTTTTAATAAAGTCCATCTGCAACCATCAGAATCAACTATAAATATGAATAATTATACACAATAATATATAAACATGTATAGAATAGTGTTAAAGTTACGTACCCAGCGGCCGAAATACTCTGCGAATGTCCGGTTGTGGTAATCGAGATCACCTCCTACTTGTTCACAGTTTAGATGCATGTTCTTCCAAAACTGAACTTCTGGACAGTTGATTAGTACCCACCAATGTGCAATGGCTACCTCATAATCTTTCAACTTGTAGGAAACTCGCATGTTTCCACCGAGTACAACATCGTCGGAGAGTATGGAAAGATTGAATTGTGAAGGTACATCTTTCGGTATGCTTTCCTGTAACGCTCCTAAATACAGCTTCATGTAGGTGACGCACTCGTGCGCAATATATGCTTCAGCTATACATCCTTCAGGTGCGGATCTGTTTTGGACAAAATCACCGTATTGTCCAAGTTGCCTATAAATCAAGTTTTTAAAGTGTTATGATAATACATTAATACTATATCACATATATTGATGAAGAAATTAACATAATGTGTAAAATACGTACCTTTCCATCGGATACATCCAAGTGAAGTGCACAGGACCGGTAAGCAACAACTGCCGAGGAAGATGGATCATGAGGTGAGGCATGATGTCGAAAAAATTTGGAGGAAATATCATCTCAAATTTACACATGATATGAACGATGTCTTGTTGTATTTCCCGGAGGTCAGATTTTCTCACTTCCCGTGTGCATACCTTCTGGAAAAATCTTGCCAACGCTACTAACGGTTCCACAACGTGACGGGGAAGGAATGGTCGAATGAAAACAGGGAAGAGACGTTGTAGCAGGATATGATTGTCATGACTTTTCAACCCGTAAAGATTGTTGAATTGTCTGTTCACACACTTGACTATATTTCCAGCAAAGCCTGAAGGATACTTGGCCCGACTTATCCAATGGAAAATTTCTGGTTTATGCTCAGGCTTGACGGTGTAAGGAGCTTGAGGTATTTTTCTCTTCCCTTGTTTCAACCATAGTTGTTTTCTGATATTCATGTTTTGCAGATCAGTGCAAGCCTTAGGACCGTCTTTCATCTGCCCCTCCAAGTTCAGCGTTGTGCCCACCACATTTTCAGAAACATTTTTTTCTATGTGCATAACGTCTAGGAAGTGACAGATCAGCAACTCACACCAGTACGGGAGTTCCCACAATATGCTCTTATGTGTCCAGAATTTGTACTCCTCAGATCTTTCAGGTATTTCCGCTACAATATCGGGATGATTGCTGAGGGGCCCAAAATCGTACTCATTAAGCACTGCTAAAATTTCTCTTCACGTCCATCTTCTGGGAGGACCACCGTGTTCTTCGGTTCCATCAAATGCGGCGGACTCGTAATGCCAGTGGTGATCCGCCGGAAGGAACACACGATGACCCATTCTGCATATCTTGTTGCAATGAGGGGTGCTCCCATAATCACTGAGGCACTTTGGACAAGCCTTGTATCCCCTAACAACGCTGCCCGACAACATCCCATAAGCAGGAAAATCACTGATGGTACCAATAACCATGTCATGCATCTGGAACGTCTCCTGCTTGTACTTGTCAAAAGTGGGATGACCAACGTCCCACAATACCTTAAGCTCTTCAATCAATGGTCTCATATACACATCGAGACATTTCCCTGGGTAACCAGGCCCCGGAATCAACAACGTCAACATATTATATTCCTTCTTCATGCACATCCACGGAGGAAGGTTGTAAGGTACCAAAACCACCGGCCATATACTGTATGAAAGACTCATGGTGCCGAAAGAGTTGAACCCGTCGGTTGAGAGCCCGAGCCTGACGTTTCTGACATCTGACGCAAAATGAGGAAACTCATTGTTTATATGCTTCCAAGCCGCTCCGTCAGAGATGTGTGTCATGATATCTGCGTCTCCCGCGTCCCGCTCACCGTGCCATCTCATAGCTTTTGCGGTGGTTTTTGACATGTACAACTGCTCAAGCCTATCTATCAACGGAAAATACCGAAGCACTTTTACAGGTTTCCTATTGCCTGCTTCCGTCAACTTATATCGGTCAGACTGACATATCGGACATGCGTCAAGGCTAGCAAGGTCATTCCCTTCTGCATCTTTACCCTAGAAGAGAACGCAGTCAAATGCGCATACATGGATCTTAATGTAGGAAAGCCCTAGATCTTTGAGGATACTTCGGACCTTACGGTGATTGGTAGGATTACGATGACCCTCCTCCAACAACGAAGAAGTGTACTGTAGATATTCATCCACTTTCCTGATGCTCAATTTTGTCTCGACTTTAATCCTCATTACCTCCATCACACTTTGAAGAACTGTCTTCTCAGAACTTGAAGACACAGGGGTCTGTTGCAATGCAATCAGTTTGTTGTACTTGTCAAAGGCAGCAGTGTTGACAACTTGTGGGAACGGCTGCACCGGGTCATGCATATATTGTTCCCCACGTACACCGCTTTCAAAAGGAAACACGTCGTTGACGAATGCCATTGTTGGATCGTTGGATGTACTACTACTGCCCGCCTAAAAAAACTGCCCATGATCATGCGATCCATCTAATGATGGCTCACCGTGATATATCCAACATTTGTACTTCGGCCAAAACCCATTACTCTTTAGGTGCTCCCATACTGTCCTAATCGGAAATCGACACATATCACTGCGACACTTACATTTCTTGCACGGGCAATAATGGTATTCCTTCCCGTTTGCATTTTCCTCGACGAACTGCAAAAAATTCACAACTCCTGTAGTGTATCGTCGGTCATGCCTTGGAAGCGAAATCCAACTCTTATCTCGATCCATATATAGCCTGATAATAATATATATGTATAACTTTAATTAATAAGAAATTAATTAACACATATATATTACAATATGTATTATTATCAACATCAACTCATATATATATATATACCATTAATTAACAACCATTATTTAAGTTCATTACACTATCAACAACCATTAATTAACATATTTATATATATTTTAACACTAATTAAAATAACATCAAATTAAAACACATAATTATACTCTAACTGAAAATCAACTCAACTACAACTCAAAATCAACATATATACATACATTCTAACACTAAAACAACAACAAAACAAAAAATCACTTACTATATCAAAATCACTAAAACTCAAAATTAACTCAACTAAAACTCAAAATCAACATATATACACATATACGTACCTATATATAGCTCCACAATGTAAGAGAGGACGGATTTCAACAATACCCACAGATTTTTCACTCTTTCTCCCGTTTTTTTTTCTTTTTTTTAAATGAGCAGCTTCTGTCCAGATCTGAAAATATAAAGACTTATAGCCGACGAAAATTCCAATTTCGTCGGCCAAACTTTCTAAAGTTTTCGTCGGCTATACTTTAAGAGAAAGGCTGACGAAAATCCATATCGTCGGTCATTCTATGGGTATAGCCGACGAAAAATATTTTTTAGTGACGAAAGAAAAAATCGTCGGCAATTCTTGGGGAATAGCCGACGATTTTTTATTTTTAGCGACGAAATAAAAATTCGTCGGCCATTCTTGGGAATAGCCGACGGAAAAAGTATGTCGTCGGCCGTTTTTTTTTTTTTCGTCGGTAATAGTCTTTTTTCTGGTAGTGACTGTGAAGAAACAAAGAAAACATATCATCGAGAGTATTTCATAGCAGAGTTAAGATACTCTCCATAATAAGACAGCAATGATTCCGCCAGGATAGTAACTACTTAGACAGGAAGTCGTTAGGTGAAATATGACATGTTGAAGGCTAGTCCTTAGTATTGGTAAGTAATTAAGTTTTAGTAAAAAAAAAAAACAATTGTGGTATTATTTATTAGAAAAGGGGTAGTTTGGTCATTTAAGGTCTAAAATTGCAACTTGACAAACTCCGTTAAGAAGTTAACGGCTCTAGGTATTAAAATTAAGTCAGTGTTAAAAGGTGAGACACCGTTTTGAAGTTTTGGAAACGTGAGACATCAAAAGTTAGAAAATGGAAAAGGTGAGACACTGTTTAGTCTATTTTCCCTTTTTGTTTTACAGTCAAAAACAAAAGTTTACAATTTGGATCGACTTTAGCCCGGACATATTCCTGCATGCGTATTACGCAAATTAAATCCAAATTTTTATTTTGTCTATGTAATAGGATCATGAGTGCGGCTGAAATCCTCGTCGTCTGTCCTTTTATATATCCCAGCTCAAGCAAAAAGATCTTTTTAATTAACAAGTTTTGTTTCGGAAGTCTCGAATCGTCAACTTTTATTTCACTTGCCAGAGGTCTCCGATCAATCAAGCCTTGTCCCTAGCTAGCTACGTACATTTCACTCTTTATTGTGTGACTTACGATAATTACAACAACTAATTTTTTTTGTGAGTCGCAAATAAGTAAATTTGACAAAATGGAACTAGCTAGTCTTGTCAGTGAGTTGTGGTTTGGTTGGTTAAGTAGCTTAACTGACAATGTTGAGGTCATAGGTTCAAATCTCATTGACATATGTAAGGGTGCGTGAGTTATTTAATAAAAAATGTTTTTAAAAAAAAAAAAACAAAAACAAAAAAAACTAGCTAGGCTTCACTGATATTTTGTTTGTTCACAAAACTTAGAGGTACGTAGTACGTACGTACTCTTGCATCGATCATATATATTTTCAAAGTGACCATGAAATAGATTATATGAGATGGAATTATAGTATAGTTGACTTGCTTCTCTTGATGTACAAGTTGTGTGTACGTAACTGCATAGAGAGTTCCTGGGATGCTCAATGAAACTCTTATATGTGTATATTAGATATGACAAACTGATGTTACAATTGCAAAACTTGTCGATATATACACTCGATTGGTTGAAAATATTTCAAAGTTAGATCCTAATTAACGAGGATATGCTAACAAGAATAGGGGCATTTGACTAACAAATGTGAAAGGCACCAAAGCAAGCATTGTCGTAACTCTATCGTAGCCGAATACCTAGTTTGTCAATAAGAAGCACAAAAAGACATTGAGAAAAATCACATAATGTTAACTACCAAGCAAAACTTCTACGCAATTATTCAGTCTTGTTCCAAATTAAATTTTTGGTTTGGCCAATGGTTCCTCTCTGCAATTCCCTATAAATCTGGAAATAGTTCGAATATGAATATATACTACGTACTATTGTATATATCCAAGATCCATCTCAGTTAATGTAGATATGCAGCTGATCATATATATATATACCTTTACTAGCTTTCAAGTCCAGAACAGATTCAGAGTCAATTAACGCCTTCGAGATCAATCAACCTTCAAGTTGAGGTAAGTAGTTAAACAACTTACTCGATCTCCAAAAGATCCCATCTCTTTTTTTTTTTTTTTTTCTATATGCTCATTGCTATTGTTCTTAGAGCTTTTCTTTATGTTTTTCTAGCATATATGTGGCACTCTTTCTAATTCGATAATTAGCCATTAGTATCCCCTGAGTTAACTAATCAGATATCTTGTCATAATAATAAGCTGGACTATAATCAATCTGGGTGATGGAGAAGAACTCCACCATGAATGGTTGTCGTATGAAGCTCAAAAAGGCTATGTGTTTGTGAGAGAGAGGGAGAGAGATTGATTGAGACCCTAGCTTATTTTAAAAAGCTTATTTTAAATGCATTAATACATCTAAATGTCTAGTATTAATTCTTATTGTCTCTTCCAGCCGACCAGACATATACGTTATATATAATTGATTAATTCGGAGTTGTGATGAAGAACAATCAGTTAATTTATAATTATGCGTATACAGTACAGTACTAGCTGTGTTAAAAATTTGATATGAGGTAATTGAAATGCTTTGAAATACTATTATGCGCGCTTCAAGTTCTGCAAACTCGCTTCAAGGAAATGTCTTGAAAAGAAAACAACGTACTGAAACCTAAATTAATTGGTTTGTCTGTACATCGTATTTTTGTTAAATTAATTTTGTTACCTCGTGATTTGTATATAATACATTAAATAACTCGCACACTCTTAATTATAATACATCGACATGATACATGATATATGAGGAGCCATGATACATGATATGCATGTACCATATCAGATTAACCGAGCACACGACTAGAAATTTAGCTAGGTTTTTTCTGAGGAAAAACTATATAGCTAGCTAGTTGATGCTCTTTATGTGTAAAATCAATGGTTGTATAGAAGAGCCAATTGAGACTTGTCTAAATGCTGACTTTATCGGTCTCTTCAATTGCTTTCAAACTAGGTTGTGTCCAAACCATATCTCTTCTGATTCCATTTATACATATAGAACTTTGAGTTTGTTGACTTTAAAAGCTATAAATAAGCATGCAATAGTCTCCATAACTACTCAATTTCAAAAGCATACAGATTCTCTTTGATTATTTTTCTCTCCAGGTACTAATCAATCTTCTTTATAGTATTGTTCTTTTGGATAAGTGAACCTATCAGCTGGGTGACTTGAGTACTAATTAGGTCATCATCCAATGTACTCATAGCATTGACGTTTAACATCCTTCAATCATCTTCTTTGAGTAATAATCATAGCACTGGCCAATTTCATTTTCATTTAATTTACCAGAATGAGTAAGCGTATCGGCGACGACGGTCATGTGGGGAAGGAGGTGGAGGCGGCAGCAGCACCACTTCCAGACAAGATCAGCAGCACCCACTCATCGAAGCGAACACTGCCGTATGTTGCTCACAAAGTTGGAGTGCCTCCCAAGCAAAGCATTTTCCAGGAATTCACTGCCGCCCTGAAGGAGACTTTCTTTGCCGATCAACCGTTGCGTTCTTTCAAAGACCAATCCAAGTCTAGGAAGTTTGTGCTCGGCATTGAAGCCCTTTTTCCAATTACCAGATGGTCTAGGGACTACAATTTTGCTAAGCTCAGAGGTGACGTGATTGCTGGACTTACTATAGCAAGTCTATGTATTCCTCAGGTACCTATCTAGCTATCTATTCTCCATGTTTACAGTTTGGCTCAGAACTCCGGGATCTGAAGAGCCAGTACCTTTACCAGCCTGTTGATCAAACTAGATCTATTCGCATTAATCTCATTTAATCTATTTTGTGCATTAGGATATTGGATACGCAAAGCTTGCAGGTCTTCCTGCTCAATATGGGTTATGTGAGTTTTCTTAATTATGTTGAAACATTCACTCATATATGTAAGTATATTATGTTTGCTTGATAACACAACACTATATCCATGTGCAGACTCTAGTTTTGTACCACCACTTATTTATGCGTTCATGGGAAGCTCAAGGGATATTGCGATCGGACCGGTGGCGGTGGTGTCTCTGCTGCTTGGGACTATGCTTCAGCAAGAAATCGACTCTAAAGATTTAGTCCCATATCGACGCCTTGCTTTCACTGCTACCTTCTTTGCAGGAGTCACACAACTCAGTTTAGGGTTTTTCAGGTATACAGTTATTCTTCTTTTTCAACTGATAACCATATATAAATGCTTTGTGGTGTTAATCAATGGAGTTGCATGCATTGTTTTGATGTGCAGATTGGGTTTCTTGATTGATTTCCTCTCTCATGCTGCTATTATTGGGTTTATGGCTGGAGCTGCCATTACCATTTCCCTTCAACAACTTAAGGGATTGTTTGGCATCAAAGTATTTACCAAGAAAACTGACATCGTTTCAGTTCTGCGTTCAGTCTTTTCCGCAGCTCATCATGGGGTAAAGTTTTAGTTACTTCTAGCTAGTTCATTTTTCTTTTCGACATGCAGCCAAATTTTTACCCTTTAAATCTTGTGCTTGATTTGTTTGTGTACGTATGGTTTTACTGGTTTTGATCGAGTAGCCTTCCACATTTTATTCGGGCTATTGTAACAGTTTTATTATTAGTAGTAGTAGTACGCGCGTACATATATATATGTTAACGAACTTCGACCTTTTATCATAAATTTGCAGTGGAATTGGGAGACCTTACTAATAGGAGTCTCATTCTTGGTCTTTCTTATCTTCGCCAAGTACATCGTAAGTCATAATTAATTAATTACTAATATCTTCTCAGTTACGTTGATTTACAAAAGAGCATTGTTATCAGGGTGAAACTTAATTTCTAATTGATTATATTGCTGATAATTCTTATAGGGAAAAATAAAGAACAAGAAATACTTCTGGGTGCCTGCAATTGCACCTTTGATCTCTGTGATCGTTTCCACTTTCTTTGTGTTTATTACCCGTGCAGATAAGCAAGGTGTTGCAATTGTAAGTAAAGATTCATTCATTAATTGGGTATTTTACATATATACTTTTGTTTTATTGCAATCTGTATAACAATGAAACGTGTTGTCAATAATGTTCCAGGTGAGTAATATAAGAAAGGGTGTCAACCCAGCTTCAGCTGATGAAATTTACTTCTCTGGAGATCTTCTTGCTAAAGGCTTTAAGATTGGTGTTGTGGCTGGCATGGTTGCCTTGACAGTAAGCAATTTCAATTCTGATTAATTAAAGCACTCTTGATATATCTTTTCATATCTTGCTAACCTAAAAAAATATTACGAAATAAAAAGAAATTCATAGATGTCATTATAGGTGGGCGCAATCATATCCGATTTGATTGATCCTTGTGTATAATCTTTAAATAGTAATTCATCAAGAAAACGCAAAGATTATTCCATTTTTAATCATTTATATTTTCACTTCCATCCTATTACACATACAAATAAGTAGCACTGGTATAATGCTATGCAGGAAGCAATAGCAATTGGAAGAACATTTGCTGCTATGAAGGACTATCAGATTGATGGAAACAAAGAAATGGTAGCAATGGGAACAATGAACATTATTGGCTCAATGACATCATGTTACGTCGCTACCGGCTCCTTCTCTCGCTCTGCCGTAAACTACATGGCCGGCTGCCAAACTGCCGTCTCCAACATCGTCATGTCCATCGTGGTCTTGCTCACCTTGTCTTTCATTACGCCGCTGTTCAAGTATACCCCCAACGCCATTCTCGCCTCCATTATCATCAACGCCGTCCTGGGATTAATCGATATTGAGGCAATGAAATTGATCTGGAAGATTGACAAACTTGATTTCGTTGCATGCATGGGAGCATTCTTTGGTGTCGTCTTCATTTCCGTTGAGATTGGTCTCTTAATTGCAGTCTCCATCTCTTTCGCCAAAATCCTTTTACAAGTAACAAGGCCACGAACTGCGTTGCTGGGGAGGATCCCTAGAACAAAGCAGGTTTACAGAAACATCCAGCAGTATCCAGAAGCTATTCAGATTCCTGGCCTTCTCATTGTTAGGGTCGACTCTGCAATTTACTTCTCCAACTCCAACTATGTCAAGGATAGGTGTATATATATACATCATTATACGGAATTAACAGATACAAAGCAAGACACAACTCATGCATGGGTGGAAAATACGTACTAATTGAGCTATCTAACTTTTTGCTGCAGAATTTTGAGATGGGTAACAGACGAAGAAGCACAACTAAAGGAAAAATGTCTACCCAACATCGAGTACTTGGTTGTGGAAATGTCACGTAAGTGAATTCGATCAGCTGAACGATGATGATATTATAAAAGACTTGTTTGTAGTTCTGAAAGTTAAGCATCGAGTACATGCATGATGATCAACCATTCATGAACGAACTTCTTTCCTATCTTGCAGCTGTTACAGATATTGACACTAGTGGGATCCATGCATTGGAAGAGCTATATAGGAGTCTTCAGAAGAGAGGCATTCAGGTATATATAGTCCTAACAAAATGCACTAATAGAGTTTGATTTATCATTTAATAAGGGTTCAATTTACCTATAACCAATTAATTAAGATATATATCCAGTTAATTAGTCTTCTGTGTTCTTAATAATTTAGCTTGCTTTGGCAAACCCGGGCACGGTGGTTATTGACAAGATTCATGCGTCCGAATTTTCCAATCTAATCGGGGAGGACAAGATTTTTCTTTCAGTTGGAGATGCCATTCTTACACTTGCTCCGAACAATGAAATTTGACGTAAATGTATATGCATGTGTGTTTCTTAAGTTTTAGTAGAATGATTTCGTTTAATTTAAAGTGAGCAAAACGTAACCTAGCTAATTAGGAAAAGATAGCTCCGAATATCCGACATTAGAGTTAGATTCTTAATTTGTCTCGTTTGCTTTTCTTCGGTTGTGATCTCGACTTTATGTTCCCCACAATCAAATGTATATTATATTGGTTTTTGTGTATTTCATATCAAATGGCTTCCTACGTTTCGTGTGTGTGTGTTTTTTGTTGTTGAACAAAGCTTCGTACGTTGTGTATAGTTAAAAATAAATGAGGGCAACGAGCAACCAACACATCGAGCTAAATTGAATCAATAAGCCCACTACATTCCATTTGTAGGGGATGCATATGGAATTGAGCTTCGAGCTCCGTTTTAATTATAATCTTGCTAAACCTAATTTTGGTATGTCATCATCTTTTAAAGCCAATGAAGTAGTCAGAAGTGCACCCTTCATAAAGGAAAATACTTGTGTCTATACTAGTATAGACGATGTGCATTTGAACTCTCTTTAATTTGCATATCTTGGGTAATGTAGTCAACAATTTTAACCGTTCAAAAGTTGAATTAATTAATAAAGATCATCTCTGCAAAAATTCAGAATAAACCAAAATCGTTTGCTCATTCGATTGCATCAAACAAATGAACAGTTCTAGTGAAAGTTGGAAGTCTCATGATCAGTCGTCCATTTGTTTGATATAATCGGTTAAACAAATGATATTTGTTTACATTCATTTTTAATAGAGATGATCTTTATTGATTAATTCAACTTTTAAACGGTTAAAATCGTTGATTACATTGCCCAAGATATACAAATTATAGAGAGTTCGGACGCACACCGTCCATACTGGTATGGACACAAGTATTTTCCCTTAATAAATTGGTGCACGCGAGAATAGAGACCCTCGTTATTATCTCAGGATGTTTTGGTCGAGTTTAAGTACCATATATCTACTATATATTCTGTATTTTCATTAATGATCAAGATTTAAGATTAGTCGTACTGACTTTCTTTCGAAATTAAGAGAAAACTTCGGTTATAAAAACATATTTTCTCTTGGAATATCTCCTCACAGTTAGGCAAAGAAGGGAAGTAGCCTCCAAGTGTACGTGGAACCTTAACACCAATATATTAACGTCAAATTTCTTGGTAGTTGAGGGCAAATTAGCGTTCTAATAAATTTCCCGATACAAATTTTTTAAAATTAAGAGATTAATTTGTATCGAGAAAATAACATGTAAAAATAAAGTGCACTAACACAGCGTGTAAATACACGATTTATTATAGATGGTTAAAACTAAAAATTTTAATATAAATTTTAATATAGATAAACGGTGATCGAAACTACTTAAATATATATCGTGCACATACACCCATAAAAATTTCTAAATAAAAGAAGAAAAAAGAAAAAAAAGGTAAATTGGTGTCACAACTCATAACAAGGTATGCGTATTGCGCATTTTTTTCAGGTTTTCTTGAGACCAACGCAAGAAGGGAAAAAAAATGAAAAATGACCAAAATATAAATTCAAAAATCAATATCACTTCTCTCATTCTCACACATTACATCAATCCCTAGATTTTCTTTTGAAAAATTTCCTCCCAATTCGAAGTTCGCAATTGTCAATCTCAGAGCCTCCAAATCTCTAATTGAATCTGAAACACAGAAGATCGAGAGCAATACTCATCTCATCCCAATCGAATTTTGTTACAATCGCAAGGCAGGTCAGTCCAATCAGATCCTAATTTTGATTTCTAGGGTTCCCAATTTTCATTCTTCTTGCTCTGTTCCTTTGCTTTTATGTGAAATTGAATACGATTAGATTATGGTATTGATAGAGATTGGTGTTATTTGTATGCTACGAAGTCCGATTTTAATCTTGAACCAAATAATTAGGGCTTTTGTATAGTTTGGTCTAGTTTGATTCTCTGGGGATTTAGGTTGAGTTTTTGGTTTCTCCTATTGGTTTATTGGTTGATTTTGATAGTTATATATAGAACTCACTGTGGTTTATACTCTCTGTTAGATTCACTGGGATAAGATTGTTATTGATTCTCAGATGTGTATATGTAGAATTAGTTATTTGGTTTTTTCTTTCGTACCGTTTATGTTTGTGGAACTTGTCGATTTTGGTTCTGATTCAGAGATATGAAATTTTGGTTGTTACAGGTTTCAAGATCGTACGTGGCAATCATGAGATTCAGGAAAGGGAGCAAGGTGGAAGTACTAAACGAAAAGGAGGGGCCTTCAGGAGCATGGCAGTGCGGTGTGATTGTATCCGGCAATGGACACACTTACAGTGTTAGGTTTGATTGGTCTCTTAACTTCGAAGGTCAAACAGTTGTGGAGAGAGTCCCGCGGAATGTTATTAGGCCCTGCCCTCCGCCTATTCGATGTGCAGATTGTTGGGCAGTTGGCGATGTTGTTGAGGTGTTCGATGTTGGTTTCTGGAAGATGGCTACTGTAGTGAAGGTTTTTGATGAAAATTATTACTTGGCTAGGCTACTTGGATCGTTTGAGGAGTTTAGAATCCACAAGTTGAGCATCAGGGTGCGCCAGGCTTTGAAAGATGAGGAATGGGTTGTTATTGGAAAGGTAATTATATATCTGGGTCCTTTTAGTTTTATACATTATAATTTTCCATGATACTTAAATACCCTTAATATGAGCACTTGAATAATGTATTCCTCTAGTACCCTTGTTGTTCATCTTATCAATATTGTTTTTGGTTCCATTTTCAGGTTCCAAGTTCAGCTTACCACAATCATATGAGTTCTCCAGTCTCACGAATGAATTTAAGAATAAAGCTGCCAACTGGTAATGATTGTTTACCTCCTCCAGAAAATAACAGTTGTGAGGATTCTAATATAGTGTCCTCGGCATCATTAAAGAGACCTTTTCAATGTTGCTCTCTTTATACTGAAGCATATCCTCGAAAGATGAGAGCTATTAAGAATGAATCTGGGCGGCAACAAGTTTTCTCTTGGTCACCATCTTCCTTGCTCAAGAAGGTAGATACTGTTGCTCACCCAAGAGAAAATCTGGCTGAAAAATACGTTCAGTCCTCCTATACATGCTCTTCCACTCAATATTATGAAAAGGAGAAGAGAATTTTGAATGGTGCTAATTCATGTTTTCAAAGAAGCTCGGATAGTGTTATTGATTCTGATGCATGCTCTATTGAATCTGTTGGTAGTTGTAGTGTTATTGGTGACAGTTCAAATAAGTTGTTCAGGTATAATATAGCAGGTGACAGTGAAGATGAAGATACCCTCTGTAGTGATGCAGACTCTTTTTCTGGTGGCGCTGATGTGCAAGAAAATATCTCCTTTCCTCTGAAAGGGGATGCAACAGCAATAGATTCTAGGTCAGAGTTGCATGCTTATCGCCGTACTCTGATGTTACTGCATGCTTCAGGCTCCTTCAGTTGGGAACAAGAAGATCTATTGACAAACCTGCGTATGTCCTTAAACATTTCCAATGATGAACATTTGATGGAAGTAAGGAACTTAATTTCTGCTGGAACAAATTTTTATGATAGTTAACTTTTACTGCCTTTTCCGTACTGTAAAAAGTAGAGTTATTTGTTACAGCCTGGTTGTCCAATTTACAGAGATTGAAAAATGCAAAATTTGTACTTCAAGAGTTATGTACCTTAGCTTAAATAGAAATAGATATTTCCTGGCTCAATATGTCTTTCTTTTATTGTTATGATTATCTGAGTTCCAGATCTGCAGTATGTGTGAAATAGTGAATTGTGAGTTAAGAAAATTTAGTATAAAAAACCGATATTTTATTTATTTCTATTTTACTATTTGTCTCCTCGAGACCTTGTGCTTTTGTTGTGGAAGAACTAGAATATCTATTTCACGTATGGAAATTCTAAACTCATGCTCTGTGTTATGTAATCTCAGGTTGACCACTAGTTGACATATGGTTTTGGCTAATTCTTATCTGGTTGCATTTTTATGAGGAAATGTCTTTTGAATTTTTGTTACAATGATGTGATTTCTTTGAAAATATGTTGATGCATGCTTAGCACCATGTCACAAATCTTATTGATGGTTCCCTACATTTTCAGGGCCATGATTGGAGGCTTGCTTGCCTTGCTTCCAATGTTCTAAAGATGGTGGGGGTTTCCATCTTAGAGTATCTGTTCCCAATTTTCTTTGTATATGGTAAAACTGAGCGACACTTCAGCCGTTCTATTTTTTCAGGTTCTTAAATGTGGTTCAGATTTGGTCTGCTGGAAACTGTAGAAGCATCTTGTGCCAAAGCAGAAGAGAGCTTTAAGAGGTTCCAAGATAAACTTCACACAGTATAGCTGGTTTTCTTTGGTGAATGTCTTTGTATTTCTATAAGCATTGCATTGTTTTACCTGACCTAGGTAGGATCAATTTCCATACTTTTCAAATTGGAATGTCAAAACGCGCTTGATAGGTGGGATGTTCTGGGTCTTCAGAGCCCCAAGTCTTTTTTGAACAAACTTTGACCTTCACATCTAGTTTTGAATCACAACTCGAACTTTGTCCCTGTTGATTGTAAGAGAGTTGCGATCCTAGACGGGTCATATCAAAACAGCTTTGAGATATCTAAGACTGAAGATTGAAAACATTGTGGAATATAAAATTTAGAGCTGCATCAAAAATTTTCGATGAATATTATAAGCAATTTTGAAGTCATTTATAAGAATATCAAGATAATTCTCAATTATTTTAAAATTATTTTGGAAATTTACAATAGATTTTTTGCATGCTACTTTACTGGCAGTGCCAATAGTTCAATAATGTATCATTGGCCAACTAGGGGGAGGAGTGATTGCTGGCCTTGCACCTCAGTGAAATCATAGGTAATTCAGTCAACCAAGCCTTATCTTTGGATTCAAGGTAAAGAACAAAATCTATTCAATTTTGTTATCAATCCTTGATAAATTCACACGATCACAACATTTGATGTTCTGTGTGAGAGTTTGGTCTTGTTTATCCCATTCTGTGCATCTCGTTGGACTTTGACATTCTTAGGAACTGAATAAAGAGGTTCAAAGAGGTTCCAAACAACTGTTTTGCATGGAGACCCAAGTACTTACCAGATTGCCCCTGAATACATGGGGGTAGGAGAATACTGTATGTCTCAGCTGCCTTGACAGGTGCTATGATGCATGTAAGTCTCAGCTGATGCATTTCTATTATCTTTATGTGTCTGCAGTCTCATGGTTGCTCATTTTGGGATGATGTATATTTGAACATTGAGGTTATGAGTGACCTAATTTTGTTGGTCTTCTTCTCCCAAAAACAATCCACTGTATGTGGATTTCTAACTGAGACCCGCATCTGTTCAGAATTTTTTATCCACCCTAAAGTGGTTTGATTCTGCAAGCAATCCAATGATATGTTTTAGTTGAGTCTGGGTTAGGTTGTTTTAATGACTGATTTAAGAGACCATTTAACTTTCATTTTCAGTACATATATGATAAACCGTGTTTTTTGGTATTTGCTTAAAACTGGTTGCTAGAGTTGACAGTTGTATGGGGTTGTGGATCCTTGATGGACTTTGTGTGGTTTAATCACTTTTCTAATGGATCTTTATCGGTGGAAATGATTAATTCTGCTAATAATATACTTATTTACCCTTTGGATGCTCAGGCTGCTGTAAAGTTCTGGAACATGATGGATTTGTGAATAGATTCAAATATCGGTTATTTCATCTTCATAAATTTTTCTTTTGAAGATCATCTTCCTACATATTTAACCTTGATAAATAATTTGCAGTTATCTTGCATATTTTCTGATTTAGAATGGACTTCAGAGTTCTCGTATTTCCCCTCTTGCCACTTTGTACTATTATAATTTGAAAAAGGAAAGTGCAAGGTCCTATATTTGATAGAAGAATAGACAAGAGAGATGAAACACATCACAGGTTCTTCTCTGCAACTTCATATTGTGTTTTTCAGAATCTTTATATGATGAACGATTTGTACTGGTTAATCTGGTGTGCAAGCTTTCTTTCTGTTTACGACACTGGCCAAACAATTGCATTGATGAATATTAAGGGGGCCAATGTATGTCGCGATGTATTTGGTGTTTCTTTAACACAAGCAGGAAGTCAGGAACAAGAGATGGAAAGTGGAGAGTAAAGAGGCCTATGCCAATACAGGAATATGTAACTGGGAGTAAGCAACTATCCAACTGAGGCTAATTCTTGGACGAATAGAGGTTGAAGTTCATTTTGTTCCTTGTTTTGATGAACCAGAGGTTTCACTTCTTTGAATTGTTCATAAATCTATTGTTCCTTGCTTGATATTGCTGATTATATATGTACTTCTCTTGGATTCGGTTTTACTTTTGCCCACGCTTTACTTTTAAAACATTTACAAAAAAATATGGAAGCTTTATGGCCCACCATAAGGAATATCAAAACTCCCAAGACCAAAAATAAAAAACACCCGTAAACTCCTTATTCTCCAAATATCTAAACTGGCTACAACATTGCATAGTGATTGGCCTGAAATGCAGTTTAATCTGAGATTTTGTGATGCAGAAATTTGTTCTTATTTATCGCCCTTTGACTATTGTCATGGTAGCTTCATTACCAGAACAAGGACATTTCACATACTGTGGCTGAGGAGGAGAAACTGCCTTGTGGAAAGTGAATAGGTTGCTTAGGTTGTGGACTGTCTGTGTTACTGCCTAGTATGAGAACGACTTATGGCATGGTTGGCCTATCCACAGCATTGTCTTGTACACAAAGAAGCGCAATCTGCAGGCATCTCATTACTTCCGATGACGAATATAAATCAGCCAATACTTCGTCTACTAACTCCAATCCCTTGCCTTGACTCCATAAGTGCCATGCCTGACAAAATTTCGAACATGATGGGCTACAATTGTTAGACTAATGTATCTAGATTCTAGAGACTGCTCAAAGATTTGAGATTTAGTGTCTGAACGTACATAAGCTAGGAGGCTTGGCAGTTGCTCATTGTAATAGAAGCTGCTATTCTTCCTACCACTAATAATCTCCAATACCAAGACTCCAAAACTATAGACATCGGATTTTTCAGAAAATATCACTCCCATTGCATATTCCGGAGACATGTAGCCACTGTGCAAAAAATATATCAGCTAATTTGGCTGGAGTTCATTCTTGTATATTTTTGAATGACAAGGTATAACACTAGAACTTGGTTGTGATAGAATGGGAAAGAAATGATACTTGCCGTGTTCCCACAACCTTCTGAGTATTTTCTAGACTCTGTGTCCGTTGAACAATTCGTGCCAATCCAAAATCTGAAATTTTAGGATTCATTTTCTCATCCAAGAGAATATTGCTGACCTTCAGATCTCTATGTATTACCTTCAAACAAGAATCATGATGAAGATAAAGAAGTCCTCGAGCAACACCTTGAATAATAACGAAGCGTCTAGCCCAATCGAGCTCTGCTCTTCTTGACAGATCTAATCAATGCAAAATCGGACACCATTTCATGCATTGAACAATGAAAACATGGACATAACAAAATCTATAGCCATAGGCTGCTAGGAAGTTATTTTGACAGGGTTATTTGAACAATAGCAAAATAGGTCTCAAGTGCTAGTGAAACTAACCAAACACAAGGGTATCCAAACTTTTGTTTTCCATGAATTCATAAATTAGTAACTTCTCATCCTCTGTGACACAGCAACCCATGATCTTAACAAGATTTTTATGTTGAAATTTGGAGATCAATAACATCTCATTCTTGAACTCTTCTACCCCTTGTCTTGAGCTACGAGATAGTCTTTTTACTGCTATTTCCTTCCCTTCTTGTAGCTTACCCTACGCAAGGTATACAAATTAGACAGTGCATCATATTATACGTAATTCGTGCTTGTAGTTAATACTACATTGTCCAGAGGTATGGAACAAGTAATAGCAATTGACCTCATAGACAGGGCCAAATCCTCCTTCACCGAGTTTGTTTGTGGAGCTGAAATTGTTTGTTGCAATTAAGATGGTATCAAAATCATACATGAATTTCTCTGCCCTATCATGCTCTCTTATACATTCTAGAACAGTGTCTCGTGAAGTCTTAGTCGTGTCAATTGATTCAAAGCGCTTAGTTTTTACTTTTATGTTTCCTCCAAATCAAGTATAAAAAATGAAAAGAGAGAATGGAACAAGCTAGAGAGAGAGAACCTCAAACTCTTACCCTTATTTCTAGCTGATAACCTGTGCAAACCGAACACTATGTGATGCAGTAGAAGAATTGAGGGTTTCCAAGCGATAAACCCGAATAGTAACAAGAGATCTCAAGCGAAGAACCCTAAAGATAAACTGTGGAATCCACAAAAAAAATTATAAAAAACTCTTGTTTGATTGAAAGATAATAAGATAAGTCATCCACACCCACTTAAGGATGCTTAAATACTGATAAAACAATAGAAAATGTCTATTTAGTTCAAATTTGGCCCCCTCATTACCCATTCCAATGACCACCCTAATTTCTTCCCCTATTAAACATAAGGCAACAACTCCTATTGCCCATTTCAACAAATCTTTTCAACTCTAGTACAATTTTAATATTTTGTCTTCCTTTTTTGCCCTCTGCCCTATCTAATAGATTTCCCTTTGAATTATTACGTGCTGATGACCGGCGCTGGATTCCAGTCACCGGACCCTGGTCCCCGGATTCCGGTCACTAAATTTTTTTTCGCCGGAATTTTTTTTTCTTCCAATATTAAATTACTGACTTTGACTTTAAGCATGTTACTGACTCTCAGTAATCAGGTTACTGACCCCCCAATAAGCACTTACATATTCCAGTAAGCATGTTACTAACCCTCAGTAATCAGGTTACTGACCCCCAGTAAGCAACTTACAGATTCCAGTAAGCATGTTTCTAACCCTCAGTAATCAGGTTACTGACCCCCAGTAAGCAACTTACAAATTCCAGTAAGCATGTTTCTGACTCCCAGTAACCGTTAAACCCAACCCCATCAGAGTTCTCCGCCGCCATAGCCAGAACTGCCGTGGCCCAGATCTGCCACTCGATCGGCTACAGAGCCACACAGCTTTCTGCCCTCGAAGCCTTAACCCACGTGGCAATCAACTACCTCGTCTCCATAGCCAAGTCGTCCGCCTCGTACGCCAACAAGGCCAACCGCGCGTAGACATTGTCGGCGCATTAGGCTGGGAACTGGACACTGGAGGCGGTGTTTGGAAAGAGGCGTCAATGGCTCGTGGTGAGCGGTCTGGAGATTCGAACCCTCGATGACGCACGGAAGAGGATTCCATGGCCTCGTCGACATGTACTTGTTGTCTTTGCTCGTCGGCGTCGTCTTCATTGAGGCAGCGACGTCGAGAGAGAGAGAGAGAGAGAGAGAGAGAGAGAGAGAGAGAGAGATCTGTTGGTTAGAAAGAAGGAGGAGAATGAGGATCTCTCTTTCCTGTTGGTTAGAAAGAATAAGGAGAATAAGGATATTGGATAAGATTTTGGGCAATTGAATAGTTAGTCTAGGGTAAATATGTATTTTAACTAAGATTCATTCATCTGGGCATGTAACATTGACATGGGCAATTTTTGCCCTGTTTTTGTGCAATTGGTCATTATCCCGTAAAACAAACCCTAGGGCAACTAACAACAAAACCTAAAGGCCCAAAGAATTAAACAAAACAAATCCAAAACAAAGTAGAAAACATAAATTCTGAAAATATATAAAACTGCTGTTTTGAGGCCCTAAAAGAATTCGGAAGCCCGAAAAAGCCCACTACATTGTGTTTGACTTTTGGCGTCGTTCCCTTCTCGGAAAGGTATCACAATAGTCAATCGGACACCGAATGTCAAATCTGCAACTCACCAAACTACAACTTTAATTACGGTTTTACCACTGATCGCCATATTTGCAATAAACCCGATTTTCTTTTACTGCGATCAATTCCTCAACTTCCTCCGCCATGCGCTTTACATCACTATGGAAACCAGAATACTAATGAAAGATATAGCTGTGAGGGTGATAATTAGCTTTGTCCGCTCTCCATCACCTGAAAATATTGAAATTTGTTACTACAAAAAGCAGAAAAACAAGGTTTATCCTAGAACGTACTCTGGAAATTTATAAATCACTTGAATCTGTGTGTGCTTTCCTAATAAAAAGATCTGCACCAGTAGAGGTAAACTCTAGAGTTTACCTCTGCTGGTATAGGGTGTTTGGTCTGGTCCAATGAACTCATTGATATAAAAGATCATTGATATATGTATAAGCCAGACAAGAACCATTACTCAAGCACTGTGTCTTACAGTCCTCATTGTCGTCGTTAGATATATGCGTAAGATATACATGAGAATCAGGTAGTTTTGCGTGCTCCATCTTCCAAAACTCATCTTTCTTCCCCATTTACGTGACTGATGTATTTATGTGTCTCACACAAGACAATTTGGTTTGCCTCTCACAACCTCCTGTCCAATTTCTTTTGCTCCATTCCTTGACTGACTTCGGTTTAAACCCTTTCAAACACTTGCAAACTAGAGGGTTGACAGAAGCTTTGCAATACCCGAAAGCACTACAACACAAAATGTGATTTCCGACAACCGAAATGGTCAAAAATAGTTGTATTTTAGTCGGTAATACTCTTTCCGACCGAAAAAAGTTCGTCGAAAAAGGTCGGTAGTACCCTGGTGGCAAATACTCTTTTTCCGACCAGCAGTCGGAAATACTTATCATTTCCAACCAAATAAGCCGTCGGAAATAAGTTTCATTTCGGTCAGAACTGCTACTTTTTCCGTCCAAGAAACTCGTCGGAATTTGGTCGGTAATAATATTATTTTCGATGTATTAGTTCCGACCCTACCTATATTGACATTTCTATTTTCCTAAGCATAATTGTTGTCGAATTACTTAAAACGGCCACCTCGCGTCCGTTTAACGTTATTATTTTTTATTATTACGTCTGACGTTTGAAATATCTCGAGTAGTTGATATTCTAGACTTTGTGTAAGTAAATATATGGAGAGCGAAAGCATCCACACATTTTAAAAACACTTGGCAACTGTTTGGGCCTAAGTTGACATTTGTCCGAGATCGTGGATCGAGGCCCGAGAGGTTATTTATTAAAGAATAATCTGATTATTAAGTATTTCCTTCTTAGAAAGGAATTGAGATTCCTTTAGAGAACCGAGGAGGAGGTGGTTTAAGGTAATTGAATCCTAATTTATTTCAGAATCTATTATGCTTGATACGCAAGTATTGGGGTTCTGCATTCTCTATATAAAGAATTCTTATACAACTTGAAAAGGGTTCACAACCATCTTACAAACACACAAGCTTTTGCGCATCGCAAATCTTGCAAAGTCTCTCCGGAGCAAATCTTTTATATGTACTGCCTCCACAAACTGCAAACAACCACCATCCAACCCTACCGCAAACTTACGCCCGCCACCGGTCGTTGTATACTTGCTCGGTTGTCGAAGTGTGCCTTGCATTCGTGTGAGCGTCGCTAAGACTATCGCTTCCAGCATTCGCACATCGTAGCATACTTGCACCATCTTGAGCTGCAAATTGCACCATACGTACAGGGCTGCCAACTGCGCCATACGTACAGAGTCGCATACTTGCGCTAGTTAGAGCTGCAAACTTGTGTCGTGTCTGTGTTCGCTGAAGCACCCAGTGTCAGTCGCCACATCTCGTGGTATATCGAGTCGTTATCTTGCATAGCAAACCATTCCCCGCGGTCTTGAATTATTGTTCTGCTTTGCATCTCAGGATTGAAGTAAGAATTAGTTAATCTGCAATATGTTGAGAAGAAAATCCTAATAGATTTTGTTAGGTCTTGTTCGAGCCTCTTACGCCGGCCTAGTCAACGCTCGCGTAACAGTCGCTTGGTCAAGAGGTCAGGTATCGGGAGCAGACAGATACACTCGCCAGAGGTCGTCTGCATTAAAGTTGTACCAACTCAAAGGTACTGGCACGCTCGCGCACATCACAAGAGGACTGGAATTGACGTCCGCCACCCCCACGTGTTGACTGTTCGCCGGTTGCTGAATCAACCACGAACATTTTGGCACGCCCAGTGGGACACAGTGTCAAAGATTGCGGGATCTAATCCATATTGACGAATTATGCCTTCTTGCAATAAACCAGAACCCAGGTTGTGCATCCCGCACAACTCATCTGAGTGTAGAGGTTTAACAGAGGCAGAAGCTTGCCTCAGATTTGGAGGCGTATTGGCTACCGTTGAAGATCTTACGGAAGCTACTAATAGTAACAACCAGGGGATTCCTGGACATCTAAAAGGAGTTGGGGACGAGAGTGGTCCCACCAACATTTTGGATAAGGAGGCGGTTGACGCTTCAGGAATTCTAGAGATCTTTGAGGAGAATAACAGTGTGGTCCTTGTTGTTACATCTCCTGAAGATGTAATGGACTCTTTGAATATGATGTTGGCTAAGTCAGCATCAACATATGACACCCTTTAGAGGATTGAAGTTGGTTTGAAAGAGCTGAGGACAGAACAGGTTGGACATTCGTCCAACATTAATTGTTAGCGGATCAGCAGAGGATAACTGCCAACCAGATTACTACTTATACTAAGAACTTCAATGAACAAGTGAGGACACAGCAGGAGCAGTTGACCAAAACCTCGGCTGCTATTAAACAGTTGTCAATATTGTTCAAACAGAAGATAGACTCTGCGGTACAGGGAACAGCAGATCCAGTTCAGCCTATGGTAATAGGAAGAGGAAAAGAAACCTTTTCTTCCAATATGTTAAAACCACCTATTCAACCTCAGGGGCCTAATATTTTTGGATCTTCAAGACGGAAAAGAGGAGGTGGAATGCTTAATAATCTTCCATCTGATGACGAAGACGAGGAGCCAGGAAAGGGAGAAGTCCAGGCTCTCACTCTAGATATTGTCGATAAACTGTTCGAAGAAAAGATGAGGGCTATGCATGGCTTGCCAAATGCCAACAGAACTTATGCTAATCCACTTCCCAGAGAGGTGAATGCACTTCCATGGCCCGCAGAACTTTAAGCATATCCGATTTACCCAATTCTCTGGGGATTCTTCGGAAGACGTTGAGACCCATATTACTCGCTTTAACAACGAGTGTGGTCCCTATGCCGAGGATTCTATACTCAAGCTGCGAGTATTTGACACTTCATTGACTGGGTCAGCATTAGCATGGTATAAGGATTTAGCGCCAGGATCAGTTCCAGATTGGAGGACTATGGAAATCCTCTTTAGAACCATGTTTGGGGTTGTTGAGGCTAAGGTCACTGTAAAGATCCTGGCTGAAGTGGAACAACAACCCGGAGAGTCAGCCATGGCTTATCTAAAGCACTTTAAGTTGCAGTTAACCAAATGCAAAGATAAGCTTTCGGAAGATACTGTAGTGGACTTGGCTACTGCAGGACTAGATGAGTAAGTTCAGGCTGGCTTTCAGTAGGTGTACGTTACTGATATGGCTGATCTGACCAGTAGGTTGGCCGACCAGCAACATTGGATTAATCAGATGAAGGAAAGAAGAGAAAGGAAGAAAGGCATCCCGTTATCTTACTATCCAGGCACTTTGAAGCCTAAGATGGGTGTCTCTTCTTATTCACAGACGGTTGCAACTGTACAAACTGAATCACCTCCAATCTTAACTTGGGTTGAGGAGGATGAAGAAGAGGGAGTAGCGGTTGTAGAAGTGGTTGGTCGCCAACAACTACAATCAAAGAATGTAAGACTGTCCAAGAAGCCAATCAAGATTGTGACTTCCGTACCAACTAAGTCCGCATTTGAGTCATATACTTATAATGCACACAAGGCTCCAGAGATCTTACTTGAGCTATTTAAACAAGGGCGACTTCAACATGAAGGAGGTTTTGTTCCCAAGCCAGACTACATGGCGGGTAAGAAATACTGCAGCTTTCATAACATGAATAACTACTATACCAAAGACTGCGTCAAGCTCAAGGATCAGATCCAAACATGGATTAATGATGGTGTCATGAGGGTGGAAACCGCCAAGGAACCTACTTGGACAGAGTCTAGGCCATTCCCTAATGTGAACATGATAGATTTTATTCCCAGTCCATGTCAAGAATTGGAGCGTGGCAAGCAAGTTTCCAAGTTCGCAAATTATACGTATGATGCACATAAGGCCCTAGAGATATGGAAATTCTTGGTTCAGGAGGGGATGGTTAGTCCTGATAACACTCGCCTGCCACAGAGGGAAACAGTGCGTGGCGACCCTATTGTACTTCTCATCATTCTGATGACCATTATACTTTCAGGTGTGTTGCGTTAATGGATCAGATTCAAGAATGGTTGAATGATGGAACTTTAAAGTTTGCTAAAGAAGCGATGGCTTCTATCCCGGAGTTTTGGGTAAATGTCATCGACGAGAATAAATCAGAAGCAAAACAGCAAACTAACAATAATGTCCAGCATCCGCCAGAACAAGAAGTGATGGTGCTAGTGCCGCGTTCTAAGTTATGCCTTAATTGCAAAATAAGTTGTCACTTGCCTATAACATATGAAGAGCTGCAGATTGCACTTAAGGAGGCAGAACAAAAAGCCTTAGAAAAGGTCAAGCAAACTTATCCAGCTCCTGAACGATACAGGTCTGATGATTACAAGCGGGCGAAATACCATCATAATGGACATGAGACTTATGCCAGCAAGGTGAGGTCTTGGCCAGATCCAGGACCTTCGGGGGTTAAGTCTGTACCAGTTTCTGGTCCTTCCAGATTATTGGATCTAGATGTTACAATTAAACCTTATGTTCCACCAGCGTCAAGGTCAGAGCTCAAGACTGACAGGTGGTATCGACAGCAGAATGGTAAAGCTGTGGAGGTACTTCCTAATCAGAATAGGAACATGCAAAAGCGGTATGGCAAAGCAAAGAGAACTCTGGATGCTTTGGACATGGGGGAATTAACCCCAGAGGAGCTTTCGGTTCCGGTTGCACACATACGGGAGACTTACAAGCGGTACAAGGCCAAAACATATGTTGATGCTCGCCGAGCACGAAATAGAGACTTTTCACCGCCTCGTAGAAAAAGTGTTCACGAGAGGCTTTCAGAGTCAAATCAAGCAGTGGGTGCACCTAAGAATTCAGCAAGGAGGAGATTAGTCTACTCCCCAGAAAGAGAGTCCATTAGATCTGTCGCATCAAACCGATAAGATCCTACACCCAAAAAGAGCATCCCAGAGGCTGGAGGAAAGAGGGACTCCACTATCATGAAGTGGAAACCTAAAAAGGCGAGTGTCACTATAGCTACAAGTCCAACAGGGGTTCCTGAGGGGCAAGCAGTTGCTAAGGAATCCAAGCTAGCAAAGGTAGAGCCAGCCAAACCTGTTATGATCTTGGCTCGGTCAAAGTCCTCAGGTATTCCTCCCGGCATGTTCTTGCTTCAATACGTGGCACAAAAGCTAGGTACGGACCCACCTCTGAGGAAAACGGAAAGTGAGTCCAAATTCCAGTCTTCTGACCCGGTGGCGGATGAAGATCTGCCGGGGGCAGATGATGAAATGCTGGAAGATGATAGAGAGTTTTTGCACGAGGATGAAGTCATTTTAGGCTGTAACATGGTTTCATTGGACCTAGAAGTGTTGGATTGCTACATGACCTTTATCTTATCTTCTGCTTATGCCTTACCAGCACCTATGCCTACTTCTCAATTCATCCAGGAGGAAGGGAGGGACAGGCCAGTATACCATATACAAGAACCTCAAGATGAGGCAGTGACTGGCATGGAAGGAGAAAAGTCTCAATCCACCCACAAACCTCTAAAGGGGTTGGCTAACCTTCTAAAACTAAGCATGGTGTTTTCAAAGCCTACATTCACCATGTCTCAACACCTCAAACCTCTTTATGTATCAGTAGAGGTAGCATGTCTCAAAGTTAACAAAATTCTCATCGACACAGGAGCCGCGGTGAGCATTATCACACTTAGTACTATGGAAAAGCTCAAGATTCCTAAGGAAAAGATTATAGGTACCACTATGAAGGTCAGAGGCTTTGCTGGTGCGGTAACCCCAACCAGTGGTATCTTAATGCTCAAAATAAAACTTAGGTCTTCTGATGCTTTTCAGGGACTTATTGTCACAGAAACCAATGCCTCATACAGTATGATCCTGGGGAGAGATTGGATCCACACGACACTTTATGTTCCATCATCATTGCATCAAGAGATGATCATGTGGGATCCAGTGACCGACATTCCGGTCCTGATCAAGGCGGATGAACGCCCCTAGTCAGTAGCGGTTTGCTCGCTTGAGGTTGACTACTATTATAGCTCTATTAGACCTCTCAGAATTGAGGGTATTGACAACAAATGACATCCAATTGGGGTGAACTCCACTGATCTCGCTCGGTGGGGATTGACACAGGCCAAATCAGATTATTCCAGGCCAGTCTCCATCGACCTCTTACCAAATAAAGCCAATGAGTGACAACTTCACAGTTGAGGAAACATAAGCCTTTGCTTCTCTGATGCAGCGCTTGGCTATTTTCAGATAGGAGCAATTGGCTTGGAAAGCGGTCGCTCTAGTTGAGTGTATCGATGAAGACGAGACAGTAACTATAGAAGAGGTGGAGGCTATACAACCAGCCCCAGCAGCATTAGATGATACTCCACCTAAGGTACGTGATCTAGTGAAAAAAGTTAATCTAGGCACTGCTGAAGAACCTATGGAAGTCGGGATCAGCCAGAATTGAAGCAGCAACTAATTGAGTTGTTACAAGAGTTTGAAGACTGCTTTGCAGAAAAATATCAAGATATGTCTGGACTATCAAAGGAATTGGTCTGCCATCGTTTACCTATCAAGGAGGGATTGAGACCAGTCAGGCAGGAGCAAAGGCGGATGAATACTGAAATTGTAATAGCGGTTAAGAAGGAGGTTCAAAGCATGATTGATACATGAATTATCAGGCCAGCACAATATTCACAATGGCTGGTGAACGTTGTTCCTGTCAAGAAAAAGAATGGCAAAATCAGAGTGTGTGTTGATTATAGAGATCTCAATGCTGCATCACCAAATGATATTTACCCTATGCCTATTGCAGACATGCTAGTTGATGTAGTGGCAGGGCACGAGATGTTGTCTTTCATGGATGGGACGGCTGGCTATCATCAAATTCCAATTTATGAGTCTGACATCCCCAAGACTGCTTTTCGCTGTCCTGGTTTTATAGGGGCTTTTGAATATCTCAGTATGTCATTTGGCCTAACCAATACAGGGGCAACATATCAACGTGCTATGAATTTAATATTCCATGATATCCTAGGGGTATTTTGGAGATTTACATTGATGACGTGGTGGTAAAATCAAAGCAGAAGAAAGACCACATTACTCACCTTCGAGATGTATTCACCAGAATGAGAAGGAACCAACTCAGAATGAATCCAGCAAAATGTGTGTTTGGGGTTCGTGCAGGAGATTTCCTGAGATTTGTGGTGCATGAACGGGGCATTGTGGTGTCTGGAGATAAGACAAAAGCCTTTTTGGAGGCTCCAGCCCCTAGAAACAAGAAGGAGCTTCAGAGTTTGTTAGGCAAGATCAATTTCCTCAGAATGTTCATATCTAACTCAGCTGGAAAGATTGCTCTTTTTTCCTCTCTTTTGAAACTCAAGGACGGGGAAAACTTCAAATGGGGACCTGAACATCAAGCTGCATTTGATAAGATTAAGGAATATCTGGCGAGCTCGATCGCCAGTATTACGACCTCCACGACCAGGGATCCCACTCAAATTATATATTTCTGCTTCTAGCAGCTCTATTGCAGGATTGTTAGCTCAGGATGAAACAACCAGTGAAGGAAAGAAAATCGAATATGCGGTTTATTACCTTAGCAGGACTTTGTTAGACACAGAAACTAGGTACTCACCAATTGAAATGTTATGCTTAGCGCTATACTTTGCCGGTATCAAACTCCGCCATTACATGCTTTCTTTTTCCACTATTGTGGTAGCTCAGACTGACTTGGTAAATTATATGCTTACTAAACCTATCATGAGAGGTAGGGTTGGCAAGTGGATTTTGGCCCTATCTGAATTTTCTTTACAATATGCTCCTTTGAAGGCAATGACTGGACAGACGATTGCTGATTTCTTGCTCCATCACCCTCTTGAGGAAGAGATCCCAGACCCAAGCTGGTCTGTAAATATGATCCGGACTCAACCTTAGATACTATACTTTGATGACAGTAGTACTGACACCTTGGCAGGTGCAGGTATCTGTATCCAAAGCCCAACTGGAACCAATCACTCATATTCTTTTCAATTAGAATGGACTTGCACCAACAACCAAGCAGAATATGAGGCGCTAATCATTGGTTTGGAATTACTGTTGGATATGGACGCTAGGGAGATTGTTTATGGTGATTCTTTATTGGTCATCAACCAGCTCACTGGAGTATATAAATGTCTTTCTTTCCATCTCGTACATTATTGGGAACGAGCATCAGAATTACTTGAACGATTTGCTGATGTAGTGCTTGGCTATGTCCCTCGCGAGAAGAACTTTGCGGCTAATGAATTGGCACAATTGGCAACGGGCATTAGCTTGGCTTATGGCGTTAAGGAAAGAATCTTCAAAGTGGAATGGAGAACTTTACCATCTTTTGCCATTCGACGAGAACAACAGGTTGATTGGTTAGTTGCTACAGTTGAGCCAATTGATATAGATTGGCGACAACCGATCATCCAATACTTACAGATCCCCTCTGCACTGTCGGAAATACGGATAAGATACCTTGCCACTAATTATTTACTTAAGGGTGATGAGTTACTTCGCAGAGGTGAGGATGGTGTTGACCTTTGGTGTGTCTATGGTACAGAAGCCAAAAGGCTCGTGCGAGAGGTCCATCTTGACATTTGTGGTTCGCACCAGAGTGGACCAAAGATGAGGTGGCTTATTCATAGATACGGATATTATTGGCCATCTATTCTTAAAGACTGTATCAGTTTTGTGCAGGGTTGCATTGATTGTCAAGTTCATGGGCCAGTACAAAGAATCTCCAATATACCCATGCAACCTATTATCAAGCCTTGGCCCGCCAGAGGCTGGGCACTGGATTTTGTTGGAGAAATCCACCCCAATTCATCCCTCCAACATAAATACTTGTTAATTGGAACAGATTTCTTCACTAAATGGGTTGAAGCAGTGCCTGTCCAGAATTGTGACGCCGCTACAGTTATCCGATTTGTATTTCAGAATACTATTTGCCGATATGGCATTCCTGAATGTATAGTGGCAGACAGGGGGGCAACTTTTATGGCAGAAAAGACTCAAGAATTTCTGCAGGGGTATGGTATTCAATTTCTCCATTCTCCCTCATATTATGCTCAATCTAATGGCCAGGCAAAAGCCAGTAACAATGTGATTATCTCCATTCTTAAGCGGATGCTTGAAGATAACCCAAGGAAGTGGCATACTGAATTAGATAACACTCTGTGGGCATACCGAACATCTAAAAGAACTCCTACAGGGACTACACCATATGCTCTGATGTACGGCCATGATGCAGTCTTACCCTTAGAGATTAATGTGCAATCCCTTCGAGTTAGGGAGCAGCATCAGCTGATGGGCGATGACTATGTTCAAGCTATGTTTCACGAACATGAAGACCTTGATGCAAGGCGACTCGAAGCTCTAGAGAATATAATCATGGAAAAGAAGAACTTTGCAAGAGCTTATGATAAAAGGACTAAGGGCAAGTCTTATGGTGAAGGCGATTTAGTCTGGAAAGTAGTACTTCCCTTTGGCGATCGCGACACAGGTCGTGGTAAGTGGTCTCCCAAATGGGAGGGTCCATTTTTCATTAACCGGATTATCGGAAAGGGCGCTTATCAAGTCAGAGACATTGATGGTGAAGTCCAAAAAAATCTCATTAATGGCAGACATCTAAAGAAATATTTTCCAAGTGTCTGGGAATACGAGGACCCACTAGCTATGGTTGAGGCTGGGGGGCAATCCTTTTAGTTTTCTTGAGAGGAACCCGGGGGGGGCAACATGGCTCGCCTGGGGGCAACATCACTTAGTTTTCTTGGATTTGCTTCACATTTTCATACTCGCCTCAGCCAAAGTAAACTGGGGGGCAACAAAGGGCAATATCAGAAGACTTGCTTTTGCCATCCGCTAGAGTTGGTTCTCTAAATTTTTATTTTTTACAGTGAAACTGAAAAAGGTTCACTGAGATTTACTTAATCTCGATTTAACCCTTGGACCAATACTTGTGGTCCAATTTAAATTTATAAAGGAAGACAATATATATGTTTTTCTGCAATTTCAATCTATTTAATGACTTTGCGGTCAAAGCTTTTACAAAGTATGAAGGTAATATAAAGAGCTATTAACTAGCTCTGAAACCATGTCTATACTAAAGCACTTTGATCGATCAAAAGGAAGGTTTGAATTTCTATTTTGAACTCTGTTTCAAAATTCCTCCGACAAAAGGTGGGCTTGAAGCAGGTTCATCTCCTCGGCTTGTCGATAAGGGGATTCCTTCCTTTGATCTCTCTTCTTGTCATCCTCCTTGCCTTCTGAACTCAACAGATACACCATTCTTCATCCACCAATTTTCCTAATTGACCCTACATGAACGGGGTATTTTCTAGGGATTCAAAAGAATAGTGGGCAGAGGATCTCCCATCCGCCAGATCGAAGCAATCTAGATGTTACCATCTTTCTTGCCAGATCTTGCATAGATGGAAGTGTCAGCCGAAAGTCATTCCCAGTTTTCCCCCTAATGCTGAGGAGCAATTGAAGGAACTGGATCGCGAGGCTGACAGATGACACCTAAGTCAGTACCTAGTATTATATCAAAGGAGGACGTGAAAAATCTGACCAGATTTTGACCATCCATTCAGAAATCACGTCGTCCAGAGGCATAATACCAGATTATGCGACTTAGGATTTCGCTAATACCAGATTACATGACTTAGAGTTGTTCTTAGGAACATCTGGTTGTAATCTGGGAGAAAAGATTGTGGAAGCCATAAGGGCTTTGAGGCGAAACTGGAGAGAAGAGTAAACAACATCGTGAAAACTGAGTAGATGATCAATCTCTGTGAAGGGGTTTCTTTATATAGCAGAATATGTATCCCAATCTAACGTCTAGGATTGATTTAGATTTATTACGCGAGCTGCCAAATGTATTGTGCAGTTATCACATTCAACCGTTTTACGTTGAGGGCGGTAAAACGGTTTAATATCGAATCCTTGGAATTGATGCTAGCAGTTACTGAAAATTAAATCGAAACGTTGACTTGTTGATTAACGAAGCGGTTTGAAAAATGGGCCAGATAAGTATGAATGGAGATGTAGGCTAAATTGCGTTCATTAGGACCATAGCAGAATAAGATAAAGTATTTGTTTCTTAAAGCCTAATTTACTTGGGAGACATTGTCTTTAGTTCATACAATTTCATCCCTAACCTCCCTATCTTGGTCTTCAAGTGATCAATGTAGTCTGTTTGCTTTTTCTCTTCGGCTTGGTTTTGTTGAGTTTCTTCTTGAAGAACAGTTAAGAGTGCCCTTTGCTCACTCGCGTATTGGAGACGTTCTTTTTGCATGGTCCTGATAGCAGCTATCTTCTGGTCAAGTAGCTCATTTTCCTTCTCCAGGCGAGCGATTTCGTTTTCATCATCGTCACCAGCAGCAGATACAAGGACAGAATATTTGTTCACGGCACTGGTAAGAGCTGCAGTTGAATCCTGAGTCTTAACCTGCTTATTTGGAAGTGCATCCAAACTATCTTTAAGGAATCTTAGAAGGTCTGGGAGGGCTGCCAAGATTTTCTTCACTTTTGTTTGAACCTCAGCGGGCAGGCGGTCAACTTGATTTTGCAATGCCTGGATAGAAGAATAGATTTTGGCCGCCACCTTTACATCCGCAGGGTCTACTCTTCCCAACTGCTGCATAAAGCTCCAGGCTTCTCTCACTTCAGGAAAATCTCTTTTGGGAGTTGGAAGTTTTAGAAGTGGATCTTCCCCTAGTGGAGGAATAGACAAGCTCATCTTTAGAGGTTGAGGAGTCGGAACCTTGACGGGAGATACCCCAATCTGCATGTTCTGGTTGGGCAAAATTGCGACTAGAGTTTGTTCGCCAGAAACCTCATCATTCCTACTTGTAATAGGAACTTCATTTACCTATATAAATATAATTGTGGTGAGGATTGATAAAGATACCATTAAAAATTATAAGAGACAAAGGATTTTAAGAGGTACCTCTGTCACAGGAGAGGCTTATGTCAGAAGCTCAACATGTGGATGCTCTTGAGGTTCTGGGGAATTATCCAAGGAAAAACTGGAAAGCATGTTTGAACTCTCTCCAGCATCTGCATAGGTTCTAGTAGAGGTGGGGGGAGCTGCATCTTCATCTTCCAAGATAACTACCTCAGGACTCAGAGGTATTTCCTCTTCACCAACAACCATTTGGGGTACTGGCATGGATCATCTTCTGGTTGTATGGGAGTAATTTTAGGATATTGTCCAGCATTTGCCACAGCTTCAGAGGCTTGTATAGCAGCAGCTTTTTCAATCACTTGCTCTGCAGGGAGAGTTGGAGTGATTAGAGGGACAATCTCAGCAATGTATTGGGGTTCTGCATTGGGGTTCTGCATTCTCTATATAAAGAATTTTTATACAACTTGAAAAGGGTTCACAACCATCTTACAAACACACAAGCTTTTGCGCATCGCAAATCTTGCAAAGTCTCTCCGGAGCAAATCTCTTATGTGTACTGCCTCCACAAACTGCAAACAACCACCATCCAACCCTACCGCAAACTTACGCCCGCCACCAGTCGCTGTATAGTTGCGCGGTTGTCGAAGTGTGTCTTGCATTCGTGTGAGCGTCGCTAAGACCTATCGCTTCCAGCATTCGCACATCGTAGCATACTTGCACCATCTTGAGCTGCAAATTGCACCATACGCTGGTTCGCTGAAGCACCCAGTGTCAGTCGCCACATCTCGTGGTATATCGAGTCGCTATCTTGCATATCAAACCATTCCCCGCGGTCTTGAATTATTGCTCTGCTTTGCATCTCAGGATCGAAGTAAGAATTACTCAATCTGCAATAGGTCGAGAAGAAAATCCTAATAGATTTTGTTAGGTCTTGTTCGAGCCTCTTACGCCGGCCTAGTCAACGCCCGCGTAACAGTCGCTTGGTCAAGAGTTCAGGTATCGGGAGCAGACAGATATACTCGCCAGAGGTCGTCCGCATTAAAGTTGTACCAACTCAAAGGTACTGGCACGCTCACGCACATCACAAGAGGACTGGAATTGACGTCCGCCACCCCCACGTGTTGACTGTTCGTCGGGTGCTGAATCTGCCACGAACAGCAACACCCTTTTTCCATTTTTTTATGTATAAACGAAACAAAGTACACTTAAAGAGGAGGGCATCAACCTTAAGGTCCACAGGCTCCATAACGGTCGCATGTACTCGTCGGTCGGGCATAGTTAACACTCCAGTTCTCACCATTTAGCGCAACAATAATCCTTATGATTCCATCAGAAGATATGTCCATATATGTAGGAAATCTGTCATATACAGTGTAAGAGAAGTACCTTGTTCCCTGCTTCACATTTTCTTCTAAAGTATATCCATTTCGATATTGATTATTCATTTCAGGTACAACGAACTTTACTCTATCCCTCGGACCACTTCTCCAGTGGGGAGTTGCTCCATTTTTCCAAATGAACATTTGTGTTGGTGTTGGCATCTGTGCTGACAATCCACCCGAGAATATCCCAGTTGATGGATCATTTTCACCTTTTCATGATGTAACCAAATTCCATTTTCCAGTATTACTATCAAATCCCAGCAACATATCTGGCAGAAGTGACTCACTAGGATCATCAAAACTCTGCCACAGTTTATGTCATCTCTGAGAACAAAGGCTCCACTATCTAAAAGAACTGCAGCCCAACCATTAGTTGACACAGAAACATTGGTTGACCAGACAAAACTCTGCTTCCCATCTACGAGCTCCATATTTCCATTGCTGCCAATTCTCAAAGTAGCCAAGCTGTCTGTAACTGCAAGGGGATGTTCTCTATTAGCACCCATACAATTTTACGAGGAAATATACTTTTGTGCCACAACCCCACATACTTAATAGCAGAACTATATTAGGACTGAAGAAGCCCAATTCAAACACATGGCTAGGAGAAACTAGAGTTTGTCCCTGTGCCAATGGCTGCAAAGAAGTTATATTATAAACTTCAGCCCCATACCGTGAGGGAAGCAAGCTGAAGACAAATAGGAAGAGCATGAAAGAATCGAAAACACTAACACTACTGATTCCAACACTCACTGCCATCCTAGCTAATAGCGAGACCATCAAACTGGTTTTTGATGAACTTCAGAAGTAGAATTTTATCAACTAAAGATGATTGACATTCATGTAATAATGGTGTTAATTTCTTACATAACAAACCGGGATGCTTAATAAATTGTGTTAGTCAACCAATAGATCGAGCATATATTAGTGAACTTTAGATGAGAGACTAAATGAAATATCAATTAGTTATGTAGATAAGTACATACTCGATCATGACCATCGATCCTTCGAAAGTCATGACCAGAAAACTTTGAATAACGGCATAGACACCCAGTGACGGATGCAGAAAATTATGTGAGTGGGGGCAAAAAAAAAAAACAAAGAGTTTTATTTATGCGAAGCGCAAATTTTTGTTGTTGTTGTGAATTTCAATATAAATCTTGACTTTCCTTAAAATATGTGTACGTGTTAAGATTTGTCATCAAAAGTGGTGCAAATGAATGCGAGACCAAGTTCTTGAGGTTTTTAGGGAGTCGGAAAGCAGGAGGTTGATTGGAGGACTCACAACAGCAAGAGTGGTAGTATGATTAGCCGATTAGAGTATGAGATTAATATAAAGACGACAATTCAAGGAGACTACTGAACAAAAACATGTATAATTTTGCATATATTATCAGTTAGTCTAATATACACACATACATCAATAAATTTTTATGTAAATTTCCTTGGGCTATAACTCTAGTACTGGCTACGTTTAAAACTTTTTATTCATTTTCCTCTTATTCTATATTCAATTATATCATATATTGAACAATCAAGAATTAAAAACAAAAATAAAAAATTGAGCGGGGCCAGTGCCCTCCCTGGCCATGTGTGTCCGCATATGTGGACACCTATATCATTTGACTCCATTAACATAATTCTATATATATAACCAATTCAGCTGGCTTTATGTAATTTCACTAATTAATCAACTAAAACGACCTCATTATTGGTGACCTCCACTCCGCAAACACCCCACCGCGGCGTCGACTTCGCCACCACCCAACTCAATACTTTAGGTTTAGACAATGTTGACCAGTGATCGACTTCATAAAAATTTCACTAGAGAGGTGATTTTCATCGACTAGTTGACGCTAACTAAGTCAATGACATTATTGTTCAAGGCGTGATGATTCCCACGGCCCGAGCTTGAGTGCAAGAATAGAAAAAAGTGTTCTTGTACCGAATAAATCAATGACATTTTATAGTCATTATTTTTCTTTTCTTAATTCGATCTTGAGATTTGCCAAATAAATCTGCTTGGCTTGTGGATTAATTGGTCGTGAAGGGTCTAGCTAGCTAGGGTTTGTGCAAAAGACATTGTTACTCTGGAAGGAAAGGTCTCCAGGTAATTAAGGTACACGTACAATTGTATTTGGAGAGCATGCAGTAATCGATCTCTTGCCTAGCTACAAGGGAAAGGTTACTCACCAAACGTCGTAAGAGAGACACAGCTTGCATTCTTACGTTGAAAGTTCCGTTGCTAAACTTCTCAAGCCTGATATCATTAGTTTGCTAAACTGTTAACGATTACTTGAGTGCAAGAATAGAAAGTTAGCAACAGTGTTCTTTGGACCGGAATGAAACAGCATGCCAACTGCTCAAGAGTCGAGACTTGGTGCTAGCTAGACAGTTATGCATGGTTAAAGTGTGTTCAAAAGGCCAGAACTTATGACCGCAGGCCAGTTAAGCAGCATCGAGAGATCTAGATGAGCAAGGTTGCTTAACAATGAATGTTGATCAGCGTTTCTTCCCAATCAGACTAATGCAGGTGTAGGTAGTGTTTTGCATTACTCGATCTGGAAAGGCAGTTTGAAACTTTAAATGAAGCAGCCTTTATAAGGTCGGTTTCGGAAGCTGCATCACCAAGGCATTGTGAGCTGCTAGATAAAAACACGTAATGTACAATCTGATCGATGTGCTTTAGTATTCTTGAGCTTATTCTATAAAAGTTATTTCTTTTATTCCTTTTTGATTGCTCAGATCCTTCCTGAATTTATGAAGAATCATCATCTCGATGATCGGCAACGTCAGGGTGTTACCGGACAGCCATGCTTCTGTAACCTCTCTTTTATGTCATGTCATCCATGCTTGGATTACTATTTGACCAAAAAAAAAAAATGCTTGGATTACTATTGAGGCTCAAACTAAGTAACTTATAGAAGTTGGTTTCTGTCTCGTTTTGGCAACTACCTCCACCACCATGCACCTTGACTCAACCAATACTCGACTAAATACTCTAGCTATCTAGAATCCTACGAATGGTGACTTCAAAATATCTCGACTAGAGGTGTCGCACTAGTACACCAAAATTATTTCTTCATCGACGACCTGACGTCGCTAGACCAACGACACTCGTCGGCCGCTTGAGCTTAAGATGTGAATTAAACACTATTATATGGTTATTGTTTCTAGAATCTATGGTGATAAATCTACCAAATGCTTTGGCAGGGCAAGAAATGGGAAATATATATTTTGTATACATGTTTTCAAAATTATTCTGTACAACGTTATTAACCAAAGTCCTTAATTAATTAGCTACTCGATCATCAACATTTTGGTTATAACGATGGGAGAGTGTTGAAGCTTTTGATAAATTGGTTTATGAATTTGATCAACTCAAGTGTTTTTCCAGACGATATATACTATGATCAAGTAACTACATATGTTTGTTTTCAATAAAACAAAGCAGATGTTTTCTTAAGAATTAACTGAATAAGGATTATTGACTACTGTAAAGATGAAATTTAATCAATGAATGAATGAAAAAGCCAGCACAAGTAGCTGGTAGTCCCTGGTGGCTGGTACGACGTACTAGTCCTCCATGGTTGAAACATGTTCAGCCCTTCTGACTCTGCTAGCCCAGGATCCTTCCTTTCGTGCCAAACGGACTGTTGATCTTCTCTTCAACTCGAGAATCTGCTGTCGCCATTGCGAATTAGGTCCAACATTACTCAGATCCTTCTTGAATTTATAGGTAGTACTCCTACAAGATGAACTGCATGACGATAAATTCTCTGTCAAACCCAATTCATAATCGTACTCCTCACGCAACACAGGATCCGACAGCGTCTTGTATGCCTCATTCAGTTGAACAAACAACCGAGTCGACTCCTTCCTCAAAGAATCATCATCTCGATCATCAGAAACGTCAGGGTGGTACCGGAGAGCCATGCTTCTGTAAGCTCTCTTTATGTCATCCATGCTTGGATTACTATTGGGACTCAAACTAAGTACCTTATAGAAGTTGGTTTTTCTTTCGTTTTTTGTATCATAGTTAGTTGCTCTGCATGCAACAGAAAACTTATTACTATAACTAGTACGTGGTGATGATTTATAAGAATGAAAAGAAAGCTTAGTAGCAGCTGAGCAAGTGTTTAGGCTTGAGGTGGCCATCCATATAGTATTCATGGCTAATAAAGCTACCTGGATCTTCTGAGTTTGGAATACAAAGAAACTGGGTTTCTTCTGTAATATGTAGAGAAGTTGAAGTTTGTATATATAGACTCTATAGACCAATTATTATACGGCAAGGATAAGGAAACGTGTAAATAGAATGGATGAGGCCAGCGTTGAATTGAAAGGAAATAAAAACAATTGCGTTAACTCCTAAACCCAACGCGTCTCCTTCCTAATAAGCATCGACAAATAATATGCAACTGTTCATGTTTGAGGTTGATTTAATTGTTTTTAAGTGTGCATGCAATTGTCTGGTCGATCTGCCTTGAGATATATATTGTTGTCTTGCTATTGATTCAGATTTTGTGGATGATAATTCATCGTGCCAATTAGTATATTGTACGTTTATCTCGAATATTGTTGTCGATGATCTTTGACCTACCCTGCCTGATGATAAAGGATTCCTTAAAAGTTAAAAATCAGTCATTTGCAAAAACAACAAAGAAAATTGTGATTCCAACCTAGCTAGAGTAAGGGAAATGGTAGTTGAACGTAGTAGTTTCTTCGGAGTGAACACTACTGTGGGTCACAACCGAAGTGACGACTTTTTGTCGTCGTTTCGACATAAAACTCGTCGCTTCAACACCCTACCGACAACAAGTAGTCGCTTCGAGGTCGTTGTTTCAGATTCGTCACTTCGATTCCAAGCGACAAATAATGATTCAAAAGTCGTCGCCTCGATATTTCAAGCGACGACAACAAACTTCGTCGCTCAAGGAGAGCGACGACTTTTGACTCGTCGCTTACCATCTTTTGCGACCGATTTTGACTCGTCGCTTACCATATGTTGTGACCAATTTTGACTCGTCGCTTACAATCTGCAACGACTAATTTTGACTTGTCTCTTGGAGTTCCATGCGACGAAGTTTGGTTGTCGCCTCATGTTTTTAGCGACAAACTTTGATTCAAAAGTCGTCTCTTCATTTCATGTTTAATAGGAGAAAATATGGGATGATAAAAAAGAAGCGACGAACTTTGGTCGTCACATTCAAATCTAAGCGACAAACAATGATCAATGTTCGTCGCTTCATTGTTTGTTACAGAGAAGGAAAACAGAATCTTGGTCTGGTTTCATTCACATCTAGAACCTGCATTTCATTCAAATCACATATCCAACATACATTTCATTCAAATCACATATCCAACATAACACAAACACTATAAATACGTAAATTTCATTCAAAGCTACAATATGTTACATAATTACAATGTACGATAATCCTCGGGAATGTACTACAATATCCAAAAGCTACAATAATGTACAAAAAAACAAAAAGGGTCCTAATCAAGGTCATCATCGGGGAGACAAAATGAAGCACATGAGAATATATCGGCGACTGGAGTTGTTGCGACGGCATTGTCACCCGGATTGCCTTGGGCCGCCATGAAAGCTCAGACGGTAGCCTCCCACTATGCCATACGCCGCTTCAGGTCTGCATTCTCTTCGTGTAGCCTCCTCAAATAGTCATCTTTGCGGGACACGCGTGCACCGCCTCTTGGTTTTGGCTGGCGTCTTAATTCACTAAATTTCCTAATTTCACTAAAATTCAATTTCACTAAATTTCACAAACTAACCTAATCTCAATTTCAACAAAATCAACACAAACTTCATCATATATTCAAATACCTAACACTAAAAACAACACAAAACACATTATAAACCAAATCTAACTCAAGATATCAAACACTAAATTCAACCAATCAAACCAAAATATGGTGATTACAATGAAGAGGATAGATTATACTAACCAACAAAGTAATTAAAAGAGAAGACCCAACCAATTAAACCCCGAAATTGACGAAATCAGCCGATCTGCCCCCTTTTTCGCAGCTCTAGAATAGTTTTTTTTTCAACCAATTTCAACTTCTGCAATCCGTTGAAGTCAAGGGCTTCATAACAGATTTTATAAAATTTAACGACGAATATTGTCCAAATCTCGTCGCTTCGTTTATTATACAGCGACGAAGATTATGAACTTCGTCGCTTCAATAATAAGTTAGCGACGACAATTGAATGGTCGTCGCTAAAACTTTCATAACCGACATCGGAGGCGACAACTAACCATTATTCGTCGTTTCAATAATTTATGAGCGACGAATAATTATCAAAGTGCGTCGCTCATGCGAATCCAAGCGACGACGTCGATATTTGTCGCTTCAATGTGCTGAAGCGACAATTTTTTTTCTTCTTCATTTTGTTTCTTCATCGCTTGATTCCTTACCTGTAGTAGTGGAATATAGTTTGATTCAAAGTTTCCAAAAAAAAAAGGTGCCCAGAAAAGTAAAATCCCATGCATGAAAACAACATTAATGTTATGAGTAAAAATATTAGATTTATAACCGGAGTATAGATTTGTCCTATTTGAGTTGTAGTTTAGAATCTTTGTAGATAAAAAAGTTTACCCGAGTAAGTTAGATTGGTCATATTCAATCCAATGTAAAGAAAAATCTGAAAAAAAAAATGCATGGATGATCTAATATGTAAAAAATGCATGTAAAAAAATCATGCGATTGCAACAAGCTAGAGGACAGGAAACGGCAGAAACAATGCAGTCAATGCCACAGTGAACACCTCTTGGCTCCTTCCCTGTGTACTCTTCTTGCTCCGCGTATGATCGATTTACGGCAATGACAGCTCTAATAGTATTAATCTATACATGCACATACAGATGTTCATATTCAAACATATCAAATTGTAGCTCAAAATATTGTTGTTGTTTCTAGGAAGGGGCAGCAGCAGAAACATATGTGTTGGTGGTGTTGGCCTTGGCCGGTGTCAGTTTACAAAATGACAGAAGGCAACACCCCTCTTCTCCGAAGCCAGCTGAAACTTACCAATTTAAGTCTTTGGATGCTGGATGCTTGATCTAGTATAATGCTCAACCTGTGTTGTCTCTAGGTGCTAGCTGCCTTCAATACATATCTTAACAACATAATAGAATGACTTGTAATGATATAGGGTTCATGAAATACCAATTCACTCGATCGAGCTTGAATGCACCACAATGGTTTCTTTTCTAATTCTTCTATATACATTTACGAAAGAACCAACCAGAGTAAACTTCTGGTATGCTTAATATGATCACGACTTTCGTAATTATGATCCCTTGGACTATCGTATCGGCTATGACTATTTTGCTCTTACTATATATATGATAACTATATAACTATAGGGTCTATAGGGTAGGGAGGAGAAAAGTTTAAGATAGCTAGATCGAGTGAGATCAAACATGATTCAGTTGACCATGCACAAGAAGAGCATACGTTAAATCATAAGAAATGATATTTTTCTTCACAATTCATTTGTGCATGTAATATTGTTTAAATCAACTGTTTTTCCATTTGTGCATGTAGTACCTATGTATCCCTAACAAGTAGAAGGACAATTGCAGTTGATTCTACGTTTTCTTTACTAAGTTCACCATCAAGAAGGAGCACGATTGGATCACGGTGGGAGGCCCTTGGTTATACTGGAAGTCAATGATGGCTTTGGCTCCGTACGATGGCATGTCTGAGGTTAGTGATGCCTTGGACAATGGTGGTATCTACTACTGAGCAAAGAAAATGGGAAAGACCGGGACTGACCTTAGAGAAGGGCTACCACGGTTGTAGCCCGGACAATTTTTATTAATCAACCATTTTAATATATGTGTAGAGTATGGTAGAAAATGAAGTTTCACTAAATAGTCCAGTCTACATTTATATGATTAGAAAAATTAGGGGAGTGAAATTGGCACCCCCTTTTTTACATTCCACACCCCCCTCTATTTTTCTAATAACTTTTAATGCAAAAGTAATTTGTGTCTTCCTATTCTACCCTCTCTTATTTCAACTAAGTTCTTTTATTTTTCTTTTCTCTTAATTTTAATCAATCTCTTAAAACTCAATTGTATCTAGGAAACGTATCGTTTTTAACACACAAAACTGAGAGAAGACTAGAGGAAGACTAAGAGTTTACAAGAGACAGAAGAATGACGACGCTGAAAAGGAAGGCACGATAAGTGGAGTTTCAAACGGTGGTTTTCTCAGGGGAGGCATACTGTTCTTTTTCGGGCGGAGGTATTATTCTCGTCTTTGAATCCATCCTTTATTCTAATTTCTCTGTAAATATAGACTAGGATTGCTTGTTTTGTCACTAAAATTTTCAACGTATTGAGTGGTTGATTGTATAAAAGTGATGGTTTTAGCTATTTGTGTTGGTTGGGTAAGTGTTGATTCGTTATGGGGTTTTGGTGTTAATCGATTTGATTATTAGGTCTTGTATTACAGTATCATTGAAAGAAAAATTTTATGGTGCTTTAGGAAGCAAAACAACAACAAAGAGGGTCCATGGGTTTGTATGCAGTACGTGTTAGTTTGGCTAGACATGGATATGCAAAGGAGTGTTGTTCATTTGGACTATCTCATCTCTTGTTACAGACCAAAAAAAAAAAATCCTCATATGGTGACTGTTGACTACAAGGCTGTTGTGTCTTTTTTTATTTGTTAAGATAAGCAAAAAAAATCCATACACAATATGGTATCTCTTCCATTGAAAAAGCATTGTATATCTCATGCATTCATGTCTATCTTTGTTTTAGATGCTCTATGCAGAGCACTACTTTAATCTTAAAATGTTGGTACTATAAAAAGGAAAAGAATACATTAGTTAGTTAGTTAGTCAATCTAACTTTTATTGTTATTTACGAGTCTTTCATGGTGTTGGGATTAAGTTTAACTTATAATTTGTAGTATGTAGTATATGATTCTAAGTTTAAATACTAACTCATGACCTTTGTATATGTGTATGCAGTTTCTCTCCCAACAATGGATAAAGATGAAGTAACATTGGATTCTCAGCTTCAACAAATTCTGAACATTGTACAGTCAAATGATGTTGAAGCAATGTTAGAACTCGATCATCCATTTAACTTGTCAGCAGCACCTTCCAACCATGGTTAGCTTTTTATTCACACTTCTATTTTATATGAGATACCTAAGCACTTAAAAATAAAGAGAGATAGCTTCCATCCATCTAAATTAGAGATTGACTACACAACACTTCTATTATAACTACACATATCAAAAGAATCGATTTTAGTCATGCATTCACGTGCTGCTTCTATCTATCAAAATATTTTTCTTTTTCTTTAACTACACTTCTGCATTCATTACTCTCTTTGTTATATGGATGGACATGTAAATAATCTTTACACTTAATCCAGACATGAGCATGCACTTCTATTTTTCTATTTTACACAGATGCATTCAGGTCTCTATTTGCTAGTTGTCTTAAAATGAGCACTTAATCTACGCAATTATGATAGATAAAAACAACTAGGTAGCAAGTCATCCATATCAATATTTATTTGTATAAGCTGTTTTATGCTTCAGGAAATCTTCAAGATGAACATGACAGATTCAGTTCTTTACAAATTACAAGCTTTCAAAGTCGAGAAGACCTTCTTAGTGTTGTTCGTAAGATTGGAGTAGAACATGGATATGTTATGGTCATCAAACGATCTAGACATGATAAAAATGTGGTTATTGGTTGTGATAGAGGTGGTGCTTACCGAGAAACTAGAATTCCACAAGAGAATAGGAAAAATAGATCATCATCTCGGCTCATTAATTGCCCGTTTGAAATTGTGGGGAGAAGGAAACCTGAAGGAGTCTGGAAGGTGGAGATAAAAACTTTGTTTCACAATCATGTACCTTCAAATGACATGTCAGGACATCCTTATTGTCGAAGGTTTTCAGAGGAAGAAGTTGAACAAATAAAACAGATGCATAAGGCAGGCATAGCACCACGTCAAATTCTCTCTTCACTTCGACAAAGTAATCCTCATCTTCTGGCTGTTTCTAGAAATATATATAGTATGACATCTAGCTTCAAGAAAGAAATGTTAGCAGGGCGTTCAATTATTCAAGCCTTATTGGACGAGTTAGGTGATGCTGGTTTTTCGCATAATATTGAGTATAATGAGGAAGGTGAAATGACTCATCTGTTCTTTGCTCATCCAATTTCAATTCAGTTGACAAAAAGTTACCCACATGTGTTTGTGATGGATTGCACTTACAAGACAAATAAGTATAAGATGCCATTGCTGGAAATCATAGGAATGTCAAGCTTCAACAAGTCATTTTACTCTGGTTTTGTGTTCTTACAGAAAGAGAAAGTTGAAGATTACGTTTGGGCTCTAAAGACGTTTAGCAAATTGTTGGCAGATAATGTCCAACCTTTAGCTATCGTAACTGATAGAGAGTTGGCATTAATGAATGCTATCAAGATTGTTTTTCCAAGGACTCCGAATCTTTTATGTGTATGGCATATCGAAAAGAACATTCTGGCCAACTGTAAGAGTTATTTTGAGGAAGAGAATGTTTGGGTTGCTTTCTTATCATCATGGAATAATGTCATAAGTTCTTGTGATGAATTGACATTTAATGAATGCTGGAAGAACTTTGAAGTTGAGTACAAAGACTATGGATGGGTCTTGAACTATATTAGAGAGACATGGCTTATTTGGAAAGAAAGATTTGTCGATGCATGGACCGGGCAGGTAACACATTTTGGCAACAATGTTACTTCAAGAGCTGAAGGTGCTCATGGAACTTTGAAAGCATACCTTCAAGTATCTACTGGAGATCTTCACATGATAAAAGATAGAATGTGTCTTGCCATTCAAAATCAATTTCAAGAGATTAAGACTCAGCTCTCAAGCGAAAAAATTCGAGTTCCTCGCAGCTTATGCATTCCCTTCTTCAAGGAGGTTGTTGGTCATGTTTCTGTATTTGCCTTGTACGAGGTACATAAGCAATATGTACTTGCAAACACCAAAAGCTATTCATCAGAATGCAAGGGTCACTTTTTCAAAACCATGGGTCTTCCATGTGTACATATGATCAGGGAGAAGCGAATGAATGTACTGACACTTGAAGATATTCATAGCCAATGGAGAATGGATACTAAAGCATTTGGTAATGATCATGAAAGCATGGATGACGATGAAGATCTACTGGATTGTCTCTCTCAGCTTAAAGACAAGTACAAGAAACTTCCTATGGAGCAAAAAGAAGTCACAAAACGGCGGATATGTCAAATTCTTGATCAACCTCTTCCTTTTATTTTTGAACCTAATGTTCGAGCTCATAAAGGTCGTCCAATAGGGTCAAAGAAGAGAAAGAATTCAAGTAGTACAACGCGTGAACCTTCATTGTTTGAGTTGGTGGGAAAAACACCTCGGGAGTGTAGCCTTTGTAAAAAAACCGGACATAATAGTCGTACTTGTCCTTCAAAAGCTAAACCTGCTGAATGAAGCTATGAGAAACATGTAAGTAATTTTTTCTTGATCTCTATTAATATAAACATAGCCTTTCATAAGTAGGTGCTTGTATGTATTTTAGTTTGATCAACTTTGTTGTACAGGAGGATATGCATTATGCCATTTTGTTGTTGTCATCTCTCGGGATCATGCCATCAAGTCTGCCAACTAGAACTCCATGAACAAAGATCGATCATCAATTTATTTTTGTTTAATTTGAAATAATTAGTTCCTGACTATTGTGGATTTGTAATCTTAATTTTGCTTAGTTGTGTGCGGATGGTTTAGCCAATTTTGGGCACAAGTAGAACAACCTTGGAAAATTGTGTTCCATCTTGCATAGTAAACCTGCTGTATCATGCTCTGTAGTGTTCCTTTTCTTTCCTCATAAAAAAAAAATAATAAATAAAAAAAAAAAAAACCTTAAATTTGTGTAGATGAACCATTTGTCAAGTTTATCTACTTGCATTTTTCTTCCAATGGGTGTTTTGGGTGTTGTGATTTATTCGCTCAAATATTTGCCGAAAAAATTATACTCAGGAATGGTTAACGACAAGATTTGATGAGCAACCTAAAAGAACAAGACTGTAAAAGATCTCTTATCTAAAAATCCTAAAAGAAAAAATATTAAGAGAAAAGAAAAATAAAAGAACTTAGTTGAAATAAGAGAGGGTAGAATAGGAAGACACAAATTACTTTTGCATTAAAAGTTATTAGAAAAATAGAGGAGGGGGGGGGGGGGTGGAATGTAAAAAAGGGGGTGCCAATTTCACTCCCCAAAAATTATCAACAATAAATCTAATTTCCACTGGAGAGAAGTTTTTTCATTAAAAATGGTAAAATTTTATCAATAATTATACCTTTATTATACCATACTCAACTATTTGTTTCTCAACCAAAAAGGAACTTAACATTTGTATCATTTTGGATAGATTTTTAATAAATAATGTTACTCATAATTTTAATATTATATATTAATTAAATAATTTCATAAAAAAAATAAAAAAAATCATATGATAAATTTAACCCGACATATTTCAAAATTCTGGCTCCGTCCCTGGGAAAGACATTTGTAGTAAGAACAAGCCCTAAGACTGAGCTGCATGCAGCCTAAGAAGATGGATCTAGGATATAATCTGTAGACTCCTTAGGGAGCTGGGAGAGGCAGAAGAGTATCTATTAGAGATGTTGTTCCGCTTGTGCCCTAGTGATAGTTAGGGAATTGCTCGCAGAAAACCCTAGTAGTGTGTTACTGATTACTTTCTGCTCCTTGTTAGGTAAACTTTATGTATGTTGTTTCAAGGGTTTCCAAGCAGTGATGCAAATCGATTGTGCCCCCTATGAGGTGGTCGCTGTGTATTGTTAACCACGTTCTCTATTATTGGATTGACATCTATTTACCTTCAAAAAAGAGTCTTACCAATGGTAATTGTATGTATGTGATATATTAACATGCTGTAAAATTCTTGTGTAAGGTATTTGACAATTGACTACCAAAGTTTCAAACTGGAAAATGTATGAAATTGCACCGAATTGAGATGGAAACGGCAAAAACAATGCAGTCAAACAGCATTGTGGCCAACTCCATATAAATACTAATTTATACATCTGCATACATACAATAAAAACAGATGAATTGAATTATTGAATTAGAATAGTTGAAGTTCATCGTGTCCTTTTGTTCCAGGGAGGGGCAGCATTTGAGAACAACTGTTCATGGTGCGTTTACCAAGTGACAAGGAGGACCTCAGGGAAGCCTTGCTGGCTCCTCCTCCTCTCCTAGGCCAGCTGAAACACTAGTGTAGTGCAGTCACTTATGTTTGGTCTCATGCTCTTAGTATGTAGAATGAATACAAAACTCGCATGGTGATTTGTTCATTTGGTGGTCGGACTAGTTTGGACTTTTAGAGGGTCATTCCAAGACCGTCTTCAAGTGAAGAAGCAATGCTCAACCAAGTTGATCAATTGCTTTTACAGTTCTGGATTATACAATGTTGTTTGTTGGACAATTTCGTTTTGATGTCACGGCTAGGAGCTCTTGAGCAAGATCCTACTTTGTAAATGAGTCGATTATAAACAACATGCTAGAAAGTGTAAATTTTCGTTTCTATTTCTGGTACCAAGATCCACGATATCATGCAATGTATTACAATGGTTATTTCTTCACTTCCTGTGGATGTGTGATACCTTTGTGTGATCCATTGAATAGGCTATGAGTTCTGGATGTTAGCATCATAACAACATAACCATATATGGTCCATAATACTTGCAAGAAGATACCAGAATGAGTAAAGTGCTATGTTCAATCAATTGAAAAGGGACCAGAAATTTAAGAATAGATAGAATCGACCAACATATTAGAAAACCACGTCCAATACCAAACAGGTTTCAAGTGACCAAGAACAAAACACTTGTTAAAAACTACTACTTCAGTGACATCCCGAATAGAAGAAATGTGAACAGAACTAACTCCCCAATGCTAAAATGAAAATCACAAGTCATCACTCTAGGTTCTCAAAAATGGCGCTACATAGCCACATTTGCTCAGAAATAGGGCAATGATGCAACCAAAAGACCGAGACACAGGGTAACCGAACTGAAAAGCATAGCAGAAGCCGAGCTAGCTGGAGCAGCTGCAGGTGTTACCACATTCCCTCCTGTAGCAGATGTTTCAGGTGCACCAGCAGCAGCTGAAGTTGTTGGAGCAGATTGTGGTGAAAGAGCTGCAACTGTCAAATAAAGAATCTTTTTAGTAACAATATCTACTTTGCAATAGAAAACTGCTCATCAACTACTCTTACACATCCCTATTCAGTACACAATCTACGCAATAGATTCATATAGAAAGCGTGCTAAATAATCAAACATCTTCCCCTTTCATAAACTCCGGTTTATAATGTAACATCACATTACATGCATTGTGTTGGCCGTCCATTTAGCCATCTAGAACATAAGAAACTAATCCAAAGTTTGAAGAAATGATAATTCACAATTGATGCATTGCTTCAGATAAAAACAATTTACGAAACCAGAAAATTGTAGAAATCAATATCTTTTAAAGGAAACATATTTGAAGCCTGGCCGATGAGCTTCGACTCAGAAGGATGAAGTGAGAATGTCACCGTGAGATCCATGAATCTATCCTATACAAGGATCAATTCATCTTGACATTTGTGACAAAAACATGTAACAAGCAAAACTAAGGAGATTTGAAAGCAAATGATTACCCAAATTGAAAGAAAACAATGTCGTTTGTGGTAATAATGAAATCTAATTTCTCTAAAAAGTTTTTTTTTTTTTTTTTAAGTAATATAATACTGATATCATAACCCAAATCCGGTGTTACAGAAAGGAAATAAAAAGAAGCAAATATTCAGAAATTTTAGTGCATTTGAAACTTTTGTAATTATCAAAGCTCAAAGAAATTTCAAATTTGTGTGAGATTCAAAAACCCCCAATTGACCACATGGGTTGTAAGCACATTACAAGACTCTGTCTCATACTTTTCTTACTTAAAAATATAAATAAAATAAATCCATCAATTTCTTGAAGACAGTGTGCTGTAGTCTACCAGATCAGGCAACATCCAGAAGTAAAAAACCTTAAATGCATGCAATACTTTAATCTCAACTAGTTTCACACAACTAACAAAAACAAAACCAAACCAATCTAAGAGTAAACTAAGATGAGAACATACCAGGAGCACCAGCAGGAGCACCAGCAGGAGCAACAGCCACTGCAAAACCCAGAAGTAAAAAAATCAACATGGGTCAGTTATCTTAAACCCCAAAAATCGGAAGAAAAAAAAATATTACATAGGAAAAAAAGAGTCAAAGGAGAACTGACATCCACAGTTGGCGGCGGAAGGGGTGGAGACTTTGCAAGCGGCGGGGAGAGACATGGCCTTAGTCATGTTGAGAGTGATGCCCATCTGAGCGCTACTCTTGAAAGCCTCACAGAGACAGGAAGCATCAGCTTTGAGAACTGTCTTGAGTCCAGTGCAGCAAGTACCTTCAGGCTTCTGTGTCTTGCTGTCGTTGGAGACAAAAGACAAGCAGTCGGCCATGTTGAGGATCAAGGAGGAGCAGTCCACCGCCGGGGCGGGTGCGGCGTGTGGGGAGGCGGAGTGGCCGCCGCAGACGGCGAGGAGGAGGAGAGTGAGGGAAAGCGTGAGTCTTGATGAGAGTGCCATTTTCTGTTTTGTTGTTTTCTTTTGAGGTTTTGAGAAAATGGGGTTGTGGGTTGGGGTGGGAGAGAAAGAGAGGGGAAGTGGGTTGGGATTATATAGAAAAAAGAGGGAAGGGGAAATGGAGGGTGGCCCTGGTTTTGGGTGGTTTTGCAGAGAGAGAGAGAGAGAGAGAGAGAGAGAGTAAAGTAAGGAAGTAGAGTAGTGGGAGTGGGATAGAGGTGTAGTCGAGTGGGATTGTGTACGTGTCTAACGTTGCCTGTTAAACTTGTTTTGTTTTTTTAGAGAGAGAGAGAGAGAGAGAGAGAGAGAGAGAGAGGTATTTTGAAGTAAATACGACTTTGATGTATATGATGAAGTAAAATTCTTTACGAAAATAGATAAGATCAAAATTAAGGGACAAAAGTAAATGTGGTCGAACAAAAAGAGCAGGGGAGATGAAACTTGTATTACAAAGGTAAGTAATGCTGATCACGATCATATTATCATTACCGGCCTCTTATCCGCTTGGCTTTCTAATAGTATAATAATAGAGATTAGGGTAATTTTTTCGTGTAATCATTTCTTATTAAATTTATACGTTTCATAGATGAATTATTATTATTGATTCTGTTTTTGTCATTTGCTACAACGAAAGTACATAATTTGTTTTTCTTTCAATAAATATTATAATAAGTTTATATTTTATTCTCTATAAGATGACGCCAAAAAAGAAACAAAAAGTTAATATCTGGTTGTTTTTCTTAAGCATTGTGGAGTTGGTTAAATCTTTGTATTAGGGTATTCGATTTGCACATCGTTATTTGTTTGTGATTGATAGCATTTTGTTGATTTTGCCTAAACTGTGGTTATGTTGGCTCGTTATTCAAGTTGGGGACCTGGGGCTTGTTTGTTTGCATTTAGGTTTGGTTTGCATTTAGGATTCAATCATCTTCTGGTGGTCGGCGATGCAAATAGTTACGACTCTATAATTGAGTCAGTCATTCAGGTTGTTTGTGTCTAATGGAGGATTTTTTTTATAATTTTTTTTTTATAAAGAGTTTTTAAGGATTTCACACCTCCTCTGTCGTAACTTGAACCGAGAATACGATTATGTTAACAGATTGTTCCTATCGTAACTTGAACCGAGAATACGATTATGTTAACAGATTGTTCATTTGAATTCGGTTTGTTCAAATTCACTGTATGTGAGCACCATCGAGTGTGACTCAATTTGGTGGTTCAATTGGGATGGTGATTCTAGTCTCTTATGTGTATTTGTTCGCCTCAAATGAGATTGAGGACTAGTAAAAATGGGCTACGCTCAAAGATTGACATCATTGTGTGTAAGAACCTATTGATATACATTTCAAAGGAAAGTAACCAATCTCAAGTGTTATGATGAAGCTCTTCACCCTCTTAGACACATATTATAAATTCCATCATACTACATGTTGGGACAAATTCACCATCATCTAAACAACGGGAAGACACCAAAATTAGAACACATTGTCTTCTAAAGCAAGGCAATAGAAATGAAAAAAAAATAAAAAATTGTTCTTAGATGCTAGCTATACAGGTTATGTGTATGCCCTACTTGTTGAGTGGTGTCTTGGAGGTGGTTTTGGCCTAGTCTTCCCTTCCTTTTGTACATTATTTTTTGTATCAATAAACTTTCGGCCAAGAGTGGTTATTTAGTCCTAAGTCACTTATCAAAAAAAAAAAAAAGACAATAGAAATGACACAAATACAAGATCCCCCTCCATATCCCATCATCGAAACAACACCTATTGACAATCAAATTTCACCGCCCTACAAATGGAAACTCAACCCACCAACACCCTTCTATACCAAAATTTTGAGAGATAGGAAGGTAGAGGAAGAAACTCCAATTTCGGGCTTTCCTTAAAACGGGGTAGAAACGCTTATAAATAACTGGCATACACAAGTGGAAAAGAGGTGGAGACTACGTGAAGACCCGAAATGGGACTATGTCATGTATACAGTTGGGATTTGCAGAGATATGACATCAACAGAATTGTTGTTACGTTTGGAATAGACAAAGGCATGAGAGGACATATATATATATATATATATATATACGGGGTGCCTCCTTTAGCATTCCACGTTCTCGATCATCAATGTGAGAAACTGTGAACTATGAAGTGGAAAATAGCTCCTCAAACCAAAGGCAATTACGCAAGAGGACCACCCAATATTGATACTGATTGATTGTCTCAGCTTGGGGTAGGTGAAATCATTTCATCCCCAACCACATTTGCTCTAGAGAATTCTTCAAGCACATTTGCGGTGCCTTTTATAAGCCTAAAGGAGGCACGAGCTACCATCATAGTCTCAAATATGAAAAGCGGAAAAGGATTTTGATTTCAGTTGTGAGGCAGTGCGTATGATTTCAGGTTTGCTTTGTATTCTTCTACGTAGTCGATTACTATAGCGTGGTCATGGAAGCAACAAGCCTCACTATACTGCGGTCATGTAACTACATTTTAATATTAATATGAATCGCACATAAAATTAGGACGAAATATTGGCTTCTTTGAGTTCCATGACTTCCATCATCCCATAATTTTTTTTTAAAATAAAAATAAAAACAAAAATGCTCCAATGAGTCTCACAACTTTCCACTTATGAAAATGAGACTATGTCACTAGACCAAATGATGTTGGGCATATTAGTTTTATTTATAGTAATTTAAAATTTAAGTAATTCTGAACTCTCAATTCATTTTATGGATGTGAAAAATTGTAACATTGTAGACTAAATATTTTCATATCGACATACAATAATATGCACTATTGAGATTTTGAAAAACTCTACGTATCACATGATCGATAAATTAAGAGTGTTGCAGGACACAAGTCACACAACCTAACCAAACATGGTCTTCCCCACTTTTCACATGAGCTCCAATACTACTGCAGGAGTTCATGGTGAGTGAACTCAAGTACTCAACTTGGAAGTTTACGAAACATTTGACTTTGAATCGCAGAGGAGATCGAGATGATGATGATGATGATCAATGGAGATTCCCATGTGGAGGTGGGGACTATCGAGTTTGAAAAGCCCCTAATTACTTGCATTGAATCATACAACTGGGTTTAAAAGCATAGAGGGAGATCCAGAGAAGAGAGGCCGCCGCCCCCCCCCCCCCCCCCCCCCCAGCTAGCATCCTTTTTTTTTTTTTTTTTTTCTTTCAGGACTCTTAAATCATTATGCAAACTTGATATAAAAACTCGCCGCAAATGTAAAGCAATAACGAAACTCGCCTATCAAATCTGAATTTAAATTTCTCAGAGAAGAAAAAGATAATATAAATTTATGAATAATGTAAAGTGGCCGTTGTAACATACATTGTTTCGTTTTCGTCTTGCCTTTTTTGATGCTCTGAGTTTGCCTGGCATGGTGTTGAGAGTTATAATTGGATTTATTGAGCTCCTGAGTGGACCCAACTTCATGATCTCTATGCCTGTTTTAGACTTTTAGTCGGAACTTTCAAATTAAACTGCCGAGCCTTGCTTCTGTGCAATTCTCAAATAGGAAGAACTAGTCAGATCACATCATGCATCTTCAAACGTTATTATCATCCAAATTTGAATTTCGAATCCAACAGATGTTTTGATGAAAATTTGGAATATCGACTAAAAGAAAGAGATCATTGAGGTTAAATGTTAAAATAGGATAAAGTGTGTGGAATACTAAGCATTTGAGTTTCAACTCCCACCAATTTCTAGCTGCACGCTCGAAGGACGTTTTGAGTTCCTGTGCGGCTGTGCCTGTGCCTGTGGCGGAAGCGGAGGTGTAATCCTAAACCTCATGAACCTCAACGTACAGAGCAAAGACTTGAATTAGGGTAAGACTGTTCTGCTAAAAGGTTAGGTGCTTGAATTGTAGATTGTTTGCTCTGCAAACACTCCTTTGCCTTGAAACTATAGAGCAAGTGCCGTTGGCCTTCAAGATTTCCTTCCAACAAATTTTATATTGCAACTCAGCCACAATATATTCTCTGCTTGCTTTACTTTGGTGTCATGAGATAATGCACAAGAGCTTTGTTTGAACGAAAATCCAAAGCTTCTAACTGACCAAATGTAACCCTGTAATTTTGACCTCACAACGCCACACGACAATCATAACGAGGAGAAACACGATATGAATGAGCTTCAGTTATTTAAACACCATTTCTGCCTACTTGGGTAAGATCCTTGGTTCGTTGAACACAAGGCAACTGCCAAATGAAGTTCTATTGCATGGTTTCTAAAGAGGTACAAAGAAGCAAACCACTAGTGGATGCTTCTATATCATTACAAAAGATACTTAGATTGATCATATTAACACTAATCCGACAGCCAGGGTTTTGTTTACTTGACTTTATCTTAAATATACATATTGAAATTTCCTTCATTAATTTGTAATTTCGGATTGAATCGAGTGATATAAATAAAGAGATCATACTTACTGTGAGTAACAGCTGCATTTCTTCTGTACATGCGACACGATAACAGTCACATCATCGAGCTTTCCACCAGTATATCCCACATACCCAGATGTCTCGACTGCATCCGCGAAGGGGCTTCTTCTAGTAGTAGATTGCCCAACCTCTTGTGCGCTAGCAGCCAAGAACTTTGCGATATCCTGAAAGAGATGCACACAGAAATATAAACAAAAGTATATGCATATCAGAAACCAGAACTAGTTACCGTAATATACAGCTATCTGGTTCCCTGGTAAGTATAGTCTTTATAGGCTTATAGCTTCAAACTGGAGTTATAAGCCTCTGAAAAAATTCATCTGTTTGACAATATATTTTGGTGGAAAATTATCAAGAAAGAGTAACACAATTCTTTGCGGATGAAAGCATAATATTTTGGTACTACAGTACCAGAACCATTAAAAGCATAATATTTTTAGCTTCACTCCATTTGCTTCTTTTAAATGTCCACAATTAAATGCACGGAAAACTTTTCTCTTTTCATTTGCTTTTTCAAAGAAGGTTTGGAAAAACAGGCAGAACACACACACAGGCAACTGTTGAGACTATTCACCTGAAGTTTCATTCTCCTTTGGAATGACTTGATTACAATTGAAGTGATTTCTTGCTCATACAAGTTGTCAAAAAGGCCATCCGTTGCAGTGACAATGACATCTCCCTCATCCAAATCTATACTGTATTGCTGTTAACAAGGACATTTGTTAGAATGATCTCTCTCAAACTCACAAACTGCTAGCTATGTGAGACTTACGACAGCCAATTATTATGTACTGTTTTGCTCACTGCATATCTAGGAAGTAGGAACAAGGGCAGTAAATTTTATAATCTCTTATGAGGATTACAATTATATTCAGCTGGCATGTAATACTTAAGATAACATACCTCTATTAGTTCTGAGGGATCAACGCCTCGTACAATTTGTAACGGAAAATTGAAGCCATGAATCAACGGAGATGATCTCTTAAAAAGGGCACCATTTCTGATTATGATAAATCCTGAGTTACCAATGTTTGCCACGTGGAGAGCCTACAACATCAAATTTCCAATGAGTACAACATACAGCCTTGAAATAAATTCACTGAAGCAATACATTTCAAAGTTGCTGTATATATCTTACTCCACAGCAATTCACTATAATATCCCTTATTATGATATGCCTAGGGCCTTTCAAGAAACTCTACACATGCATTTGGGTCTCTCTTTTTGCCTCCTGATTATCATAGTCAAACCTTCTGTGGCCTGGTAGATGTGGTTTGGAGCACCTCTTACACCTACCGGTATAAAAACCATTTACTCTATTAATTGCATATCTTTACTATACTATTCAGGGTTCTATAACTCCCTGCTTGTCTAGACTGATGTGACTTCCATTTTGGGGTTTTACTTGTCTAGCCCCTCTAACATTGGTATTTCCTTCATACTCTACTTATAAGAGACCTGGAAATAATTACGAGAAAGTTCATACCTGACCATCAAAGTAAGCGACTAAAACTGTACTTGAACCAGGAGAATTTGTTTGGGCAGCACCTCTAACAAGGACGTCTTGTGGTTCAGTCAATGGTATACCTTTGCAATCAGAAAGAAACCTTTCACAGTTCTCCATGAGTTCATGGGCATATAGCCCCGGATCAATCCCTGAAGTTGCAGGAGAGCATACATTGTTAACCAACATACTTGGTAGCAGCTCAGTATAACACTTATTGCATACAGAAGGAGAAACATTGCATTCTTGCGTGGCGACGAAATTTGGTCAACTAGAAGCCACAATTAATAGTACCTTTTCAAAGAAAATGTGCTAGTTAACTAAGAAAAAAGAAGACTATTACAAAAAAATACAGAGATATCTTTGTTGTGGACCCATGTGAAAATAAGTATTATAAGCATTATATTTATTATATATTTTTAAACTCTCAAGATCATGTCCTTCCTCTATTACTAGAACAAAGTCTTACTCTCGGTTTAAAAACACTTAATTTTAGGTTGGACTAATATAGGACTTAATGATTCTAGCAATCTAGCATAGTACAGGCAACACAAAAAAACGTTTACAAGTCATGGGTCAATGGTAATTGAGATGAATGCTCATTGGTTAGTTTGAAAAACTACTTTGTCCATTGGTATGTATAGATCTAATTACAGGGCACTGTTGTTGAGTCCTTTAGAACTCAAGGGTTTAGGTTATTTTCTAGCTCTCGAACTGGAGCTAACACAGTGATTGCTTGTATTTTATTTATTTATTTATTATTATTATTTTTTTTTTTTTTGGGTATCATGAGTGTGACTTAAAAGACATGGTCCATAGAAGTCAAGATATGGGGAATCTTACGGTCCCGCTCCTAATATATGCCAAACCTAAACAAACGAAATATAGACGGCATTCCAATGTCTAAAGGTAAATGGTACTGTGGTTCAATTGCAAGGATTATTACAGCACTATGACAGTCACCAGGAGCCTTGAGTAGGCAAGCCCCAAGACCAGGTCATCACAAAGTGGGTCAGCCAGGAACATAAAATTTCACTATCCTACATGGAGAAGAACTTGCTACTTTCTACAATTTTGCAGCAGCTGCAGGTTCCCTTGCTAGATGAGGAGTTTCATACTGTAGAAACTCTTTTACCACCATCATATACAAACTACAGCTTTATTTCGCACAATAGATTAAACTAATTTCCCAATTACTAAGGATTATAATTTGATACATTGTGAGACTACAACCAAATGTCCAAAATGGATAGTCTTAGAGACTACTTGTACTGTGTGATAATAAAAAAAAGAGCACAGAGAGAGAGAGAGAGAGAGAGAGAGAGAGAAACAGCGCCTGCATTTACTATATTTTCACTAGAGCACAATGATGAACTGAGATCAATAAACAATCTTTTGTTATGTATCTAATCTGACAGTTGAAATACAGGCATGAAAGTGACAGTGAATAGGTGACCTATGTTGAGGCTCAAGTCTATGACACATACATGAGATATCATGAATGCTATAGCTCAGTATTGAGGGCCATATATTGGGGGAAAATTCAAAAAATACTAGAAGAGTATCTAATTTGTGATGCATTAAAATTTCAAAATGGAGTTTGAGAAATAGGCTCTTTCTTTAATAGTAAACACGAGGACATACAAATAATGAAATATACTTTAGCTCGTTACAAAGAAATTTAAAATCATGAAAGAGTTACCTTCCAGTGACCATTGACTAGCTCCATCAGCCACACCTAGCCAGTTTCCGGAAGAAACAAAGTAAGCATCCTCCCCACCTGTCAATGCCTGGCATTATTAATTATTGAATTACTTACTGTTACTACATCAAGATAAGGTTACCTGTGTGTGTGTGTGTGAGTGTTATCTCCAGACAAATAGTACGAACAAAGCTTAATAAAGGAAAACCATATATCAGGTTTAAACATGTCTGTGAACCTGTGTCTGAGTGATTGTAGAATGGAACTTAATTCAAGAACATTGCTTCCTAAAATGGTAGCATTATTTTCATTTATGGCTCTGCCGTATTAACAATCAATTATAATTTCCAGTCCAGATTTTAGAAGTAACCCTTTCATATACTGTCCAAGTTCCACATATAAAAGCAGATCTTACATGCGTACCAGGTAGCCCATATATAAAATTTAATAAGACACAGCACCAGATTAATTATATTAATTCATCAAAGCAAAGTTGGGCCCCAAATCCGAAACTTTAGGCATTAACAAATCAAGAACATATTAGATTCTACAGAGAAAAGAATGTCCAGCAATACAGTCAACATTGTGTACCATTCTTATTGCCCAAAACTGTAAAATGAACGTGTGCCAATAAATAAAGAGGCTACAGCTCACTATCTAGAAGTACCTTTGAGGGATGTGGTAATGATGCAGCACCAGTCGATAGTAGAAGTAACGGTGCAGAGATGTCCTCCCTGTGTACATATAATGAACTAACATAAGGAAAGAACGGCTAAATAATCTTTTCTTTTTTTTTAAAAAAAAAGTGACTATTGTATCCAGAGGTCTTGCCTCTTATGAATTAATTGGTAATGATCGTGTGTGTGTGTGCGTGTGTATATATATACGTCACTCACTGAGAGAGAGAGAGAGAGAGAGAGAGAGAGAGATGCAGACTTATGGATGTAGGACAATGAAAGTGAGATAATACCAAAGATAATGATGGGTTGTAGATATTAGAATAGAAAAAAAATGGGTTAAGGTCTAAAGGAGTTATCAGAATTCGCCAAGGCGATCGCAACCAATGCAGATATCACTTCCCTAACCAAGAAATAGGTATTGCCTCATTACTCCTCCCGCAAAAGGAACTTGGATCTGGTCCAAATTGAAACTGAATCCTTATTAAATCATCACCTTCAATTTGTTAAACAAGGAAACTGTCAGTTGTCCTCTTGACCTTACTGGGAACGAAAACCTTTGCAGCAACAGATATAAACTAAAACCTTCCCTCCATAAAAGAATTTCTATCGTTATGGTCACCAAAGTTGCACCTTACCAAATAACAAGGCCGGCTCAGTATCATATGATACTTTAAAAGGGCCGCACTTTTAGAGATATAGAGGAATAATGAGGAAAAGTAATTCTTTGACCAAACAAAAAATAAGGAAAAGCAAGGAGAGTACTTCCATTACTTCTTATTTTCCTTAAACTAATACTATTTCGTTCTCTACAAATGACACATAATAATGCTTTTGTTATCTCCATAAATGTTTACCCTTCTTCAGCTTCCTGATCCTCCCAAATCTATGTTCAAACTCTAAACTATCAGAAGTGAATACCTACAAACCCAAACTACCTACACCGGGCAAGCTATCGATAACCCTGAGTCCATCAAATACCAAAAGCAAAAGATCCATTGATTCCCCTTAATTAGAAATGTTCCAATTTGAAGAGATAGAGGAAGGTGTGGTGACCTTCTTCGAAGCTCATTATTACAGTACAAATTTTTAGCTTAGAGACAAAAAATATGAGTGCATTGTTCCCAAGTAAAATATTTAGAGTAAAATAGTGATAAAGAGTGACTCTATAAATGTAAATAAATTATAAATAAAAAATAGAAAACCATTGAAAACGATTCCTACAAGAAGTTCGATGAAGAAGAGGATTCTCCCAGTTTTTCTTTTTTGCTTTGAGAAAAAAAAAAAAAATTGTCATGCTAAGTACAGTAAGTAGTTCACAGAGGAAGTTACTTGGTAAAGGATCCGATAGCAGGAGCCAAACCCCAAATTCAAGGAAAGAGAAATATGAAAGGAGCTTTGATAAAGAAGCCCCATCTAATCCTTTCATATTACCAAGAACCAGCTTGGTATGGCAGATCAACATCTTGCACAAACAAAACAAAACAAAACAAAACAAAACAAAAAAAGAACTTCTATCGGAACTTATAATGCAGTACACACACCTTTAACAGTAGCACTGTTTTAACTCCTCAAGTGATTTCTATCAGCCTTTCATATGCGAACATCACACAATAATACTTTTATAAGAAACATACGGTTGAGCAGAATAACTAAATTGGAATTATGATATAGAAAAGAATCAAGAGAAAAACTAGCATACCCTTCAGTGCCTTCAACTGTATGGAATTCCACTACCCTAGGAGTTGATGCTCCCAAACCATTTCTTCTATGTGATTTACCCTCTGTGAATTCATCTTCTGACTTTTTTAAAGAAGTATCCTGAGCATGTTCAACTGAATGCAATTCCACTGTCCCAGGAGGTGCAGCATCTAAAACATCTGTTCTATCTAGTTTTCCCTCAGCAAATTCATCTTCTAACTTTGTGGAAGCATACCCCTTAGCGCCTTCTACTGTATCCAATTCCACTGTTCTAGGAGTTGATGCTCCTGAAACATCTGTTTGTTCTTGATCCTCTGTGGATTTATCTTCTGAATTTGTTAAAGGATACTCCTTAGCACCTTTAACTGAATGTAATTCCACTATCCTAGGAGTTAATTCTGCTGAAGCTTCTCTTTTATGTGCTTTATCATCTGCAAATTCATCCTCTGAATTTACGGAAGCCTTCTCCTGAGCCGCTTCAACAGTATGCATTATTTCTGTCCTATCAGATGATGCACCTGACACATCTCCTTGATGGGCTTTCCCCTCTGTGAGCTCATCTCCTGACTTCGTGGAGGGATATTCCTCAGAGCCTTCGCCAGTACGCAATTCAACCGTTCTAGGAGTTGATGCTCCTGTGACATCTATTCTATGATTTCTATCTTCTTTCCCCTCTGTTAATTCCTCTTCTGAATTGGTAGAAGAATACCCCTGAGAGCCTTCAACTGTATGCAATTCCACAGGCGTAGGAGTTGATGCTCCAGTGATATCTGTTCTACCTCCTTTACCCTCCGTTGATTCATCTTCTGACTTTGTAGAAGGATATTCCTCAGAGCCTTCAACAGTATGCAATTCAACCGTTCTAGGAGTTGATGCTCCTGTGACATCTATTCTATGATTTCTATCTTCTTTCCCCTCTGTTAATTCCTCTTCTGAATTGGTAGAAGAATACCCCTGAGAGCCTTCAACTGTATGCAATTCCACAGGCGTAGGAGTTGATGCTCCAGTGATATCTGTTCTATCTCCTTTACCGTCTGTTAATTCATCTTCCGACTTTGTAGAAGGATAACCCTCAGAGCCTTCACATGCATGCAATTCCACTAGCATAGGAGTTACTGCTCCTATGACATCTGCTCTATCTTCTTTACCCTCTGTTAATTCATCTTCCGACTTCGTAGAAGGATAACCCTCAGTGACTTCAGATGTATGCAATTCCACTGGCATAGGAATTGATGCTCCCTTGACATCTGCTCTATCTTCTTTACCCTCTGTTAATTCGTCTTCTGACTTTGTAGAAGGATACCCCTCAGAGACTTCAGATGTATGCAACTCCACTGGTATAGGAGTTGATGCTCCGTTGACATCTCGTCTATGTGCTTCACCCTCTATTAATTCATCTTCTGAAACAGTGGAAGGATACCCCTCTGAACCTTCAAGTGTATGGACTTTCAATTTCTTTAGAGCTGATAATCCTGAAACATCCTTGCTATGCGATTTACCCTCTGTACATACATCTTGTGAATTTGTGGAAGGGGAGCTGTTACCTAACTATGCACAACATAGAAAAAGGGAGGTTCTTAATATGAAAGAAAGGTGTGAAGTTTATATGTAACAAATTAGGCATTGTCACCTTTTATGTAAAAATGAAAAGGACAACTATATACCTAACCAGATGCTGACTTGAGAAAGAGGTTAGCGTCAAATTAAACATATCTATGAAGCATGTTAGCATGCTTTCATAAACTTACAGGCTTTGCTTTTTTAACAAGCACTCCTTTGGGCTTCCATCCAAAGTGAAGAAAAAGAATAAAAGACAGAACAGTTGATGCAAAACTGTCAAGACATCAAATTAAAAACCCAATGACACTGTAAGAAGTTTAGGATGTGAATATACCTTCCTATTTGACCTTTATTTCATACAAAAACTATCAAACAAGTAAACAGGATGAAAATAAATCAAAACGATAACAGAGCAGACTGTAAAAAGTGATTTTATCATAAGTTATAGCCTTCAGTTGAAGACATGAGCAGACGCAACTCATACATGTAGACAGAAAATATCAGAAGGTTGTAAAACAAAATACAATACAAAATAGAAAGGAAGGACATGGAAGCAATTATTCAAATAACGATCTGTATAGGTTGGCATTGATCTTCTTTTTTTCAAAAGAAACAGCTTTTTATTAAAACAATAAATAATGAACAATGAGGCCGACAAGGAGACCGCTTCAAAAAACTAAAGAGGCAGCGAATAACAGAGGCTTAGCAGCCCACTGTTACTGCTAACTCAAGACTTAGGCTCTTAGGAATTAAACTGCAACTGCTTGCCAATTAAGCATGATGGTAGATTGATCGCCCTAGCCTCAGACGCCGACACAGGAGTAATGAACCTTACTATTCAACACATATTTCTCCACAAAAAGCCTATTCGAACAGGCCTTGAGTCCCTTAATCACACAACACATCACAGACACCCAAAACAGAGCGCCACCAGAGAAAATGTGTTGATAATTTTAGCACAGCACCACTTGCACATATGGCATCTATCAACCAGTAACTCTTTCTATCAGAAAGATGATGTATCCGTTATTAAAATTATGCACCTATAACATCTAATAGTTAGTCCACCATTTCTACTGCTTCGAAATTCGTCAAGCTTCCACATAAACTCTAAGCATGTAAATTAAAAGCAGTGCAACCTAGCAAGCACTGATTAAATAGGGGACAAGTAACGAATTGCGAAACAGCTCAAGAATTTGAATCAATAATTTCCTTTACTAACCACTGCTGTGGTCAAATTAAGTCAAAAGAGTGAAGACTAACCACAGCTGCAGTCAAATCAATGACGGCATTCTCCTCCGGTGAACTCGCCGGTGAAGCATCAACTTCCGATCCTTCCACATTACTCTCCCCAACCAATCCTCCACTCAATTCCGCCTCCTCGAGCTTCTTAGCCTCATCAAAAGCAGCCTTCTCGCTCTCGTCGCCGAATCGGAAGACGACGCTGCCGTCCAAGCACTCTGAATCACAACAGAGTCAATAAATCTCATCTCGCAATTCATAATCTGTTCGTTATCTGCGAAAATTAAACTCACCGGTGGTGGAAATGAGATCGAATTGCGACGATGACGAATGCGGAAGCGTCGTCGTTTCATGCCGAGGCTTCGGGAATCGAAGCGGAGAGCGAGGTCTGAGCTTGTTGTGGAGAAAAGGTCTGGAGGTTGAAGATGGAATGTGAGAGAAGGAAGAAGAGAAGGTGAAGCAGCGAGGTTTGACGAGGCAGAGAAATGGGGGATCACCCATTTTTGGGAGGTTGTATTAATTATAGTTATTTTTTGCATGCTTTTAATTTTTATATATAGTCTCTGTGTTTTGTATTTGAGAGTGAAAGATATGCTTATCAGTACTTTTGTGGATGTTGCTGATCGACATGCCACTATGCCAGTATAGGCCAGGTTTTTTTTTTTTTTTTTTTCTAATGATTTTTAGATATCCGGCATAAGTTTCTCTCTGAATTGAGTAAATTGTATAACTTCGAGCTAACTCTAAAGTTATTATAGGTAAAAGAAAAAATATATTTAGAAAAAGAAAACGACGATCGATCAAGCGAACTAACAATAAAAAACAAGAACTAAATTGAAGACTTTTTCGTTTCACCCACTTCTCGACTGCAATCTCTGACCGCACGGTACCTGTTCTCTCTGTTGATTTCCACCCTACCAAGGAGGATGTGTTGTGCACTAATTCTATCACCAATGAGCTATTCGGTTTGGAATGTGAAGAGCTTCATGAGGCAAAACAAAGCTCATCAACAACGTGACTCATCAACATTGAATTTACCAAATGAAAACAACATGTGCCTTGTGAAATTTCAACCTCAGAACATACACTACCAGAAAAGGGGTTATAGCCGACGATATGGGAAAAAACGGCCGACGAAATAGTATCTCGTCGGCTATAACCCCTTATAGCCGACGAATTACTATTTCGTCGGCCACATCGTCGGCTATAATATTATAGCCGACGACGGCCGACAACTCGTCGGCTATAGTTATAGCCGACGAAACGTTTTTGGTTATAGCCGACGAGAATGGTATTCGTCGGCTATAAGAGTTATAGCCGACGAAAAGTTTTTGGTTATAGCCGACGAGGAGGGTATTCGTCGGCTATAACTCTTATATCAGATCAACCTTCTGCATCAGGGAGCTCATTCGTCGATGAAATCGTCCAAAACGCTCTGAAATCGTCCAAAACCTCGGCCATAAGCTTGAAAGGTACGTATATTGCTGTGTGTGTTAATTTAGTTGGTTATATGCAGAGGTGTGTTAATTTAGAGTTTAATTAGAATAAATGTGTGATTAATTTGATATATATATATATATATGTGTGTGTTGAGATGAGATTATTAATGAGTTGATATATATGTTGTATTGGTTAGATAGAATTGAAGTTTTGTTGAAGATTAGTGATTGATTGTTGATTTATAGGTGATTTTAGATGAATTTGATGAAAAAATGTATATATATATTAATTAATTTAATTGTAATTAAAAATATATTGTTGGTATATATAAAAAATACATTGTGTTTAATTAATTAGGGAGATTGACGATGTTTTAATTAATTTAGGGATGCATGTGTATATATATATATATGTGTGTGTGTGTGTAATGATGAATTTTTTAATTAATTAGTACGTGCGTACGTACGTAGTACGTGCATATATACATATCTATATATAGCTATATTTATTTCTTGAATTTACAGGATGGACAAGAGTTGGATTACCCTTGGAAGATGGGATCAGGCGTATCATGATGGAGTTAGGAGTTTCCTGGATTTTGTGATGGCTAACTGTGGAGACACTACACTTCATTATTGTCCGTGTAAAAAGTGCAAGTGTGCCACCCCACGACACTGGTTTTCCATAGAGACAGTGGAGCAACACCTGGCTAGATATGGATTTTGGGTCCTATACACTAATTGGATTTATCACGGTGAACCAGAGTTTGCGGGTCGTCATGATCATGGACAATTTGCCGAGAGAGGGAGTTCCTCCAATGATCCGACAACGAACTGGATCAACGATATATTTCCTCGTGAGAGCGGTGTCTTTGAGGAAGCACCAGATGTGCAACTCCCACCTCCGGAGATGGAGTGTTTCCCTGATATTGAGCCACTCGAGCCATTACCCCGATCTCCGGTCAACACAAGTGGTATGGAAAAGTACAACAACCTGATCGCATTGCAACAGACTCCGTTGTACCCCGGATGCAGTAAGACTGTCCTTGAATCTGTCATGGGAGTGATGAAGATCAAAACGGAGAACAAAGGCACTGTCAAATCGGTTGATGATTGGCTTCGGCTATGGGGTGGGGCGATGCCCCCCGGACATCGGCTTCCTACCAGTCATCATAAGGTGCGACATATCCTTAAAGATCTCGGCCTTTCCTACATCAAGATTCATGCATGCAGATACGATTGCGTTCTGTTTTACGGGGAAGGACTTGCAGATCTTGAATACTGCCCATTATGCAATACAGAGCGGTATAAGTTCACTCCTAAAGGGAACAAGAAAGCTGTGAAGATACTTCGGTACTTCCCGCTGATTGATAGGCTTGAGCGGTTGTTCATGTGTGCTTTCACGGCCGAAGCTATGAGATGGTGGGCTGAGAGGAATGTGCCTGACGATGACACCCTTAGACATCCCGCCGACGGAGAGGCTTGGAAGAAGAACGTGTTGGAGTTTCCTGAATTTGCATCAGAGGTTCGAAATGTTTGGCTAGGGCTATCATCCGACGGTTTCAACCCTTTTGGCAAGAAAGAGCTTCAGTACAGTGTGTGGCCAGTTATTTTGATTCCGTACAACTTTCCACCGTGGATGTGCATGAAGAAGGAATATAACATGCTCACATTGTTGATTCCAGGCCCAGGTTATCCGGGAAAGTGTCTCGATGTGTATTTGAGACCCGTAATTGAGGAGCTTCGGTACTTGAGTCTGAACGGCCACCTGGTCTACGACCGGTTCAAAAATGAGATGTTCCGGATGCATGCCATGCTTGTTGGCACGATCAGTGACTTTCCTGGGAGGGGTATGTTGTCGGGCAGCGTCACCAGGGGTTACAGGGCTTGTTCAGAGTGCATGACTGTTGATTGCTCCAGTCCTCATTGCAGCAAGATTGTCCAGATGCGTCACCGTCGTTGGCTTCCGCATGACCATCCATTTAGGGACGATGCACAGGCTTTTGATGGGACTGAAGAAAGGGGCTGGGCACCCGAGCAATGGACAGGGGAGGAAATATTGGCAGTGTTGAATGAGTATGACTTTGGTCCGCTTAGCAATCATCCCGATGTGTTGCGCACGATTCCAGAGAGGCCGGATCGGTATAGGTTCTGGTCACACAAGAGCATCTTATGGGAACTTCCTTATTGGGCCAGGTTGGCTACTAGATACTACCTGGATGTCATGCATATAGAGAAGAACGTGGGTGAAGCCGTGGTTGGCACAGTTTTGAATTGGGAGAAGAAAACAAAAGACACCCCCAAGGCACGCGTTGATCTGAGAAATATGGGACTGCGGGACCATTTGTGGTTGAAAGAGGGCAGGAGCAAAATGCCCCAAGCTCCTTACACCGTCACCAGGGACCAGAAACATGAAATCTTTGGATGGCTGAGTAATGTCAGGTAACTTTTTATTAGGCATGTATTCCCTAAAGAATCCATCTATTGTTGGACGACTATATATGCATGAAATCTAATTGTTGTTAATGGCTATGCAGGTATCCTTATGGCTATGCGGGTAACATAAGCAAGTGTGTTAACTACCGAGACAACAAGATGTACGGATTGAAGAGTCACGACTGCCATGTACTGCTTCAACGCCTCTTCCCTATTTTCATTCGAGCGTACTTGGAGGATGAAGTGGTTGAGCCGTTGGTGGCGTTGTCAAGATTCTTCCAGAAGTTATGCGCTAGAGAAGTTAGAAAATCAGACCTCATGAGAATGCATGAGGAAATCGTTTTTATCTTGTGCAAGTTCGAGAGGATATTTCCCCCAAACTTCTTTGACATCATGCCTCACCTGATGATCCATCTTCCCCAACAATTGTTGCTTACCGGTCCCGTACACTACACTTGGATGTATCCCATCGAAAGGTACATGTTATTCATAAATTTGATTTATACATGTTTTTAAATAAAAGTTGCATGCTCTTAACATGCACTTGTTAACCTTGCAGACAACTTGGAGACTACAAGAAATATGTGCACAATAAATCTGCGCCTGAGGGGTGTATTGCTGAAGCTTACATTGCGCATGAGTGTGTAACGTACGCCAAGTTGTACTTGGGAGCGATGGAGGACCCCCCACAACATCCAAGTCGAGATGACCCCGAGTTCAACCTATCTATCGTCGCCAACTCTGTTGTACCATACGGAATCTTCAAGAAAAAGGGTGTGGACAAGTTGCCTGACCATGAGGTAGGGATTGCCCACTGGTGGGTTCTAATAAACTGTCCGGAGGTACAATATTGGAAACGTCACCATCTTCACTGCAAGGAAGTTCGCGGTGATGTCGACTACCACAACACGACGTTTGCAGACTATTTTCCACAATGGGTAAGTGTATAAATATATATATTAGATGGCTTTCTTTTACAGTTCCCTATTCTTTAATCATAAACACACCGAGTGATTTGAGTTATATTTTTCAGCTGATGCAAGTGGCTGCGAGTGGTGGTCATACAAATTACTCAGAGGAAAATTTGGAGGAAAATTTTTATACGGTTAGTTGCGTCGCATCGATTTGAAACTATTCTCTGTTGAAGGTCAGGCCAAAACACGTCATTTAGACGGGCCAATTGCCGTTTTAAAGCGTTTAGAGGTTTGACCAAAAGTTTGACCGTCCCGATCGAGCCTTTAACGTTGTCAGATGTAGTTGGATTTTTTTTCATACATGTATTTAATCTTAACGGTGATATCTGACGGTTGGAATAGATTTTCCAAACTTTTAGATTCGAAATCGGAACATATGCACTAATGTTCCTTAACTTATTTACTAAGTGTTTAAGTGAATGTATAGTTTCAAATAGTTACCATACGTAGACCGTTCAAATGCAAAAGTGTCGTGAAGTAAGATACGACCGAAATATTGAAACACGACTACGGTTGAAAAATGGGAATATTCCGACAAAATCTGTGTGCCGAATGTTGCGGTTAGGTGTTTTTTACTTCCGTTTTCCTATGGGTAGCCTGACGGTCGGTAAATATTTGGAGGAAAATTTTTATACGGTTAGTTGCGTCGCATCGATTTGAAACTATTCTCTGTTGAAGGTCAGGCCAAAAAACGTCATTTAGATGGGTCAATTGCCGTTTTAAAGCGTTTAGAGGTTTGACCAAAAGTTGACCAGGGAATAGCCGACGAAATACTTAACCTCGTCGGCTAAACTCTTGCGATCCGCGCCGTTTCATTGTCCGCCGTTGGATGGGCGAGATCTGACGGCTGCTGAGAGCGTAAAGTATAGCCGACGAGATTCATATTATAGCCGACGACATGCATATTATAGCCGACGATATACCTAACTTCGTCGGCTATAACCGGCCCGCAAAACCCAACTTCGGCCCGGCCCGGATTTTGGCCCGGCCCGTAAGAGTTTAGCCGACGAATTTCGTCGGCTATGACTATAGCCGACGAATTAAAATTAATTCGTCGGCTATAATCCGTCGATTTAAACCGAGCCCTAGGCGCCTCTCCCTCATTTTCTGCTTAGAACCAAAATTGCCCAATCGTTCCCCACCCCTCCCCGACGCCGACCGACCACGACGGAGCCTCCCCGACGCCGATCGACCCTCCCCGGCCCCACCCGATTCCTCCCCGCCCCGGCCCCCTCCTTCCCGAGCCCTCCCCGACCCGAAAGCCCCTGCCGGAGCCGCCCGAGCCGCCCTAGCCGCCCTGCCGCAGCCTCCCCTACCCGCCCCTGCCGCAGCCGCCCCTACCCGCCCCTGCCGCCCCTGCTGCAGCCGCCCCTAGCCGCAGCTGCCCCTGCCGCAGCCGCCCCTGCCGCCGTCGCCGCCGCACCGCACCACCGGTCCTCGTCCAGACTGCACCACCATGTCAGGTAGTCCCGATCGAGCCTCATTTAGGGTTTTTATTAATTTTGTCGAATTTTGTGAATTTTAGGGTTTTTGTGAATTTTTTGTGGAATTTAGGGTTTTTGTGAAATTTATGGAATTGTGTGGATTTTTTGTTAAATTTGTTAATTTTGTGGAATTTATATACTAATATTGTGGATTTTTTGTTAAATTTACGGTTTTTATATACTAATTGTGGAATTTTGTTGAATTTATATACTAGTATACTAATTTATATACTAATTTATATATAATTAGGTATAAATATTTTTTTTAATTTTTAGGACGATATATATATATATATATATATATTTTTCGGAATATATATATAATTAGGTATAAATATAGTTATGTATATATATAATTAGGTGTATATATATATATATAAATAGGTATAAATATATTTAGGTACGTATATATATAATTAGGTATATATACATTAAATGAAGTTTTTAATTTTTTTGTGGAATTTTTGTGTAATTTATGGAATTTATATACTAATTGTGCAGGAAACCGGCGCTTTGTAGACCGATGGCTTGGCAGACGGACCGAGAGCGACCCCGACGCTCAGGCAGGATCCAGCCGTGGGGGGAGCGGATCCAGCGGTCGTCGGGGCCTAGGCCGGCCTATGAGTCGACGAGAGGAGACGTTGATGGGATTGACTCCGAGCGATCCACGTGGGGGCTCCTCGTATGAGTCGACGGGAGCGGGCCCTGACTCGAGTGTCGGAGGAGGACGCAGAGCCACCAGACCCCAGTGCACTTCAGCACTGTTCCAGGATCGGCAGCCGACCCCACCGCGCGCCGATCTGGACCCTCCAGAGATGCTCCCTGTCCCCCCACAGCGACAGCGTCCACAGCTACGGGGCCCACCGTCAGGGGGAGCAGGCCCCTCAGGGTCCACGCCATCGGGGATGCACATGGTCCAGTTCCTCCCTGCCATCCCTGAGTACGACGCCAGGGGGAGGCAGATTTGGAGGCACGACCGGCCCCACGAGATTCCCTGGGAGGACGCCTACTTCTACAGTCCTTTCGACTCAGAGGACTGCCGCGGCCTGTGGGCCGTTCGTGAGAAGGACAAGCAGTACAACGACGCAGGTAATTGGTTAGTTTAATTAATTATTTAGATTGTTTAATTAATTATTTAATTAGTTAGTTTAAATAATTATTTAACTATGTATTCATTTTAATTATGAAACAGGCGTCCTCGTCAATAAACCCGCGGGGACGAGACGGACTAGAGGGCCAGCGAACATGTCGACCCTGGAGAGGGAGCTGGCCGGTGGGATCAGAGAGATCCTGCCCGGTCCCGGTGAGGATGGACGCCCGATTGAGCGGAGAGACACCACCACCAAGTACATCAACGCGACGGGCATGCTCGTGCGGGACAGGGTCCCACTGTTGTGGCCCGACTGGGGCTCTGTGCCCGATGAGATCAAGGCGCGAGTGTACAATGCACTGTCGGTGAGTTAAATATGATTTTTATTATAGAAAATAAATATTTATGAATTCAGTCCTTATAACTATATAAAAATATTTTCTAATTAATTTATAATATTGCAGCAATGGTTTAGAGTCCATCCTACCTTGGACTGGTGGAGAGACGAGCAGCTGAAGAACAGGTTATGTGTTTTGCTTTTTTTTGTATAAATATATTTATTGGCAGTGTACGAATATATCTAACAGTTGTGTTTTGTTAATATAGGTACTCCGAGTGGAAGAACGAGCTGTCCACGCACTACAGGACGTACCATGTGGAGCAGCGCTTGGGGCGAGGTGCAACCCCCCACGAGTTCCGGTACAGGGAGTACGAGTGGCTATGGCTGGTAGCCTACTTCGGGAGCGACAGGGTCTCGGTAAGAAAATTTAGCCTGCTAGTATATAACTTTTTAATGTTATTTAATAATTAAATTATGTAGTTACTTAATTAAATTAATTAGTTAGTTAGTTAGTTATTAGTTATTAAATTAAGTTAGTTGGTTAGTTACGTAGTTAGTTAGTTCGTTACTAAATTAAGTTAAATTAAATTAAATTAGGTAGTTAGTAAGTTAGTTAGTTACTAAATTAAATTAGTTAGTTAAGTAGTTACTAATTAAATTAAATTAGTTAGTAACTAAATTAGTTAATAATTTTATTTTGGTTAGTTCGTAATATTTTAATTTAGTTACTAATTTATATTTGCGTTTATATGTTCGTTCTTATAATACAGAAAATCTCGCGGACGAACAGCGACAACCGCAGGAGGAACGAGCACCCCCACCACGGCGGCGCCCGCTCCTGGAGGCAGTGGGCAGAGATGGCGAGGAGGGACCGACCGCTGAGGCCGTTGTCGTGGATTCATGCGCAGATGTATCCGGGGCGTCCCGACCAAGTGGTAAGTATTCGCCCATCTTCAATAAAAGTGTTTCATTAAATTAATTTATATATATTTTTTTTAATTCGTTTATTATATTTTCTTGTCAATTAGGCGGAAATCGATGCGGAGACCGACGCGATCACCTTCGGGATCGCGCGAGACATCCTGGGAGACGGGGCGTCCGACGAGGCGATCGCGGAGTTTGCCTCCACGATCGACACCCTTGAGCCGCGCTTGGCCTCTCAGATCATGCACGCGGCGGTAGGGACGGGGAACAACTACTTCTACCAGAGAGGCCTAGGCGCGGCGGGAGATGGGGTTCTCAAGTACACGCCGGCCAATCCCAGCACGCAGCGTGCGGCTTCGACGAGAGGAGACTTGCAGACGCAGCTGCAGAGGACTCAGGCGGAGTTGGCGAGGGCGGTGGAGGCGCTCCAGCAGGCGGAGTTGGCGAGGGCCGTGGAGGCTTCGGCGCAGCAGGCCAGAGACGCATCTGTGGCGGAGATGTACCGATGGATGCAGCAGTCTTGGGAGGCCCAGCAGGCTGGACTCCAGCCCCCGCCTCCGCCACAGATGCCCCAGTTCGTCGTCCCCACTCCCCCCCCGCATCGGAGTACGCCAGCCGATCAGGACAGCCATAGCCACCGGAACTCGAACGATCCGGTCGACGACGCTACGCGTTTAGGGGGTGATGATGAGTAGATAGTGGGTTAATTTGTACAGTATGTAGGATATTAGGGATGGATTGATGTGGATATTTGTTGGATATTTGGATGTTTGTTTGTGCATTTTCTGCAGCCAAACCGAAGACGAAGTGAAATTGGGCCCGAGTTAAATTTTTAATTTTTTTTAAATATTTAGGGGTTATAGCCGACGATATTGTCATTATTTCGTCGGCTATAAGGGCTATAGCCGACGATATTGGCATTATTTCGTCGGCTATAAGGGCTATAGCCGACGATGTTTACCATATGTCGTCGGCTATACCCTCCCGGCTTCAGGCAAAAAAAAAGCCGTTCCTGGTACCGGCGATTGTTATGGCCGACGATAGTGTCGTCGGCTATATTGGACGTATAGCCGACGATAGTGTCGTCGGCTATACTTCGGTTTAGGGGCAATTACGTAATTGTTGAAGCCGACGATCTTGTCGTCGGCAATGTTCGAAGTATAGCCGACGACGCTTTATTCGTCGGCTATACCCCGCGGTTTATAAGCCGACGACTTACGCCTCGTGTCGTCGGCTATACTATAGCCGACGGAGCATTCCCGACGAGACTATAGCCGACGAATTAATGGTAACGGCCGACGAGATGGCCTCGTCGGCTATAAGGCCTTTTCTGGTAGTGATATCGTGGCAGTGGCTCACTTTAATTAACGATCACCATGTTGTGACAGTGTTCGATGCACAGGTTAACCTTATCTAAGTGATTGTTATGGTGTACAATTTCCTCATCTACTCCATACAAAGAAATTTTGTTAATGTATAACACAAAAGTGATTGCATTATAATGAAAAGCAACTTCATCGGGATAATATAATCATAGACAGTTCAAGCATTAAGAAAGAAAAAAAAAAGATTCTTTGAAGATGCGGTTTGGTCGATTCTTTACTAATCTAAGGGTGGTTTAACGTTAGAAAATGTTGCTCTAATATGATTTGTTTGGGATTATCTCTCATGAGAAACATCATCATACGCTATAGGCATATGCACTCGCAACTTGCGAGTTTTTTTTTCCTTTCGAATTTTCGTAGTTTAGAATTATAGAGCCCAACATATTTGAAATAGCGGAAGGTGAAGACCGAACACCGGTAAGGCTGGTACTACCCGGAACTTGTGGAGAAGACGACAACTTGAGGTCTCGAGCAAAATGCAGACAAGAACTGAAGAACATAAGATTGAATAAATGACGCAAAGGCTAAAGAGTGAAGATATTATAGCGTGTTTTAGATAACTTGTTAACATATTGGATTAAATATTTTTAAATTTAATTGTAGTACCTGAAAATTGATGTCGAGTTCTACAAATATAGCTTTAGATAACTTCATATGCTTATGCAGGTGTTTCCTGTATCAGTAACTAATGCAAATGTTTCATGACAATTTATTATATATTTTTTAGTATACCTTTCATCAACTAAAGTGGTTTATTTCACTATGTATATTAGGAGAGTTGGAATGATCGGGCGTTTAATGGACCAAAAAACTTATATAGAAATTTCTCAACTCAGGGTCCAAACTATTTTCTCCTAGATGATATTGTAGGAATGACCAGACGCAAGCATGCATTGATTCCAATTAAGGACTTCGTAGCTATAAATCCTGACTCTCGAGCTGGTATGCTTATGTTGGGAGGACTGTAAACGTAGAACTTAGATGTCATATTATGTTTTGGTCCCTCCTTCAAGCTAGTCTAAAAGACCCGTATTCCGAGTATTATTTACAGTGATATGTATGGATCAAAAATGGATTTAAGATTCGGTACACCAATAGTGTACTCCAACTCTACATTGAGTTCTACAATGAATCACTATTTTGATACCGCCGAGATAGAAGCCCACTTTCGGTGACTTGGAGGATCGTATCATTTTCTCCTTTTACAAACCCGATCTTTTGAAGGTGAAGACAAAGCAGCAATAATTAAACAAGGAGAGAGGAGTTGATAAGTGCGGACATCCACTAACGAAGTTAAGAGGTGAATTTTATATGCATCGCATTGTTATTTACAACATTGATGATTATACGAGTTTTTTGGAAGGAAATCATATGGTTACTTCAATTGTGATTCACCTCGCTTTCACTGTAAACATGAGTAATTTTCCGGTGAAGAAAATTTAGAAAATGAAATTTATATATGGCCTTGCAAACATTACATATGCTTGAATTCTTAGAAATAACTAAAGAAATTATGGTTCTTATGCTTTACAGCTTTCGGAAGCGTAAGTAGATTGCATAATTTGCGTATTTTGTTTTTCATTTCTAAACTCTTTTATTTGTCAACTCTTTGAAGAATTATGTAAGACTAAAACACTACAATAACACAAAATGGTTTTTATCTATTCTTTCGTAACTTATATTTTCGATTCGTCGACGCTTACACTGTTATAAAGATGTGATGTATGAACCGATATGAAAAGTTCAAGACGTTTATCTCCTGATGAACTGGCTTCCCAAAGGTAATCATGCATAAAAATAATTGAGGTTGGCCAAATCGTGATCACGTCATACGATCAAATTGTTCAAACCATATTTCTTATATAGTTGATGTAGAAAGATATACATTTACATGTAACCTAGGAAACAAATTTTACCACATTAGTATGCACACAACGATCACCATTTGATTTCTGTCACATGTGAGTGAGTACCTTTTTTTGTTTTGTTTTTGTACTAGTTCGGTCATTGACTTTATAATTGGCAGTTATATTTGGTTTTGCTTAATGCTTGTTCTTATTCATGTACAAGTGTTTATAATGGCAACGTGTGAGGGTTTTAAAAGCTGGTCGCAGGGTTGTTATTTCAAACAGAATTGGGAAAAATGCCATTTGGCAGTTAACACATGTGTTAACTTCACTAATGTTTTAACTATGTTAACTTCATTTTCTTCAATTTTTTTTTCTAAATTACTTCATTTTCTTTATTAAGTTCATCACTAAGAAGCCCATTTGAATACCAAATTTTAATATTCAAATCATTCTTCTTAATGTGGCGGCACTTCTTTCTTTTCAAGACTTTAAAGTTTCATCATACATCTCAACTATCGACTGTAGTTCAATAATTTGCTTGTAAATCCCTATACCTATAAATAGATAGAATTGTACTGTTCTCCTTCATCAGTGAAATACAAGATGTAGACTTTACGTTTCTTCTATTTTTCCTTTAATTTCTGCACTTAGATTCAATAAGCTTTGATTCTTATCAGCGCAATTCATATATGTCTAGTTGTATCCAAGATCAATCCAAAAAGAAATCATTGTCCATTCTTTTTCAAGTGGAGGAGTTTAAGTTTCAAAATACTTATTCTAAACTTTGATAAAAATAAAGATGGAAAACTGATGGTATCATGTAGTGCAAATCAGATCATAGGCTAATTCCACGAATCTAGTGATAGGGATGAATAATTGGGAAAAGATTATCGAATGGGCTAAAAACTCTGATGCTAACTGAAGAAATGTGCAGTAGAGATAGACAAGCCAAAGCACAAGTTGGAACCCATGAGATGATAATCTTGATATCAAAGAGTGATAGCTTCCAATCATCATAAAAAAAAAAGAGAAGCTCATAATATTTACCCAGAAGACTCATCTCACATTCACCATTAAGCACATTCCTCTGCATCTGAATCCAACCATGGCTACTAGAAACAATAGGAAAGAGAGAGCAAGAGTCGAGCTCCAAATCGGTGCCCAAGAAAACTCCAATTTCACGAACCGAAAACACAGTTCAAATCAACATATTGAAAGCCTGAGGAAGTCGCACCAATGAGGCCAGAAAATGACAGATCTTGAGAATGGAAGCTTAGCAACAATGACCAATCTTCAGTTTGAGAATTGCACGGCTTTGATTCGAAAGAACTGAGTATGAAATTTTAGAGGTCTACTCAGCAGGGAATTGATGCTAGGGTTTTAAAATTGGGGGAAATTGAAAATAAAGGCTACTAAAAATTGAAAAATCGAATAAATTACACAAAAGTCAGAAGACCACAGCCACAAGAAAGTGACCATGGCTCTGATATCATAATAGGAATCGAGGCTTATTGAATCTAAGTATAGAAATTAAAGAGAAAACGGAAGAAACGCCAAGTCTACATCTTCTATTTAACTGACGAAGGAGAACAATGTTATACTACATATTTATAGGTATAGGAATTTACAAGTAAATTACTGAACTACCCTCAATATACTTTACATGTGTAACGATGTGGTGAATAAATTGGTTTTCTTGTCTTTAATGAGTTTATCTTCAATCTTCAAAGTGACATCTTTGTAAATTTTCCTCATTGATAGAAGTTCACAAAGTTTTGTTGTGCATATCCATTGACCCAATATAAATTTTTCCCATTGGTAAAAGAGTAATTTACAATTAATTTCTCAATTAAGAAGCCTATTTGAAATTTTGAATACCAATTATTAATATTCAAATCATTCTTCTTAATCTTTCAACACTTCTTTCTTTTCGAGATTCTTTGTTAAAATTGACCAGTCTTTTCCTACATCAAACTCACTTTCGAAAGATGACCACTTATGCATAACTATACATTCAGTATAATAATCATACCATATACAATACGTATGACTTGAAAGCTATATGTTTTGAAGTCTTACAGAGGGTTGGTAACTTGATGTCAATATCTTTAATACAAAAACCTCTTTATTTTTACCAATTCCTTACTAGAACTTCGGCCTCAAAACACCTGCAAGAGAACAAGTGTTAAACTGCAACAAGCGTTGCTCATGACTTACTATCATACATGTATTGTCTGATCATATATAACAATATGCTAGGTGTTGGGATTTAAACTTTTAATCAAAAAAGGCCTAAGTAAAATCAGTTAACAATTATATCCCACAATAATTTGGGACACTAGATGGTTCGGTTCAAGGAAATTCAGCTGCAGGAGGATATGTCTTCAGGAACCATGAAGGCGTTGTTATTCTTGTTGGAGCCAAAGGCTTAAGGATGACAACCATTCCGAATGCAAAAGTTGTGGCATTAAGAGACAGTTTACTCAAAGCAAAGGAACAAGGTTACCAGAATATTCAAGTGGAAGGTGACTCAAAGCTGGTGATAGATGTTGTACATGGACGAATTAGCCCCCTTGGAAACTGCTCAAAGATTAACCAAGAAATTAAGAATATTGCAAGATCATTCTCCTCCATCTGCTTCAAGCATGTGTTTAGAGAAGGCAACTTTGTGGCGGATGCAATTGCTCACGAAGGACATCGACTTCCGGATGGTCAATTTGGTGTAATAGAATTCCAAGCTCGGTCACTAGAGCCTTGGTCTTTGATAATGTAAATTTGGGTTGTCCGAGAGGTTTCTTGTTGTAATTTTCTTTTTCGCATAAAAAAGATAAAAAAAATAAAAAATAATTTGGGACACTAGTCTCATACATGCAACTTGGTTATATAAAAAGTTTAAGACCTACATCGGACACTTGGTAACAATCCAATTAGATTTTTTAAGGAACCTAAATTTAGGCCCATGACAATTGAAGATACAATAAAAGAAGGACTCTCTCTCTCTCTCTAACACTATGTTGGAGTGATAAAACTACAATTAAGATAAACCATGCTCACCCCATTAAACACGTCTGATACCCCTTACAGAGAAATCCGGATGGATGCATAGTCTGGTTGGCCGGTTGAGTGAAGTTGTTTCAATCCATTTTACATAACTCAACTTTTATAACGAATAATATGAATATTATATGACGCGTTGTCAATACCATACTGACACACTTTTTAAACAACTCGGGCTTGTTATACGTGTTATATGATAGATAAGACAGATTGCCAATATGAAAATATTATATATAGCCACCAGCCCACCATTATACGATGTTGCAGTAAACATTATTTTTTCATAGAGAGAAACTAGCACAATTGAGATCTCCCACTGCTAGTTGGACATTCTCTTCATTGTTTCACATAAGCTAGCCTCTAGGCCTTCTTTATTCGTCTTTGTCCCAATCGTCTCAATTCTTTTGCTTTCTCTTTGATTCATTAATGTTTACTTGTTTAAAAATCAAACATCTCGCATAAGTTCGAAGGAGTGGTGGTTTTGTTATCTCCATCTGATCTCTTGTTGGTAGAGCAACTCTCTCCAAAGCATTGCGAAGTGGTGGTGCCTTTGCTTTAGAAAGCACAATCTGTCATAAGTTGATTGCTCAAATGTAAGTTAACATGTAGGATTAGTGCTTTAAGTTAAAAACAGATGACACACAAATGTCAGTATATGCATGAAGTTTAGTCAATTTTTTTTTAGAATTTGATTAACTTCATGATTGCCTATACCAAAGCCACATGCAATTAGATTAATACTTATGCTCTATATTTTACTTTATACACCTTTATACATGCACCACTTGTTATTATTATCCAAAAATTACTATGATGTTCAAGGAGAAAAGATAATAGGGAGAACTGTGTGTTTATTGATTGATAGAGAGACCTTTATATAGGCATTACATTAAGTATCCTGATAAATCAGGGATTCCTTATCTATTACAGAATCAACTATACTAGTCTAATTCGGTCAAGACACATCCAGGAAGTTACGGAAATAACCCTCCTACAACACTCTCCCTTGTGTCGAGCGCCTAATGTCTTCATAGTGCTTACCATGTTGCCTCACTAAAACCTTGCCAGCAAAACAAAAACCTCTTGGGTAAAAATAAAAAGCATGGACGAAGGGAAAACAACACAACACACCAACACTACACTTGTGACTAACATGTGATGTAGACTCCCCCTGAAGTCTAACAAACTTAGAGCTCTGATATATGGCACATGCCTAGGCTCTTCACATGTTTCACATGCATAGATTTTCCCAAAGACTTGGTAAACAAATCTGCAACATTCGCATCTGAACTCACTTGATTAACTTGGATGTTCAGGAATTCCTGTTGTTGCATATTGTAAAAGAACTTGGGTGATATATGCTTAGTGTTATCACCTTTGATAAAACCCAACTTCATCTGCTCAATGCAGGCAACATTATCTTCATAGATACACGTAGGTTTATCGGTGGTGGACACTAGTCCACACGAATCACGAATGTGGCGAATAACTGACCTTAGCCAGACACATTCTCTAACAGTCTCATGGAGGGCAATGATCTCTGCGTGATTCGATGAAATAGCAACCAAAGTTTGCTTGGTTAATCTCTAGGATATCGCTGTATTTCTCATGGTAAAAACATAACCATTTTGGGAACGAGCACGATGCGGGTCAGAGAGATATCCAGCATCCGCGAAACTAACTAACACGTTGTTGGGAGTCTTTGAGTAAGGGAGATGTCCAGAGAATGGCACATTTGGATGGCCGGACGCGTCGCCATCATCATCCTCCACGCCGCCGGCGCCAGCAACAGTACCACGGCGTACGATGGCACTATCGAGGCGACCGAAAACGTTGGTGTGAGGAGGGTGATTGGCAGGATTTTCTCTCTTTGTGCTGAAGGGATAGAACAGTCTCAAGTCAATAGAACCTTTCAAGTAACGAAACAAATGCTTGATACCGTTCCAATGACGATGCGTAGGCGCTGAGCTAAATCTAGCTAGTAAGTTCACAGCGAAAGCAATGTCTGGTCTAGTGCACTGTGCCAAATACAAAAGTGCCCCAATCGCACTTAAGTATGGGTACTCAGCACCAAGATTCTCTTCTTCATCCTCTTTGGGACGGAATGGATCCTTGTTTATGTCAAGACTACGAACAACCATGGGAGTAGACAACGGTGTACATATATCCATGTTGAAACGCCTGAGCATCTTCTGCGTATAAGCAGACTGGTAAACCAGAATACCCTTGGTTCTATGCTCTAACTCAAGTCCTAAACAGAACTTAGTTTTCCCAAGATCCTTCATCTCGAACTCAGATTTCAAGAATGAAACTGTCTCTTCAATCTCACTTGAAGTACCGATGACATTCATGTCATCAACATAGACAGCTACAATAGCAAATCCAGAGTCGGTCCTTCTAATGAACACGCATGGGCATAACTCATCGTTCTTGTAACCCCTCTGAATCAAGTATTCACGTAGGCGATTGTACCACATCCTTCCGGATTGTTTAAGTCCATACAGTGAACGTTGCAGCTTAACTGCATAAGCACTCCGTGGTTAAGAGTCTTTTGATTCGGGTACATGAATTCCTTCAAGAACTCTCATGTAGATATCCGTATCTAGATCCCTATATAGATACGCTGTAACTACATCCATCAGTTGCATACTCAGTTTTTCGGACACTACTAAACTGATCAAGTAGCGGAAAGTAATGATGTCTATTACGGGAGAATACGCCTCCTCGTAGTCAATACCAGGACGCTGCGAGAAGCCTTGCACCACAAATCTTGCCTTATATCACAAGATCTCATGCTTCTCATTGCGCTTACCAACAAAAACCTACTTATATCCGACAGGTTTAACGCCTTTAGGGATCAATTCAACAGATCCAAAGACTTGCCTTTTGTCTAGTGAGTCAAGTTCTGCCTGTATTGCTTCTTTCCACTTCGGCCAATCTGCTCTTTGTTGACATTTAGTCACTGAGCGTGGTTCAACTCCGTCGTCATGGATGCTCTCTTGTGCGACGGAATAAGCATATATATCATTGACGTGTGTGGAGGCTCTATCCACTAAGAGACACTCGTTATTCAAACTGAGCGAGATTTCTTTGTTCTCTGGAGTCAACATTGGATCTATGTCATCCCACATATATGATTCAGTTGACTCATGAACATAGCTATAGTCAGAGACAATCTCATGCGATGGATTCGCATCGTCGATGATGAGCAAATTTTGTGCCTTTGCTCGCTTCTTTCGAGGGTTTTTATTTCGAGAATTTTTCGGTCTCCCCCTCTTCCTGGTGGGAGCCGAGGCCGAAGCTGCTGCCCCGTCAAAGTCCATCAGGGCACCGTTGCGATCCGATTCAACAACAGCGACGCCACGGCATACGATGGCACCGTCGCCGGCGTCACCCTCTCCTGAGGTTATGCCGACGGTACTAGGTCTTAGGGCAGCCGAACCGATCCCGTAATTTGGGACCTCCAACTTTGCCGGTACGTTTGCAATAGGTACGTGTGATCTTGTCACTTTCGTAATATCAGTGAAAGCGTCGGGCATCGATTCCGCGACTTTATGAAGATCGATAATGCGTTGCACTTTAAGCACACTTTGAGCAGTGCGAGAATCATGAAGAGACAAATCGTTGGGGGCACACCATGTCAATTTCTGACGTTCATTCGGAAGAGTGCATTCCTATCTCCCCCTAACGGCGGGAAGTGTGTCTCATCATAGTGACAGTCTGCGAATCGCACAGTAAATAGATCACCGGTGGTTGGTTCTAAGTAGCGGATTATCGTTGGCGAGTCATAGCCAATATAGATGCCTAAACGTCGTTGTGGACCCATTTTGATACGCAAAGGAGGCGTAATTGGCACATAAACTGCACAACTGAAAGTACGTAAGTGCGATAAATTGGGTTCAAAACCAGTTACCATCTGGTAGGCACTAAACACATTGTTGGCAATGGGTCGAAAACGAATAAGCATCGCTACATGCAGTATTGCATATCCCCAAGCAGAAACTGGCAAATTGGTTCCCATAACCAATGCCCTAGCCACTAGCTGGAGTCGCTGAATGGTGGCTTCTGCAAGACCGTTTTGAGAATGAACATGAGGAACAAGGTGTTCTACTTCAATCCCAATGGACATACAATAATCATCGAATGCTTTGGAGGTAAACTCGCCAGCATTATCCATCCTAATAGATTTGGTAGGATGGTCAGGGTGGTTAGCCCTTAACTTGATGATTTGAGCTAAAAGCTTGGCGAATGCAGCATTTCTTGTGGACAATAACGCGACGTGTGACCAACGCGTTGACGCATCAACCAGCACCATAAAATACTTAAATGGGCCGCATTCTGGTTTGATTGGTCCACAAATATCACCTTGGATTCGATGTAAGAATGATATATTATCGGTTGAAGCTCTGGCGAATGAAGGACGAGCATGCAATTTAGCAAGCGAGCAAGCCTTACAGAATGAGTGATGGGCATTGGAAATTGCCGTTGTGGCATAAGAGGACACAGGTGGTGACGCCCCATGTCCCTGTGAAGGATGGGACGGCACGACATGCGGCGTAAATGCCGCTTCCTCATCCGCCAGGTGCGCGGCCCCGAAACCCTGTGAAGGGGGGGGGGGGGGGGGAGGGGGAGGGGGCGATGGCGAGTGTGGCTTTAAGGCCACAGTCTGGCGAGGAGCTTGGCTCCTGCGTATATCACGATGTTGAGTCGCGGTAAGAGGTTCTTCCAATCGCTTTTTCGACTTGAAAAATAGATGTCCATGGGAGTTCTTTAGAATCCGGATCATCATATCATGGCCAGGGTGGCCTAGTCGTGCATGCCAAAGCTTATAATCATTAGTGTCACAAAAATTGTCAGTGACAACATATGATTCGAAGACACGGGCTGTAGTGAGATATAAGTCATTGTCTTCAATGCACGGCATCTTCTCTAAGATACGGCGGCGGCCGTGTTCTTGAGAAGTAATGCATACGTATTCTTCACCATTCTCAACATAGGTATCCAAGTGATAACCGTTGGCACGGATATCCTTAAAACTCAGCGCATAGAGAGCATCAATGACATTGATAACAGTACCATTTGGTAACATAAATTCAACGGATCCTCGCCCTTTTACAACCGGCGAGGTACCTATCAATGTTGTCATTGATGAGCGATACGGCATTAAATCCGTAAACAACTGCCTATTCCTTAGAATAGTGTGGGTAGTTCCACTATCAGCTAGACACTCAACTTCACCGCGAGACATCTACAAAGAGACGAAAACTTGGGTTAGTTTCTCGCGGGACACAGTCTAATCACTACGCCGTAGGATAGAGAAAGAAAGGGGATGAAAATCCCATCGAGTGTATCACATGGCATTTGGACATTATAACGTCGACTAAAGTCAGAAAATGCAAGGTTGAATGTTACATAACCAAGCAATCATCATCAGAAACCAAAACGAAACTGAAGTTGCGCGCGCACATTGTGGTGTTGAACACCTTTGGTAACTAGAATAAAACGAGGACAAGCCTCTTAGGATTGGTGTTAAAACACCTCTCGGGCTGCACACCAGCTGAAGCTGTGGATGTCAAAGACACATGGTGTCGTGGCACCAGAGTGTGGCGGATGCCGAGCCTACTTCACCTTAATGGGCCGATGGCGGCCCATTCGCCACCCTTTATTTTTTTAATTTTTTTTTATTTAGGGATTGAGCGTATGTGGGATTAGAAGTCCAAAATATAGAGCATATGTGACCCAAAGGTGGCGTCACAAGAACCACGTGAGTTGTTAATACACGAACCTGATTGCATAAAAACATAAAATTTCTCACAATTATGGGAAAACAGAGAAATTTTATTAAGTGCCAACTTGAATACATCAACTTCTAATTCCAAAATAAACAGACTAACAAGAGTCATAAAAACATGGCGAGTGTCATGACAATGGCGAATGTCATTACAATGGCGAATGTCATTACAATGGCGAATGCCATTACAATACTTGCTAAACTAGAAAAGCCATAGACTAGTCAAAATCTAGGACATCAAGAGTTTGTGGTTGCGCCTTTGGAGAATCCACATCATGAGCATAATTTGCGTCAAACATCTCGTCCTCAGCATAATTGCTTTCTTCGGACAGAAACTTCTTGTATTTCTTGTAGGTATTTAACATCTCCTTACTAGCTCGACAATCGCGATGGTAGTGTTTGGAGGAACCACACTTGTAGCACATAGCAAATTGAGCATTCCGGTTATTGCTATGAGGTTGAGGAGGGTTTGGTACTGGACCTAGACGGGGTCCGTGGCCAGTCCGGCCTCCCCCTGAAGGTGGTGCGTATTCGCCACCTTCTCGCCTCCAAGTGTTGGAGCGTCGTGTCACATTATTTCCAGCATTCTGATTTCTTCCACATACCGAATTGTACGGGGTATGGCGGCCTTTATTTTTCTGCTTTGAAGCCTTCCCATAATGAGCCTGTGGTGTTGGAATTAGTTTTGTACCAACAAGTCTCTGGCTACTATTGAGCCTAATCTCAGAATGACGCTCTTTTTTAGCCAATATTGCCATAAGATCAGCGAATGTCCTGATTCTTTCTTCATCAACTGAGATTTTATATTGATGTCCAAGGACATCGTAGGCCATGGGGAATGTATTAAATGTCTTCTCTAGAAGATATTTATCAGTTTTGATGACGCCAACCGTGCCAAGATCCGCCTGTAGACTAATCATATCCTGATTGTATTTGTCTACTTTGTCATAATCCGAGAAACGGATTTGTTCCCATTTAAGGGTGAGCTCTGGAAGAAGCATGTCATGGATATTGTTAAATCGCTGCTAGAGCGTGTCCCATAAAATTTTGGGATCTTTTACCGACAAATATTGTCGCTTAAGAGTCGAGTGGATATGGCGCCTCAAATATATGAGGGCCTGAGCCTTGGCATGGTCCCCAAAAGGGCTGATGGCGGCTGCATCAGTCAGAAGGGCAGGAAAGCCTTTGCTTTAGAAAGCAATTTCAACATCGGAAACCCATCGATGATAGTCTTTGCCTTGAAGATCCAAGATCTCAAAATCAGGGCGTGACGGTGACGACGACGACATCTACAAGAGAATAAAACGTCGGATTAGTATCGCTTTAAGCAGATACTATCAAGTATAAATTGAAATTAGAAGGGATATATTCGGTCACATGAAAGCTAGTTTCGATGCGAATTTTTTTTTTCTTTTGATGCATAAACTGGCTGTTTCATACCGTACCTTCAAACAGTGGCGTACTCAGACATCCACATAAACTGGCTGATTCCCCCAGGACCATCACTTAAAACTGCGACCGTAGGGGTGATGAAATTCCCATTCTAGGTCTCATCGGCGATATAAGAATGGCCGAAATCGGAGTAGAAGAAAGGCTAATAGTGCCCGATATAATATATCTATAGTTCAAAAGCAGGAACTTTTATAAAATTTTTACCTTTTGGAATTGATCAAAAGATCGAGTGCGTAAAGCTTGTTCTTTGACTCTTGTCTGGTTCTCGAGCCTCTTTTTATGCGAGTAATCTAGCGGAGCTATCTTGAAAAATTGATGGCGAGCGAACAGGCTGGCGAGCCAAGCGAATGGGCTAGTTGTCGGGCGAGCGAGCAAGCTGGCGAGCCAAGCGTATGGTCGAGTTGGCGGGCGAGCGAGTAGGCGGGCGAGCCAAGCGAATGGGAGAGTTGGCGGGCCAGTTGGAGGGCGAGCGAGCAGGCTGGCGAGCGCGCGGGCCGGCGAGCGGACGAATAGGCAGGCGGCCGGGCGGGGGCTGCGGCCTAGGAGAGACCGAGAAAAGGGGGGGGGGGGGGGGGGGGGGGCGCACGGGTCCCGAGGAGGGAGGTGCGGCCGACAGAAGGGATGGAAGAGGAGGAAAAAGTTATTAGGGTTTTTCTAGGGCTCAGGAAGGTCACGTGCTGATAACGTGTTCAAGGAGAAAAGATAATAGGGAGAATTGTGTGTTTATTGATTGAGAGAGAAGCCTTTATATAGGCATTACATCAAGTATCCTGATAAATCAGGGATTCCTTATCTATTACAGAATCAACTATACTAGTCTAATTAGGTCAAGACACATCCAGGAAGTTACGGAAATAACCTTCCTACAACATATGATTAATTTTTCGTACACTAATCGCCTTATGTGCCTTACTATATATTGGCCAGTTTGTTGCATACCCTTCATTGTTTTTCACTGATTTGTCTACTTTTTTATTTTTTAAATAAATGGCTGGTGGGACATGGGCTCAAACCTTGATTAATAATATTATTGAATAAAGGGGTACACACTTAGCTTAACTTCTTAATTACAAAGAACTCAATTAATATTTGAAATCTTTACAATAAGCATGTAATCAACCAGACACCAATTAGCAAACAATATTCTATAGATTACTCTATTTGCTTTAACACAACGTGACATAATTGAGAGATCACTTGACATGTAGCACATTTACATATCCTAATGTTTAATGATGCAACTTTTCAACTTTGTTGTCGCCGAAAACATATCGGATGACACTTAATTTCACTACCACATTTGACCATTTGACGAAGCGAAGAATTCACTCCTACCTGGAGCAGATAAGACACTTTGAGTGCACACATAGACACATAAACTGACTCACCTTACAACATTATTGTACGGACTTATTGCTCCCAAATAGTGCAACCAAACTAAACAACAAAATAGCAACTACCAAATAGAAAACTAGGTCAGGCCCCAAGAGAGGAGTCCACACCCAATTTCAGCCCAGATCTGGCTCACATCCTAAATCCAAACCCAAGATATGCTAGGGAACCAACCCTCCTGATCAAGGTCCAAATCTTCACAGGTATTGACGTCCCTCCCCCAAACTCTGTTGGGAAATTCATCCCCCGCCAAGCAAGTACTAGAAAATTGATGGAAATAAGAAATAAATAAGTCGAGAAGACAACAAGATTTAACGAGGTTCGGCCAATAACTTTGCCTACGTCCTCGGAGAGTTTCACCTTCACTATGAGAGAAATAATACAAGTACAAGATTACACCACTCAAGTTTATGCTCAACCCAAGCCCTTGTACCCAAAATGATACCCCTTGTACACCCTCTCTCAACCTAGAAGATCACTACACCCCAAGAGTTATTCACACTCTTGAAACACAACTCACTTTGCTTCTATACACGAAGACCCTAGAGTTGCTCTCTTTCTCCCAAAAGATATACACGCCCTTGAACACACAACTCCCCCTATCTTCTACATCTTGAAGATCCTTGTAGTTGCTCCTAACTCTCTCCTCGCTTATTTCCACACAAGCTTAACTCTTTATAACATTTGATAGAAGTCTCTTCACTTACTCCATCAATGCCCATTCATGAACCAACCTTTCATTTCCCTCTTTAACTCCCTAAGAAGACTAATAGGCATTTCATGAATTTAACCATGTATTTATGTCCAATACATGCACTTAACTATGCATCAATTACCATGCATAAATTGTCACCATGAATGCATAAACCAATAACACCATGCATTCATGCCATGCAAAGATATCTCCACCAAGGAGGGATCACCAAACCTAACAATCTCCCCCTCCCGACTTTGTTGGAGAGCTCCACACCATCACTTCAACCCTTGAAGTCCATGTCGTTTTAAGACACCGCTTGTTATGCCCACAAGCATTCCATTGGCCGTGTACTTGCGCCAGTTACACATTATCAGAGTCAATTTAAAAAGGTCCAAGCTCCCCCTGATTAGCCAACACCATGTGTAACTTAACCGAGACAACGATCACTTGTTGACTCCGAAGAGGGACCTCAATTTGACATCTTTCCCAGCAGGATTTACCTTCTCACCATCGTCTGAAACTCGGAAACTTGCACCTGCCATCTCTGCTATGCTCGCAAATGAGACCCGCTTCAGGTACCTGCATCCTAGCGCACACCGTTTCCCAATAGCCTTTGAGGTCAAAGTTTTTCCTATCAGACGGAACATTCTTCCACACTTTTCTCCCTTCATTAGGACCATGCAACCACGTGATACTTTCATAACTCCCCCTGCTGACAAAATCCTGCAGCCCTTGGAGTCTAACTGGCTCAAAGATATTAGATTTCTAACATCATCCAAAGTGCGAATTGCTCCATCAAACATCTTGATTTTCACCGTTCCAACACCCATGACACGACGCCTAGTGCCATCACCCCAAGTCACAAATCCTTGAACTTCTTGGAACATATCAAAATATTCTCTCCTGGAGCAAAGATGATGAGCAGAACCAATATCCATAATCCAATCACGTTGAGAATAAGTGTAATTACCTTTGGAGACTGTGAGTATTTCTCCAAAATCATCAGACATTTGTGCTACATCTGCCATGGAGCAATTTGAGCCCTTATCATCCTTCTCTTTTAACAATGGACAATCCGGCTTTATGTGTCCCCACTCCTTGCACTTGTAGCATTGCTTGCCCTTACCACTGCCCTTGGATTTAGACCTGCTATGACCACTAGATCCTCTGGCATTCAACCTTCCCATGACTTACATCCTTCTCCATCAACGATTTAGAGGGCCCCGTTGAATAGGATATCAACCACTCTTCTTACCCAAGAGTGAAATTTCTCTTCCATCGACCACCTTGAAATGTGAAGCACTAGAACTTGCCATGACGAACAGCCCACGACCAAAGAGCCGAGGCTCTAATACCACTTGTTGGGAAATTCATCCCCCGCCAAGCAAGTACTAGAAAATTGATGGAAATAAGAAATAAATAAGTCGAGAAGACAACAAGATTTAACGAGGTTCGGCCAATAACTTTGCCTACGTCCTCGGAGAGTTTCACCTTCACTATGAGAGAAATAATACAAGTACAAGATTACACCACTCAAGTTTATGCTCAACCCAAGCCCTTGTACCCAAAATGATACCCCTTGTACACCCTCTCTCAACCTAGAAGATCACTACACCCCAAGAGTTATTCACACTCTTGAAACACAACTCACTTTGCTTCTATACACGAAGACCCTAGAGTTACTCTCTTTCTCCCAAAAGCTATATACGCCCTTGAACACACAACTCCCCCTATCTTCTACATCTTGAAGATCCTTGGAGTTGCTCCTAACTCTCTCCTCGCTTATTTCCACATAAGCTTAACTCTTTATAACATTTGATAGAAGTCTCTTCACTTACTCCATCAATGCCCATTCATGAACCAACCTTTCATTTCCCTCCTTAACTCCCTAAGAAGACTAAGAGGCATTTCATGAATTTAACCATGTATTTATGTCCAATACATGCACTTAACTATGCATCAATTACCATGCATAAATTGTCACCATGAATGCATAAACCAATAACACCATGCATTCATGCCATGCAAAGATATCTCCACCAAGGAGGGATCACCAAACCTAACAATCTCCCCCTCCCGACTTTGTTGGAGAGCTCCACACCATCACTTCAACCCTTGAAGTCCATGTTGTTTTAAGACACCGCTTGTTATGCCCACAAGCATTCCATTGGCCGTGTACTTGCGCCAGTTACACATTATCAGAGTCAATTTAAAAAGGTCCAAGCTCCCCCTGATTAGCCAACACCATGTGTAACTTAACCGAGACAACGATCACTTTTTGACTCCGAAGAGGGACCTCAATTTGACATCTTTCCCAGCAGGATTTACCTTCTCACCATCGTCTGAAACTCGGAAACTTGCGCCTGCCGTCTCTGCTATGCTCGCAAATGAGACCCGCTTCAGGTACCTGCATCCTAGCGCACACCGTTTCCCAATAGCCTTTGAGGTCAAAGTTTTTCCTATCAGACGGAACATTCTTCCACACTTTTCTCCCTTCATTAGGACCATGCAACCACGTGATACTTTCATAACTCCCCCTGCTGACAAAATCCTGCAGCCCTTGGAGTCTAACTGGCTCAAAGATATTAGATTTCTAACATCATCCAAAGTGCGAATTGCTCCATCAAACATCTTGATTTTCACCGTTCCAACACCCATGACACGACGCCTAGTGCCATCACCCCAAGTCACAAATCCTTGAACTTCTTGGAACATATCAAAATATTCTCTCCTGGAGCAAAGATGATGAGCAGAACCAGTATCCATAATCCAATCACGTTGAGAATAAGTGTAATTACCTTTGGAGACTGTGAGTATTTCTCCAAAATCATCAGACATTTGTGCTACATCTGCCATGGAGCAATTTGAGCCCTTATCATCCTTCTCTTTTAACAATGGACAATCCGGCTTTATGTGTCCCCACTCCTTGCACTTGTAGCATTGCTTGCCCTTACCACTGCCCTTGGATTTAGACCTGCTATGACCACTAGATCCTCTGGCATTCAACCTTCCCATGACTTACATCCTTCTCCATCAACGATTTAGAGGGCCCCGTTGAATAGGATATCAACCACTCTTCTTACCCAAGAGTGAAATTTCTCTTCCATCGACCACCTTGAAATGTGAAGCACTAGAACTTGCCATGACGAACAGCCCACGACCAAAGAGCCGAGGCTCTAATACCACTTGTTGGGAAATTCATCCCCCGCCAAGCAAGTACTAGAAAATTGATGGAAATAAGAAATAAATAAGTCGAGAAGACAACAAGATTTAACGAGGTTCGGCCAATAACTTTGCCTACGTCCTCGGAGAGTTTCACCTTCACTATGAGAGAAATAATACAAGTACAAGATTACACCACTCAAGTTTATGCTCAACCCAAGCCCTTGTACCCAAAATGATACCCCTTGTACACCCTCTCTCAACCTAGAAGATCACTACACCCCAAGAGTTATTCACACTCTTGAAACACAACTCACTTTGCTTCTATACACGAAGACCCTAGAGTTACTCTCTTTCTCCCAAAAGCTATATACGCCCTTGAACACACAACTCCCCCTATCTTCTACATCTTGAAGATCCTTGGAGTTGCTCCTAACTCTCTCCTCGCTTATTTCCACATAAGCTTAACTCTTTATAACATTTGATAGAAGTCTCTTCACTTACTCCATCAATGCCCATTCATGAACCAACCTTTCATTTCCCTCCTTAACTCCCTAAGAAGACTAAGAGGCATTTCATGAATTTAACCATGTATTTATGTCCAATACATGCACTTAACTATGCATCAATTACCATGCATAAATTGTCACCATGAATGCATAAACCAATAACACCATGCATTCATGCCATGCAAAGATATCTCCACCAAGGAGGGATCACCAAACCTAACAAACTCGTCGTCCGATCACCGATGCATTAAGCACACGATCCCGACCCTTCTACCTTTGACCGCCACCCCATGATGCACGGTAGAAAAACAACCACCTTTTGATCTCAGCCCTCACGCACGCGTGAGCCTCATATGTAGTCCCCTTCCACTGAAAATAACCAATGTCGCTCCCATTCTCTAAATGCTGGAAATGCAAAGGAACAACACAACTTGTCCGGCAACACGCGCATAGCACCGACAAGGCTTGTGGCCGTTACCAACGTCGAGGCACAGCTGAACATGCACACACTTTGACAACGGCGTCCTGTATTTTTTTTTCTCTTCATTGATTCCTCTATTTCACTTTCTCCCAATTTGTCATTCATTTTCCATTGCATACAACTTATCCATTAATATTTATGCGGAAAATGCGCATTCGGCTTTTTAACTTTATTTAAAGAGTACTTCACTTTTGTCCATTGATGGCTGAAGACCATGTTTCACACTGTGAAAAACGAACTCTGGTTTTATTGATTTTTTCATTTCATAACGAAGTTGTGGCAATGCTCACCACAAATATTTGGCCACAAATTTGAAAGTTGCATCCCATTGGCCCCTGGATGATATTATGTAATTTTGAAAGGACCTTACTGATATTTTTGGCTTTCGTTTTCTTAATTCTTCAAGGCAAATGAAGCTGGAGCCACAGACACAAGCTCATTGCTTCCACGTGGTTGGAGCAAAAACCAGGATGATGATGGAGCTCTAGTATCACTTCCCCATTGGTTCGTAATCTATCCAAATACCTCACTTGCTCAGATTTCATTATCCTACTTGGCTCCTCTCATCGCCACCCTTTAGATTTTCTCCCTTCAAACCTCATATATTGCTTCCTCGCAACCTCAAAGTCTCAAACAATACTAACATCTCTCCTAGCTTCTTCTCTAGTCTCTCCTGTCTCTCTCCCCAGCAACCCATCTAGAATTTCAGAGAGTGAGAGATGGCTGCAACAACTGGTGCAATGCTTAATGGGTTGAACTCCACTTTCTTGTGTGGAGGCAAGAGAAGCCAGAGCTTGTTGTCTGCTGGCGCTGCAGCTAGGGTTGGAGGCCCTGTTGTTGCTCCCAAGAGGTTCATTGTTGTGGCTGCTGCCGCTTCCAAGAAGTCTTGGATCCCCGCCGTTAAAGCCAGTAATAACTTCATCGACCCCGAGTGGCTCGATGGCTCGTAAGTTTCAGTTTCCTCTCAAACTTGTTAGTTTGCATTGCATTTGGTGATGAAATGAAACTCATTGAGTGTTTTTGTGACATGATGATGTTGCAGGCTTCCAGGTGACTTTGGTTTCGACCCGCTAGGACTAGGAAAGAATCCTGCTTTCCTCAAGTGGTACAGAGAGGCTGAGCTGATCCACGGGCGGTGGGCAATGACAGCTGTGGTAGGCATCTTCGTAGGGCAAGCATGGAGTGGTATCCCCTGGTTCGAAGCTGGAGCTGACCCTAGTGCAATAGCACCCTTCTCTTTTGGCTCCCTTCTTGGAACTCAGCTCTTGCTCATGGGTTGGGTGGAGATCAAGAGATGGGTGGACTTCTACAACCCTGAGTCGCAGTCAGTGGAGTGGGCTACACCGTGGTCCAAGACTGCCGAGAACTTTTCCAACTTCACCGGCGAGCAAGGCTACCCCGGTGGCAAGTTCTTCGATCCTTTGAGCTTGGCCGGCACCATCAAGGACGGAGTTTACATCCCGGATACTGAGAAGTTGGAGAGACTGCAATTGGCTGAGATCAAGCATTCAAGGCTTGCTATGTTGGCTATGCTTATTTTCTACTTTGAAGCTGGACAGGGGAAGACACCCCTTGGTGCTCTTGGCTTGTAAATCCATTGATGTATGTAGATAAATTTAATTTTTAGAGACGATCAAGGATTCACAAATTGAGCCCTCAATTCCCTATATATATCACCTTCAACTGCTAGCAGCAGTACGTTTGCATCATCACAATGCAATTTACTAATCGAATTCGACTTAATTGGCTATGCTTCTCTTAAATAACAGTTGAGAGATTTCTTATGGATGTAAAAAAGTAAACACAAATCACAAACAGAAGTTAGAACGTACAGCCTTCTACTAGTTGTCCCAGAAGTATGTTTTTGCATAGCTTCACACTTTCAATCTTCTTGGACATATAGATCAGCATTCTCTTTTTTCATTTCAAGTGGTGATTTCCACAATCCTCTCTTTTCATCACTTTTCACGGTTGCACTCTCTTTAATTCCAAGAGCAAATATACGTACATAATGACAATATGGAAGAGGAGTAAGTAGAAGTGTGGAAAATGTCGAAAAGGGCAGTCTGAAATTCAACACTGGCTACTAGCAAAATAATTTAGCCATCAAATACCTTCAAAATTTATTTGGAAGACATGCTCTCTGAGTACAGGACTTGGTAGCTTATCCAGAGAACAAATGTTGCAAGAACTATACTAGTATAGGCTAGCTAGGAGAAGAAATGCAGAACTATACTGTACTAGTGTAAGTGTATAACCACTTAAATTTTAAACCAATGGTTATAACTATAAGCGATATTCTCTCCTAAACAAATCAAGCAATATTCTCTCCTAAATAAATTGAGTTCCTCTATCTTACAACTCATATTACTGCATACATAAATAAACTCAAACAAAAGGGAGAAGCACATTCCATTTGATATTAGTAAAGTTGTGTATTTCTCTGATTATAGGAGCCGGTAGCTTACAACGAGAGCAGATGTAAAAGCTATTGTCGATACATATAAACCACTTAATTGGTTAAAACTATCAGCAATATTTTCTCCAACACATATCAACAATACTCTACTGAACAGAAATAATGAAAACGCAAGCAGGAAGCTTATATTATGGTTTCATTCCCATCAGAGTTCAGGCGTGCATATAAGAATACTGAAGCCAATTCAATAAACTGCCATACGGCATACATGGAGAGACAAAATATAGGTTCAGGTACATCAATACCAACAGTTTTGATACTAGCTAGTAACCATCGAGAGGAACATACAACAAAAATTCACCCTCGACTACAAGTTCACCTCCAACATATGCCTTGCCATCAACTTTGGCTACTCGCAAGTGTTTCTGTAGCTTGATGATAGTCATTCTCATCACCAATGTGTCACCAGCAGAAACTTGTTTCTTGAACCGCACTTTGTCAATGCCAACAAAATAGATAAACTTATAGCCTAGTAATTTTGGAATCAGGCCACCGACTTGTCCCATTGCCTAGATCCAAGAAACATCACAAATTTCAGTACAGATGTAATCTTTTACGAATTAGCACCACTTGATTCCTATCAAATCTGCTCTATCCAGTAATATGAAGTATGCATTCCTAGATAGACCCCAATGTATCATCACATAATAAATCAGTATCAACTTGATTGACATGGTTTCTTCCCTATGATCAAAATAGAAAATCATGTCGAAGCAAACATTTTGGTGTCTTGTTGAGATTAACAATCTGGGTATAAAACTTAATGCATATATTCTAAAGAAAAAATATTTTTGTTAAACAACGTACTTATTAGGAATTACTGCTTAGAAGCATAAAGAAAATGAAATTTTCTAGTGGGTCAAATCCGCCCTTCCACTTTTGTTAATGTACCAATTAGGGAAAATGCAGTACGAGGAAATGAAAGCTTTATCAATTTCATCATGAAAAACTAAACACGTTCACATACTTGTTGTGTCCATTATTGTTTGCAGACATCAAGTACCTAGCTAGGGGATCCCTTATGGCTTAGCCTAGGTGGAGGTGAAGATAAAGGGTGACAGTTTAACTTTGTGAAAGCGATTATGGAAAAAGCTTATCACCTCAATAATTATAACACCAGGAACGATTGGTTTGTCAGGGAAATGCCCTGAGAAGAAATTCTCAGTTATAGTAAAATTCTTGATTCCTACAGCTGAAACTCCTCCAGGAATAGCTTCAACCACTCTATCCACTAACAGAAATGGAAACCTTAGACACAACCAAGAGAAACAAAACTTATGTTAAATTGCAGATAAATGATTCCTTTGACCCCTATATATTGATTATATTCTGGGAATAGAACCAAACTGCTCAGAATAATGCTTCTTCATTATACTTAATTGGAATTTGACATAATCACAAGTCATAACAAGAGGAGAAGTATATATATTCCATTTGATTCTATTTCCAGTCCTTTCAAAAATTACCAGCAAAAAACACATGCATGCAATGAAAACAAAGTGATCAGCACAAATGATGTAGATATAAAGATACATTGATAGATAAAAGTGACTCACCGGTGAGGCAAAATTTCACAAATTTCATGGACATCCATGACAGTAGGAAATGCTTCATACCCTGCACAAGAGAAATAGGCAGTGCAGTTAGATAACTTCAACTACAAGTCAATTCAAATAGAGCACAACTAAAGTTCATATTAATTTTAATAGCAATTACGTACAAACTTGCAACGGAAAATCTCATACTCAATTCAATAGGGGTCTCCTTATCCTTGATAAGATCTTTTGCAGAGTCCGAATTGGAGCAACACGTAGTGAATAACGCACCTGATGATTTCCTTATAGCTTTCAAATGAATCGGCAGATATTTAGATAAAGAGATTAGAGAGAGACGAGAAGTATCCATGTAAATGTGACATAGCGGTGAATAAGAGTTGGTGATAGACACGGACATTGTAGAAACAAGTGCTTGACAAGAGAGGGAGGTAAGCAACAATAGGGTTGTCGACCTTGTTGGAACATGTATATATATATATATATATATATATATATATATATATATATATCCTCCAAAAGGGAGGCCGGGTATTATTATGTGTTTATGAGTTAGGCAATAATATTTAAGGAACGACGGAAAGGAGCCGGCGATTACAACCATCGTCTTTATTGCTCTCTTATAGAATAGACACAACTGGAGTTTGTAGTAAGTTGTGTAGTATGGATCATTAATATATGCGGCGTGGAAGAGACGTACGTGTGAGTAGTGAAGAATTTGTTGGTGTACGTGTTTGGGGTTCGTTGAAGTATCCATAACAGAAGAGAGCAGAAGAACAAGAATAATGAAGCTAGGGTTAGATATTAAGAGTGAGGAAGACGAATCCATTGACAATAATTCATGCGACAAATGAAGAAAAAAAATCATAGTTTATTGAACGGATAAAGAATATGTATATTGTTAACGTTGTTTAGTGTCACCATTAATGACACTCCCTTACTATGTTATTCCTTTTCATGGCATCCGTTATATTGATATTGTTATTGCTAGTTTCGCAGCGCCATTGGCTTTAGCAGACAGTGGTGATATGGTCGACATATTAGACAGATCGATTGCAAGTGAAGAGGTTAATGCCTCTCGATTTACGATGGCATTCCCAACTATGCATGGCAGCTGGTGTTTTCTATATATTATGGCGACAGCAGCATATATAGTTCTCCGTGGAGGCCCTTGATCTCAAATTTGTTGTAAGACAACAAGAGCACGATCAAATAGCGTCTATAGAGAAGGTTTCTCTCACATTGTTGTTCCTTTGGGTTGGGATTACCATATCCGATCACCTGCTTTTAAGGTGAAAGATCGGGACAATCATCAATAGCGTTTGCTGCTGTCAAGTACCTAGCTAGATCGAGATGGATGGCAAGCTCTATAAAATTTCCCACGAGATTACCAAACCAATCTTTCTGAAGAAACTCACATACGCGTTGATCGAACTAGCTAGGGTACGGTACTGAGGAAGATATGTATCTCTTTGTTTTTCAAGAATCACTACCAGATACGGCCGAATAGCCGACGAAAATTTTTTCGTCGGCCATTCCATTTTTTCGTCGGCTATACCTTCTGCCGACGAAAATTTCGTCGGCCATAAGTCGTCGGTAATACGCCGTCGGTAATACCAATGGCCGACGAAAAAAAAAATTTCGTCGGCCATTCCAACCTTGGCCGACGAATTATGGCCGACGAAAATGATTTCGTCGGCTATTTGTTCGAGTACGGCCGACGAAATTTGGTTTCGTCGGCTATTTGTTCTGAAGTATAGCCGACGAATTGGGCTATTTCGTCGGCTATTTCGTCGGAATATATTAATATTTTAAAGTTATAGCCGACGAAATAATGTCAATTTCGTCGGCTATAACTGCATTTTGGGCAAAAAAAAATACCGGATCGGAGGAGGAGAAGGAGGAGGAGGAGGAGGCCGGAGGAGGAGAAGGAGGAGGCCGGAGGAGGAGGAGGAGGAGGAGGAGAAGGAGGAGGAGGAGAAGGAGGAGGAGGAGAAGGAGGAGGAGGAGGAGGAGGAGGAGGGGAAGGAGGAGGAGAAGGAGGTGGCCGGAGGAGGGGGAGGAGGAGGAGGGGAAGGAGGAGGAGGAGGAGGAGGCCGGAGGAGGAGGAGGAGGAGGAGGAGGAGGAGGGGAAGGAGGAGGAGGAGGAGAAGGAGGAGGGGAAGGAGGAGGAGGAGGCCGGAGGAGGAGGAGGAGGAGGGGGGGAAGGATGAGAGAAAAAAGGCGGGAGGAAGATTTAAAAGATTTAGAAGGAGAATAGCCGACGAAATACAATGTTTCGTCGGCTATACTTAGAGAATAGCCGACGAAATTAATATATTTCGTCGGCTATACTTTGGAAAATCAACAGCCGTTGGATCTGAGCCATCAACGGCGGACAATAAAAAGGCGCGGATCAAGAGTTTAGCCGACGAAATACAATGTTTCGTCGGCTATACTTAGAGAATAGCCGACGAAATTTGAATGTTTCGTCGGCTATACTTAGAGAATAGCCGACGAAATTTGAATGATTTCGTCGGCTATTCTATGAAAACATACTAAACTGCGGTTTTGAGGCCCTAAACGAACTCGAAAGCCCGAAAAAGCCCACACATCGTAGCAAAGCTACGAGTTTGATTCCTGGCGTCGTTCCCTTTCCGGAATGGTATCACAATCGTCATTCGGACGCCGGACGCCAAATCTACAGTAAACCGGGTTTTGACTGATTTCATTATTTCGGCACACGGATTTTATCGGAATCTTGTCATTTTTCAACCGTAGACGTATTTCATTATTTCGGTCATATCTTATTTGACGACATATTTGCATTTGAAGAGTGTACGTATAGTAACTATTTGAAACTATACATTCACTTAAACACTTAGTAAACAAGTTAAGGAACATTAGTACATATGTTCCGATTTTGAATCTAAAAGTTTGGAAAATCTATTCCAACCGTCAGATATCACCGTTAAGATTAAATACATGTATGAAAAAAAATCCAACTACATCTGACAACGTTAAAGGCTCGATCGGGACGGTCAACCGGGTGAGTCAAACCTCTAAACGCTTTAAAACGGAATTTGGCCCGTCTAAATGACGTTTTTTGGCCTGATCTTCAATAGAGAATAGTTTCAGATTGATGAGACGCGACTAATCGTATAAAAATTTTCCACAAAATATTTACCGACCGTAAGGCTACCCATAGGAAAACGGGAGTAAAAAACAGTTAACCGCAACATTCGGCACACAGATTTTGTCGGAATCTTCCCATTTTTCAACCGTAGCCGTATTTCAATATTTTGGTCATGTCTTATTTCACGACACATTTGCATTTGAAGGATGAAGCAATGGTTTGTCGATAGTGATAGAAAATGGAAACTGCTCTTTTTTTGTTTTTTCTTTTAATCATAGCCGACGAAATCAAACCTAGTATTCGTCGGCTATTCTTTTGTCGTTTTCTGTCAAAAATAATCGTATAATTATTTTTTTAAAAACTTATGGCCGACGAAATGCTTAATTTTCGTCGGCCATTGTTCGTAAAATAATTATTTTTAAAAAACGTATGGCCGACGAAATAATTAATTTTCGTCGGCCATTGTTCGTAAAATAATTATTTTAAAAAAAACTTATGGCCGACGAAATAAAAAATTTTCGTCGGCCATTCTTCCAAAAGTTTATAGCCGACGAAAACTTTAAATCGTCGGCCATTATAGGAGTATAGCCGACGATTTTTCATTTTTACCGACGAAAAAAAAAATCGTCGGCCATTCTATGGGAATGGCCGACGAAATTTTTTTTTTGCCGACGACAAAAATTTTCGTCGGCCATTCTTGTGAATAGCCGACGAAAAAAGTGTTTCGTCGGCCGTTTTTTTTTTTTCGTCGGCAAAACCCTTTTTTCTTGTAGTGAATCTAGTTGGGCACTGCCCTTCTCTTGTGCTCTTAATTATATATCATCATGTCAATGGTTGTGCACTATTGCGACACCTCCTATGGTTGCCTTGGCCAACGGTTCTTCTTGCACTACCTACATATTTCGTTTTGCTAATGGATGGTTTCAAATGGGTGGGGCGAGCGACCTTTATGTTTAGGGCATCGCCGCATCGGTATCTCTCTTTTCAACTAATTTGTAGCATGCGATGGAGGAGCCAATGATTCTTGTTGAAGAGCGACAAGCGTTGGCTAGTGGATTCCCATTGTACTCACTACGCCATATATCATTTTAAGCGACAGACAGTGAATCCGTCCGTCGCTTAAAATGTACTAATGCCACGAACAAACTTTCTGTCACCTAAAAAACTAGGTCTGTCGCCTAAGACGATCTTATGCGACGTCACCTATGCGACACCTTATGTCCGTCGCTTAAGAACCGCTTATGCAACAGTATCTATGCGCCGGTTCATGTCTGTCGCTTAAGGACCTCTTATGCGACGTATTGTTCAATGTGATCGCTTAAGACTCTCTCTTAAGCGACATACAAAGAACATGTCCGTCACTTAAAGTTTTAAAATCTGTTATAAAACCCTTGGCTTAGACAGAACACAGAAGAAGAAGAAAACGCAGAAAAATACTGTAGCAGCTGCGAAAAATCTCTAAAACTGCTGATTTCGTCAATTTCGGAGTCCAAAAGCTTGGGTCTTCTCTTCCAATTGCTTTGTAGGTTAGTATAATCTCTTCTCTTCATTGTAATCACCATATTTGGGTTTTATTGGTTGAATTTAGTGTTTGAAATCTTGAGTTGGATTTGGTTTATAATGTGTTTTGTGTTGTTTTTAGTGTTGGGTGTTTGAATATATGATGGAGTTAGTGTTGATTTTGGTGACAATTGTAATTAGGTTAGTTTGTGAAATTGTGAAATTTTGTGAAATTGAATTTTAGTGAAATTGTGAAATTTTGTACAAAATCATAACATTAAGGCGACACACACTACCAGAAAAGGGGTTATAGCCGACGACGCCATCTCGTCGGCCGTTTTCATTAAATCGTCGGCTATACTCATAGCCGACGATACTTCGTCGGCTATTCTCTCGTCGGGAATGCTCCGTCGGCTATAGTATAGCCGACGACACTCAGGGTAAGTCGTCGGCTTATAAAACACGCGGTATAGCCGACGAATAAAGCGTCGTCGGCTATACTTCGAACATTGCCGACGACAGAATCGTCGGCTTCAACAATTACGTAATTGCCCCTAACCCGGAAGTATAGCCGACGACACTATCGTCGGCTATACGTCCGGCATAGCCGACGAATTAATCGTCGGCCATAACAATCGCCGGTACCGGGAACGGCTTTTTTTTGCCGGAAGCCGGGAGGGTATAGCCGACGAAATATGGTCCATTTCGTCGGCTATAACCCCTAAATATTTAAAAAAAATTAAAAATTTAACTCGGGCCCAATTTCACTTAGTCTTCGGTTTGGCTGCAGAAAATCCACAAACAAACATCCAAATATCCAACAAATATCCACATCAATCCATCCCTAATATCCTACCTACTGTACAAATTAACCCCCTAACTAGTCATCTACTCATCATCACCCCCTAAACGCGTAGCGTCGTCGACGGGATCGTTCGAGTTCCGGTGGCTATGGCTACCCTGATCGCCTGGCGGCGTACTCCGATGCGGGGGGGGAGTGGGGACGACGAACTGGGGCATCTGTGGCGGAGGCGGGGGCTGGAGTCCAGCCTGCTGGGCCTCCCAAGATTGCTGCATCCATCGGTACATCTCCGCCACAGATGCGTCTCTGGCCTGCTGCGCCGAAGCCTCTGCGGCCCTCGCCAACTCCGCCTGCTGGAGCGCCTCCACCGCCCTCGCCAACTCCGCCTGAGTCCTCTGCAGCTGTGTCTGCAAGTCTCCTCTCGTCGAAGCCGCACGCTGCGTGCTGGGATTGGCCGGCGTGTACTTGAGAACCCATCTCCCGCCGCGCCTAGGCCTCTCTGGTAGAAGTAGTTGTTGCCCGTCCCTACCGCCGCGTGCATGATCTGAGAGGCCAAGCGCGGCTCAAGGGTGTCGATCGTGGAGGCAAACTCCGCGATCGCCTCGTCGGACGCCCCTTCCCCCAGGGTGTCTCGCGCGATCCCGAAGGTGATCGCGTCGGTCTCCGCATCTATTTCCGCCTAATTGACAAGAAAATATAATAAACGAATTAATAAAAAAAAATATAAATTAATTTAATGAAACACTTTTATTGAAGATGGGCGAATACTTACCACTTGGTCGGGACGCCCCGGATACATCTGCGCATGAATCCATGACAACGGCCTCAGCGGTCGGTCCCTCCTCGCAATCTCTGCCCACTGCCTCCAGGAGCGGGCGCCGCAGTGGTGGGGGTGCTCGTTCCTCTTGCGGTTGTCGCTGTTCGTCTTCGAGATTTTCTGTATTATAAGAACGAACATATAAACGCAAATATAAATTAGTAACTAAATTAAAATATTAGGAACTAACCAAAATAAAATTATTAAGTAATTTAGTTACTAACTAATTTAATTTAATTAGTAACTACTTAACTAACTAATTTAATTTAGTAACTAACTAACTTACTAACTACCTAATTTAATTTAATTTAGTAACGAACTAACTAACTATGTAACTAACTAACTAACTTAATTTAATAACTAATAACTAACTAACTAATTAATTTAATTAAGTAACTACATAATTTAATTATTAAATAACAGTAAAAAGTTATATACTAGCAGGCTAAATTTTCTTACCGAGACCCTGTCGCTCCCGAAGTAGGCTACCAGCCATAGCCACTCATACTCCCTGTACCGGAACTCATGGGGGGTTGCACCTCGCCCCAAGCCCTGCTCCACATGGTACGTCCTGTAGTGCGTCGACAGCTCGTTCTTCCACTCGGAGTACCTATATTAACAAAACACAACTGTTAGATATATTCGTACACTGCCAATAAATAGTATGATAGTAAAATAACGCGAAACACATAACCTGTTCTTCAGCTGCTCGTCTCTCCACCAGTCCAAGGTAGGATGGACTCTAAACCATTGCTGCAATATTATAAATTAATTAGAAAATATTTTTATATAGTTATAAGGACTGAATTCATAAATGTTTATTTTCTATAATAAAAATACGATTTAACTCACCGACAGTGCATTGTACACTCGCGCCTTGATGTCATCGGGCACAGAGCCCCAGTCGGGCCACAACAGTGGGACCCTGTCCCGCACGAGCATGCTCGTCGCGTTGATATACTTGGTGGTGGTGTCTCTCCTCTCAATCGGGCGTCCATCCTCACCGGGACCGGGCATGATCTCCCTGATCCCACCGGCGAGCTCCCTCTCCAGGGTCGACATGTTCGCTGGCCCTCTGGTCCGTCTCGTCCCCGCGGGTTTATTTACGAGGACGCCTGTTTCATAATTAAAATGAATACATAGTTAAATAATTATTTAAACTAACTAATTAAATAATTAATTAAACAATCTAAATAATTAATTAAACTAACCAATTACCTGCGTCGTTGTACTGCTTGTCCTTCTCACGAACACACCACAGGCCGCGGCAGTCCTCTGAGTCGAAAGGCCTGTGGACGTAGGCCTCCTCCCAGGGAATCACGTGGGGCCTGTCGTGCCTCCAAATCTGCCTCCCCCTGGCGTCGTACTCGGGGATGGCAGGGAGGAACTGGACCATGTACATCCCCGATGGCGGAGACATACGGGGCGTGGACCCTGAGGGGCCTGATCCCACTGATGGTGAGCCCTGTAGCTGTGGACACTGTCGCTGTGGGGGGACAGGGAGCATCTCTGGAGGGTCCAGATCGGCGTGCGGTGGGGTCGGCTGCCGATCCTGGAACAGTGCTGAAGTGCACTGGGGTCTGGTGGCTCTGCGTCCTCCTCCGAGACTCGAGTCAGGGCCCGCTCCCGTCGACTCATACGAGGAGCCCCCACGTGGATCGCTCGGGGTCAATCCCATCAAGGTCTCCTCTCGTCGACTCATAGGCCGGCGTAGGCCCCGACGACCGCTGGATCCGCTCCCCCCACGGCTGGCTCCTGCCTGAGCGTCGGGGTCGCTCTCGGTCAGTCTGGCAAGCCATCGGTCTACAGCGCGGCGGTTTCCTGCACAATTAGTATATAAATTCCATAAATTTCACAAAAATTCCACAAAAAATTAAAAACTTCATTAAATGTATATATACCTAATTATATATATACCTAAATATATTTATACCTAATTATATATATATATATATATTCCGAAATATATATATATAGATATATATATATATATATATTTCGGAATATATATATATATATATATATATCCTCCTACAAATCGTTGTTAATTCCACAAAATTAAAAAAAAATTCACAAAATTCCATAAATTTAACAAAAAAATAAAAAACTTCATTAAATATATATATACCTAATTATATATATACATAAATATATTTATACCTAATTATATATATATATATTCCGAAATATATATATATATATATATATCCTCCTAAAAATTACACAAAATTAACAAAAATTCCACAACATTAAAAAAATTTCCACAAAATTCCATAAATTTCACAAAAAAATAAAAAACTTCATTAAATATATATATACCTAATTATATATATACATAAATATATTTATACCTAATTATATATATATATATATATATATTCCGAAAAAAAAAATATATATATATATATATATATATCCTCCACAAAATTCCACAAAATTAACAAAAATTCCACAACATTCCATAAATTGCACAACAACCCTAAATTCCACATAATTTCACAAAAACCAAAAAATTTCACAAAATCCCTAAATTCCACAAAACCACAAAATTCCACAAAATTTCCAAAAACCATAAATGAGGGAGAGCAGGACTACCTGACATGGTGGTGCGGCTAGGGGAGGTGGTGCGGTGCGGCGGCGACGGCGGCTAGGGGCGGCGGCTGGTGGGGCTGGGTCGATCGGCGTCGGGTGGGGCTGGGTCGATCGGCGTCGGGTGGGGAGGGTTCCAAATTAGGCAGAAAATGAGGGAGAGGCGCCTCTGTTGGGTTTTAAATCGAAGGACTATAGCCGACGATTTAATTTTAATTCGTCGGCTATAGTCATAGCCGACGAATTTCGTCGGCTATACTCTGACCCGAAATCCGGGCCGGGCCTCAGTTGGGCTTTGGGGGCCTGTTATAGCCGACGAAGAATGAATTTCGTCGCCTATAGTCTGAAAATCGAAGGACTATAGCCGACGATTTAATTTTAATTCGTCGGCTATACTATAGTCGACGAAATTCGTCGGCTATACTCTGACCCGAAATCCGGGCCGGGCCGAAGTTGGGCTTTGCGGGTCGGTTATAGCCGACGAAGTATGGATTTCGTCGCCTATAATATGAATCTCGTCGGCTATACTTCACGCTCTCAGCAGCCGTCAGATCTCGCCCATCCAACGGCGGACAATGAAACGGCGCGGATCGCAAGAGTTTAGCCGACGAAGTTAAGTATGTCGTCGGCTATTCTTTGGTCAAACTACAAAGTCAAACCTCAAACGATTTAAAACGGCAATTGGCCCGTCTAAATGACGTTTTTTGGTCTGACCTTCAACAGAGAATAGTTTTAGATCGATGAGACGCAACTAATCGTATAAAAATTTTCCTCAAAATTTTAACCGACCGTCAGGCTACCCATAGGAAAACGGAAGTAAAAAACAGCTAACCGCAACATTCGGCACACAGATTTTGTCGGAATCTTCCCATTTTTCAACCGTAGTCGTATTTCAATATTTCGGTCGTATCTTATTTCACGACACTTTTGCATTTGAAGGGTCTACGTATAGTAACTATTTGAAACTATACATTCACTTAAACACTTAGTAAACAAGTTAAGGAACATTAGTGCATATGTTTCGATTTCGAATCTAAAAGTTTGGAAAATCTATTTCAACCGCCAGATATCACCGTTAAGATTAAATACATGTATGAAAAAAATTCCAACTACATCTGACAACGTTAAAGGCTCGATCGGTACGGTCAAACTGCAAAGTCAAACCTCTAAACGCTTTAAAACGGAAATTGGCCCGTGTAGATGACGTTTTTTGGCCTGACCTTCAACAGAGAATAGTTTCAGATCGATGAGACGCAACTAATCGTATTTTAACCGACCGTTAGGCTACCCATAGGAAAACGGAAGTAAAAAACAGCTAACCGCAACATTCGGCACACAGATTTTGTCGGAATCTTCCCATTTTTCAACTGTAGACGTTTTTCAATATTTTGGTCGTATCTTATTTCACGACACTTTTGCATTTGAAGGATCAAGCAATGGTTTGGGTCAACATCCGGGCCAGGGGTTATAGCCGACGAATTACAGGTCGTCGGCTATACTTTAGCCGACGACCTTCAACATTTTGTCGTTAGCCGACGACTTGCATATTAAATTACCCAGAATGGGCATTATAGCCGACGAAGTATGGTCCATTTCGTCGGCTATAATGCTTATCTTTCCGAAAATTTGCCATTTAGGGCCTGAAAATTGCCTATTTCACCTGATAAATTCCTGAACATCGCACAAACAGTTCAATACAATTTCCCATAAACTCGGAAAACGGTAATTAAGGACGAAAAATGTATTCATACATGCATGCACCATCGTACACAAATACATACATAAACAGTATACTAAGGATGATAATCAGAATCATCCTCATCACTTGAGTCAGACGTAGTATAGTAGTTAATATCTGGCAACCGGTGCTCGTACTCGTCGTCTGAGTCATCGTCTGCCTGATATAGACGATTCGGATTAACATCATACATGGGCACCTGACCCCTAGGAAGTCGAACTACTCTGCCCGGCGTCACATTATTATCGCGGATGGTGGAGGATTCCGGAATGTCGCCGGCGTCCGGCTCTTGGTATGCGGTCGCTTCTTGACACTCTGTGCTCACACCAAGTGTGGTAGCACTGTATATGTCTCGCTGAGACACATGGTTAACTACCTTCCACGTGCCTTTGTTCAATGGATCGTCAAGATAAAAGACCTTTTTGGCCGCTGTGGCGAAAACAAAGGGGTCGTCTTCATACACACTAGTGGCGGTATTCACCGAAAGTATGCCGTACTGATCGATCCGTATGCGGTGCGGCCTAGTATCAAACCATCGACACTTGAACAAGTGGACTTTCATGCGGTTCCCATAAATGAGTTCAACAACTGACTGTAGGACACCGTAAAAATCCACGCCCCCCTCTGCACCATCGACCATCACCCCACAATTCTGTGTTTTGCGTTCCCCGTCTCTAGCTTCACATATATACTTAACGCCGTTGACATCACTCATTGGGCGGACTGTGGAAGATATCGGCTTCATCGACAACAGCCTCAATTCCTCTGAGTAATTTGTATGACCACCCCTCGCAGCCACTTGCATCAGCTGAAAAATATAAGTCAAATCAGTTGGTGTGTTTATGATTAAAGAATAGGGAACTGTAAAAGAAAGCCATCTAATATATATATTTATACACTTACCCATTGTGGAAAATAGTCTGCAAACGTCGTGTTGTGGTACTCGACATCACCGCGAACTTCCTTGCAGTGAAGATGGGTTCGTTTCCAATATTGTACCTCCGGACAGTTTATTAGAACCCACCAGTGGGCAATCCCTACCTCATGGTCAGGCAACTTGTCCACACCCTTCTTCTTGAAGCTTCCGTATGGTACAACAGAGTTGGCGACGATAGATAGGTTGAACTCGGGGTCATCTCGACTTGGATGTTGTGGGGGGTCCTCCATCGCTCCCAAGTACAACTTGGCGTACGTTACACACTCATGCGCAATGTAAGCTTCAGCAATACACCCCACATGCGCAGATTTATTGTGCACATATTTCTTGTAGTCTCCAAGTTGTCTGCAAGGTTAACAAGTGCATGTTAAGAGCATGCAACTTTTATTTAAAAACATGTATAAATCAAATTTATGAATAACATGTACCTTTCGATGGGATACATCCAAGTGTAGTGTACGGGACTGGTAAGCAACAATTGTTGGGGAAGATGGATCATCAGGTGAGGCATGATGTCAAAGAAGTTTGGGGGAAATATCCTCTCGAACTTGCACAAGATAAAAACGATTTCCTCATGCATTCTCATGAGGTCTGATTTTCTAACTTCTCTAGCGCATAACTTCTGGAAGAATCTTGACAACGCCACCAACGGCTCAACCACTTCATCCTCCAAGTACGCTCGAATGAAAATAGGGAAGAGGCGTTGAAGCAGTACATGGCAGTCGTGACTCTTCAATTCGTACATCTTGTTGTCTCGGTAGTTAACACACTTACTTATGTTACCCGCATAGCCATAAGGATACCTGCATAGCCATTAACAACAATTAGATTTCATGCATATATAGTCGTCCAACAACAGATGGATTCTTTAGGGAATACATGCCTAATAAAAAGTTACCTGACATTACTCAGCCATCCAAAGATTTCATGTTTCTGGTCCCTGGTGACGGTGTAAGGAGCTTGGGGCATTTTGCTCATGCCCTCTCTCAACCACAAATGGTCCCGCAGTCCCATATTTCTCAAATCAACGCGTGCCTTGGGGGTGTCTTTTGTTTTCTTCTCCCAATTCAAAACTGTGCCAACCACGGCTTCACCCACGTTCTTCTCTATATGCATGACATCCAGGTAGTATCTGGTAGCCAACCTGGCCCAATAAGGAAGTTCCCATAAGATGCTCTTGTGTGACCAGAACCTATACCGATCCGGCCTCTCTGGAATCGTGCGCAACACATCGGGATGATTGCTAAGCGGACCAAAGTTATACTCATTCAACACTGCCAATATTTCCTCCCCTGTCCATTGCTCGGGTGCCCAGCCCCTTTCTTCAGTCCCATCAAAAGCCTGTGCATCGTCCCTAAATGGATGGTCATGCGGAAGCCAACGACGGTGACGCATCTGGACAATCTTGCTGCAATGAGGACTGGAGCAATCAACAGTCATGCACTCTGAACAAGCCCTGTAACCCCTGGTGACGCTGCCCGACAACATACCCCTCCCAGGAAAGTCACTGATCGTGCCAACAAGCATGGCATGCATCCGGAACATCTCATTTTTGAACCGGTCGTAGACCAGGTGGCCGTTCAGACTCAAGTACCGAAGCTCCTCAATTACGGGTCTCAAATACACATCGAGACACTTTCCCGGATAACCTGGGCCTGGAATCAACAATGTGAGCATGTTATATTCCTTCTTCATGCACATCCACGGTGGAAAGTTCTACGGAATCAAAATAACTGGCCACACACTGTACTGAAGCTCTTTCTTGCCAAAAGGGTTGAAACCGTCGGATGATAGCCCTAGCCAAAAATTTCGAACCTCTGATGCAAATTCAGGAAACTCCAACACATTCTTCTTCCAAGCCTCTCCGTCGGCGGGATGTCTAAGGGTGTCATCGTCAGGCACATTCCTCTCAGCCCACCATCTCATAGCTTTGGCCGTGAAAGCACACATGAACAACCGCTCAAGCCTATCAATCAGCGGGAAGTACCGAAGTATCTTCACAGCTTTCTTGTTCCCTTTAGGAGTGAACTTATACCGCTCTGTATTGCATACTGGGCAGTATTCAAGATCTGCAAGTCCTTCCCCGTAAAACAGAACGCAATCGTATCTGCATGCATGAATCTTGATGTAGGAAAGGCCGAGATCTTTAAGGATATGTCGCACCTTATGATGACTGGTAGGAAGCCGATGTCCGGGGGGCATCGCCCCACCCCATATCTTCAGCCAATCATCAACCGATTTGACAGTGCCTTTGTTCTCCGTTTTGATCTTCATCACTCCCATGACAGATTCAAGGACAGTCTTACTGCATCCGGGGTACAACGGAGTCTGTTGCAATGCGATCAGGTTGTTGTATTTTTCCATACCACTTGTGTTGACTGGAGATCGGGGTAATGGCTCGAGTGGCTCAATATCAGGGAAACACTCCATCTCCGGAGGAGGGAGTTGCACATCTGGTGCTTCATCAAAAACACCGCTCTCACGAGGAAACATATCGTTGATCCAGTTCGTTGTTGGATCATTGGAGGAACTCCCTCTCTCGGCAAATTGTCCATGATCATGAGGACCCGCAAACTCTGGTTCACCGTGATAAATCCAATTAGTGTATAGGACCCAAAATCCATATCTAACCAGGTGTTGCTCCACTGTCTCTATGGAAAACCGGTGTCGTGGGGTGGCACACTTGCACTTTTTACACGGACAATAATGAAGTGTAGTGTCTCCACAGTTAGCCATCACAAAATCCAGGAAACTCCTAACTCCATCATGATACGCCTGATCCCATCTTCCAAGGGTAATCCAACTCTTGTCCATCCTGTAAATTCAAGAAATAAATATAGCTAAATATAGATATGTATATATGCACGTACTACGTACGTACGTACGTACTAATTAATTAAAAAATTCATCATTACACACACACACACACACACACACACACACACACACATATATATATATATATATATATATATATATATACATTTTTTCATCAAATTCATCTAAAATCACCTATAAATCAACAATCAATCACTAATCTTCAACAAAACTTCAATTCTATCTAACCAACATATCAACCCATTAATAATCTCATCTCAACACACACACACACACATATATATATATATATATATATCAAATTAATCACACATTTATTCTAATTAAACTCTAAATTAACACACCTCTGCATATAACCAACTAAATCAACACACACAGCAATATACGTACCTTTCAAGCTTATGGCCGAGGTTTTGGACGATTTCAGAGCGTTTTCGAAATGTTTTCGACGAATGAGCTCGCTGCTGCAGAATGGATCTGATATAAGAGTTATAGCCGACGAATACCCTCCTCGTCGGCTATAACCAAAAACTTTTCGTCGGCTATAACTCTTATAGCCGACGAATACCATCCTCGTCGGCTATAACCAAAAACGTTTCGTCGGCTATAGTTATAGCCGACGAGTTGTCGGCAGTCGTCGGCTATAATATTATAGCCGACGATGTGGCCGACGAAATAGTAATTCGTCGGCTATGACCCCTTATAGCCGACGAAGTACTATTTCGTCGGCCGTTTTTTCCCATATCGTCGGCTATAACCCCTTTTCTGGTAGTGACACATAGGTAAACTCGTCACCTTGTGTGGTCTGAGGCGACTAAAAAAACCAAAGCCAGTCGCCTAGGTAGATTTTAGGTGACTAATATTTATAAGTTCGTCGTTTAAAATTCATATAAAACTATTTTTTTAAAAAAAAAAAATTTAAACTTAGGCGACACACACAGGTAAACCCGTCGCCTTGTGGGTCTTAGGCGACTAGCAAAGACCAAAGCCAGTCGCCTAAATCTATAAGTCCTAATATTTATAAGTCTTTCGTTTAAGATCAATATAAAACTATTTTTAGAAAAAATTAAGGAAATAATTTATACTTAGGCGACTAGCAAAGACCAAACCCAGTCGCCTAGGAAGATTTTAGGTGACTAATATTTATAAGTCCGTCGTTTAAAATGCATATAAAACTAATTTTTTTTTTTAAAAAAAGAAATGAGTTAAACTTAGGCGATACACATAGGTAAACTCGTCGCCTTGTGTCGTCTTAGGCGACTCGCAAAGGCCAAAGCCAGTCGCCTAGGTACATCTTAGGTCACTAATATTTATAAGTCCCCCGTTTAAAATGCATATAAAACTAATTTTTTAAAAAAAAAAAAAAAATAAGTTATACTGAGGCGATACACATAGGTGAATCCATCGCCTTGTGTCGTCTTAGGCGACTCGCAAAGGCCAAAGCCAGTCGTCTAGGTACATTTTAGGTGACTAATATGTATATATAAGTCTGTCGTTTAAAATGCATATAAAACTAATTTTTTTTAAAAAAGGAAATAAGTTATACTTAAGCGACACACATAAGTAAACCCGTCGCCTTATGTTATTTTAGGCGACTAGCAAAGACCAAAGCCAGTCACCTAGGTAGATTTTATGTGACGAATATTTATAAGTCCGCCATTTACAATTCATATAAAACTATTTCGTCGACTCTTCCAATCATTAAACTCTCAAATAGATGATACCTAATCATCCATGTTAAAATTTGGGAACGTTTACTTCCCGATACTATGGATCTTCATAGAGAGACAAGTGTTTAAATAACGTTAACCGCATCGATCGGGGCTGTAACTTTGTCGGATTTCAATGATTTTTTGACCATCACCGTATTTCATCATAACAATGAAATGCTATTTCACAGTGTTTTTCAAAATTCAACTTTTTTTATATAGTTGTTTAGAAAGTTATACACTTGAGTATAATTTAATAATCAAGTTATACCACATTAGTAAGCATGTTGTATTTTTAATGGATCAATTCAAAAAATTCAAATTTTCACCGTCTGATGTGATATTTATAATTAAATATGAGTATAGTAGAAAAATCAACTCGTTTCATTAACGTTCGATGCTCAATCGAAGCGGTCAAGCATATTTTCTACTAATCAAATTACACGAAAATGCTATTACGTACCTTCAGATGACCTCGTTTCGTCGACTCTTCTAAACATTAAACTCTCAAATAGATGACACCTAATCAGCCATATAAAAATTTGGGAACTTTTACTTCCCGATACTATGGATCCTCATAGAGAGACAAGTGTTTAAATAACGTTGACCGCATCGATCGGGGCTGTAAGTTTGTCGGATTTTAGTGAATTTTTTTCCATCATCGTATTTCGTCATAATGATCAATTGTTATTTCACAGGGGTTTTCAAAATTCAACTTCGTTTATACAGTTGTTTAGAAAGTTATACACTTGAGTATAATCTAATAATCAAGTTGTACCACATTAGTCAGCATGTTGTCTTTTTAATGGATCAATTCAAAAAATTCAAATTTTCACCGTCTGATGTGATCGTTATAATTAAATATGAGTATAGTAGAAAAATCAACTCGTTTCGTTAACGTTCGATGCTCGATCGAAGCGGTCAAGCATATTTTCTACTAATCAAAATACACGAAAACGCTATTACGTACCTTCAGATGACCTCATTTCGTCGACTCTTCTAAACATTAAACTCTCAAATAGATAACACCTAATCAGTCATGTAAAAATTTGGAAACTTTTACTTCCCGATACTATGGATCCTCATAGAGAGACAAGTGTTTAAATAACGTTGACCGCATCGATCGGGGCTGTAAGTTTGTCGGATTTTAGTGAATTTTTTTCCAAAATCGTATTTCGTCATAATGATGAATTGTTATTTCACAGGGGTTTTCAAAATTCAACTTCGTTTATACAGTTGCTTAGAAAGTTATACACTTGAGTATAATCTAATAATCAAGTTATACCATATTAGTAAGCATGTTGCATTTTTAATGGATCAATTCAAAAAATTCAAATTTTCACCGTCTGATGTGATCGTTATAGTTAAATATGAGTATAGTAGAAAAATCAACCCATTTCGCTAACGTTCGATGCTCGATCGAAGCGGTCAAGCATATTTTTTACTAATCAAATTACATGAAAACGCTATTACTTACTTTTAGATGACCTCGTTTCGTCGACTCTTCCAAATATATTAAACTCTCAAATAGATGATACCTAATCAGCCATGTAAAAATTTGGCAACGTTTACTTCCCGATACTATGGATCCTCATAGAGAAACAAGTGTTTAAATAACGTTGACCGTATCGATCGGGACTCTAAATTTGTCGGATTTCAGTGATTTTTTTACAAGAACCGTATTTCGTCATAACGATGAAATGCTATTTCACAGTGTTTTTCAAAATTCAACTTCGTTTATATAGTTGTTTAGAAATTTACACACTTGAGTATAATCTAATAATCAAGTTATACCACATTAGTAAGCATGTTGTCTTTTTAATGGATCAATTCAAAAAATTCAAATTTTCACCGTCTGATGTGATCGTTATAGTTAAATATGAGTATAGTAGAAAAATCAACCCGTTTCGCTAACGTTCGATGTGATCGAAGCGGTCAACCATATTTTCTACTAATCAAATTACACGAAAACGCTATTACGTACCTTTAGATGACCTCGTTTTTTCGACTCTTCCAAACATTAAACTCTCAAATAGATGATACCTAATCAGCCATGTAAAATTTTTATAACGTTTACCTCCCGATACTATGAATCCCCATACAGAGATAAGTGTTTAAATAATGTTGACCGCATCGATCAGGGGTATTATGAAGTTAATCATTTTAGACTAATTGACCGTTGGATCTCAAATGTACGTATAGTACGGTACATGTTAAAAAATTGAGACGTAATAAATATTGTTTGGTCGTTCGATCGTTGGAATAACCAATTAAAACTTTCTTAAATTGTATATTAATTTAAACCTTCTTAAGCGACGGAGTTAGTCTTCTTTTGTCGCTTAAACATATATTTTACGCGAAGGAGGAATAAATTTGCGTCGCTTGAGTATTTTAGAAATGGCACGTGGCTTCGCGCCAAATTTTTTTGCCAAAAATTTAAAAATGCTTAGGCGACGTGGTTTTTATTTGATAGTCGCTTAAGCCTAACTTTTAAGCGACAGTCGTTGTTAAGTGCGTCGCTTAAGTGTGTATATATAAACTAAACTCTTATTTCTAAAATCCCTAAATCGAGCATAATCCCTATTCCTCCTAATTCCTTCTGCACCACCATCGGCCGCCCCATCCTCTCCCTCATCCTTTGCCTCAGACAGCCGCCGCGTCTCCCGCCCGAGCCTCCGCCTCGTTCGAGTCCCTCCCTCATCCTCTGCCTTAGAGAACCCGGTCCAACTCCAACTCCTCCTCCTTCTACCAACCCAAACTCCGGCCGCTTCTCCATCTTCTCAAACCCTTCAAAAGGCGGTGACGACACAAACAGGTCCTTCAGGCTGTTCCTCCTCTCTGGCGGCGACTGCACCGGCGCCGGCTGCTGCTCCGGCTGAGAAGCATTAGCAACGTGTGTTTGGGTTTGGCTGGGGTGGTAAGGTTTTTATTGTCCTTTTTCCTTTACTCTGGTTCCTCGCGTCTATAGTTTTTCTTGTGAAGGGACAATGAATTAGAAGTGTGGATTTCAATTTAGGGAGGTTTTTAGCAGAATGAGAAAGGGTTTGGGTAGATGATTTACATTACAATCATGTTGATAATTTTCACTTCTAATGAGCTTTGACAGAATAGACAAGAAATTCTACTTACTGGTTCCCTACTTGGTGTGGATTTGGCTCTCTGATGGATTATTAGACAATTGAAATGGAATTGATTGGCATGTACCAACAGAATCCATTTATGATTAGAATAAGTTCAAAGGATTTGTAGTTATTAACAACATGACCACATTGCTTAAAAGAGAAGCATCTAATAGAATGTATATGAGATAAAGTTAGTTGTTTTTTATTTTGATCTTGAAGTATGAAATATAAATGGCAGGTAAGTGAGTTTACCGGTGTCCAGAAAACTAAAAGAAAAAGCTGATCAAGAGAGCTTGAATTTGTGCAGTGTCGCCATCTTTTGAGGTTTATTTCTGCTGCAAACTGACATGTATATATATATATATATATATAGGGCTCTGAAGAAAGATTGAAATTGTTTACATGGGATTGGGTTTGGCTGGGAATAATGAAATAAATTAATAGAATGATTACACGAGGGAGGCAATTGATGATGGCTTTGTGAAATGGAGGAGAGGATATGTTGGGAAGTGGTTGTTTCTTTTTTATACACACTCCTACGCTCTATAGTGATTTGATTTTCTCTCTAACTAATGATTATGTACAATTGATTAATGTGCTATGATTGATTGATTCAACTGGTGTTGAGCATTATTTATGTCTAACTAAAAAGATCTTATATGCTATTAGGCCATGGCAAGAAAGCTTGCTCGCCAATGTTATATATATCTATATACCTTGCAAGAAAACGAAACCCTCCATTAACATGCATATCGGATACCAATATTATTAGCTGGATATCATGGGCACTGGATGGCCTAATTAATTACTTAACATCTCATAAGCCACTGCATTCCTATGTGCGAAATGATTAAATCTTGCTTATTAAATTGTTCGATTATGAATGACTTGTTTTATTTTTTATTTTTTGCCCGTATATTGCCCCCGAAGCGCCTCTTCTCATTGAAGAACAAATCGATGTGATAGTCAGTCTATTTGGGGACAAGAGAGGCACAGACGTCCGAGGGGTGGGAAGGTGCATGCAGCGGGAGCCGAAGAAGAGAGGAGGCGCCCGGCGTGTCGAAGTAGACAACATCGTGGATGAGCGAGTTAGTGAAGTCAGAGAAGAATTGATGGCGGACTATAGGGAGAAAGAAGCACAACTGGAAGAGCGTATCCGCCAATCAGAAGAGCGCCACCGCCAGAGAGAAGCAGCCCAAGAAGAGCGCTTAAGGCAGATGGATGAGAAAATTGAGATGCTCGTATCGCTTCGCCTATCAGGGGCTTCAGGTAGTTCTTCTCAAAATCCTTGACTTCTCGACATGGAGGCAACCACATTTTAGACTATGTTTATTACCTTTTGTTTGTACTTAAATAATAGTTTATGTAATAGCACAATTGATTTTGGAATGAATGTTTTGGTTTCAAATTTTAGAATGTGTTGGTTTGGGGAATGTGTTGGTTTGTGCTGTGCAGGTTATGTTGTTTGTTTTGTAAAAGGGCAAAACACAGAAGCAGCTTCTGTATTGATTTCTACAACAACACTTAAGCGACATGCATAGGCAAATCTGTTGCCTAGATGCATCTTAAGTGACGCGAAAACATCAAAGTGCGTCGCCTAGGTGAATCTTAGGTGACTAACATTTGTATGTCCGTCGTTTAAGATCAACATAAAACTATTTTAAAAAAAAATTAAATAAGTAAATTACATTTAGGCGACGGGCATAGGCCAATCCGTCGCCTAGATGCATCTTAAGCGACGAGGGAACATCAAAGTGCGTCGCCTAGGTGAATCTTAGGTGACTAACATTTAAATGTCCGTCGTTTAAGATCAATATAAAACTATTGTTTGAAAAAATTAAATAAGTAAATTACACTTAGGCGACGGGCATAGTCAAATATGTCGCCTAGATGCATCTTAAGCGACGAGGGAACATCAAAGTGCGTCGCCTAGGTGAATCTTAGGTGACTAACATTTAAATATCCGTCGTTTAAGATCAATATAAAACTATTGTTTGAAAAAATTAAATAAGTAAATTACACTTAGGCGACGGGCATAGTCAAATCCGTCGCCGAGATTCATCTTAAACGACGAGGAAACAACAAAATGTTTCGCCTAGGTGAATCTTAGGTGACTAACATTTGTATGTCCGTCGTTTAAGATCAATATAAAACTATTTTTTTTTAAAAATTAAATAAATAAGTTATACTTATGCGACGGGGTACATCATTTTTAAGCGACACATGCTGAATATATGTTAGTCGCCTAGGTACATCATTTTTAAGCGACACATTATTACGTTAGTCGCCTAAAGTTTCACTTATGTGACTATAAATGCAAAATGCGTTGCTTAAGACTTTAGGCGACTAGACTTAGGCGACGTGCTAGTGTGTCGCCCAAGACTTAGGCGACATATTTCGTCTCTTAGGCGACAAAATATGTCCGTCGCCTTAATACTTGTATGGCGTAGTGACTGATACTGTCTAAACTTGACAATATTATCAACCCACTTGTAAGTTGTATTTATTTGTCATTTTCCAGTTGAGATCTCTCCTCTTCAACACACCAAACTAACAGTCGGAAAAAATGGAAATTGGTGAATAGTAAGATCACCTATCGTTTATCTAAAGAAAATGAAAGCTAGTGCCTTCGATGGGTGACTAATTAGATGAAAAGAGAGGCATGTATGATTATGTAACCAAAGAAGGTAAAGCTCCCAGAATTGACCTCAAAGTACGTTCACCACTAGTGTGACTAATGTTTAAGCCATATTCAATGAATTTCAAGAGTCAAGACTGAAAATGAGTAGCTAAAATCAAACGTTTATCCACCTTGGCTACCCGAAACACATCCAACGAAAACAGCTAAACTCGCCTACCAACCTCTTCATTCATTTGTGTCAACAAAATACCTACAAATTATTGGATTAATTAGAAGAACCACTAAATCACTTGGTTAGTAGGTTGGTATATGCATTGTTGTCGGTTTGAGAAGAAAAAAAAACTAAAGATAATACAGGTAGGATTTAATGTCGGACGAAACAAGAGAGAAAGAGATATACACGAAGAAATAGAGTTCATATAAAATAGAACCAAACCCGTTTCACCACATGTCGTTCGTTATCTCCCTATTTATAAGTAGAAATCACAAGTCCATCAAAGCATCAAAACATATCAAAAGATTCATATGCTCTCAGAATGGAAGCTGATGTATCTATCTATTGCAATTATTGTTAGTTTTGAGGAGAGATATTATAATATATAATATATAGTTTGGGTTTCTCTGTCTTTTTTTCCGACATATATTCACCAGAAATTGTTGGGTTTTGTTTGGATTGATGGTCGCAATGAATCTGGTATTGGTTTTGATGGTGTTTCTCTTTGGAAGATTTTGTATGGCGGATGCCAATGTGGTCTTGATTGGGAACAATGTTACCCTCTCTTTCGAGGACATTGAAGCTAGTTTTGGTGAGTTTAATTGTTCTGGATTTTTTGTTTCATGGTGAAATTGTGAGGATTTTAGGGAAAGAAGAGGAATTGGTGTTTTGGGTTTATGATTGTTTGGTTAGTTTAAGTGCTTGAAGGCTGTTTTATGTTTGTTTGGGTGTGCATGTGTTTATTGTGTTTGATGTTTTTTGCATTTCTTGATGTGTTTCAGCTCCGGCAGTTAGGGGGTCTGGGGAGTGTGGACTGTTGTATTTGGCCGAGCCAATTGATGCATGCTCGGCATTGACTAATGAAGCCGGACCCGGCACGAATTACAGCTCCCCTTTTGTGTTGATTATAAGAGGAGGGTGCAGTTTTGAGGAAAAAGTTAGAAGAGCTCAAAAGGCTGGGTTCAAAGCTGCAATTGTGTATGACAATGAAGACGACGGCGTCTTGGTTTCAAGTAATGACCTTTCTTTCATAATTTTTTTTATTCATGGTGTTTAAATTTCGGAAGTTCAGTGTTTGTGTTGCAATGACTGATTTATGGTTCATACGTGCTTCTTATTGGGATTGGCGAGTGCGATTTGTTAGGTGCTTGAGCTTGTTTTGTGTAGGTATGAAATGTTTTTGCTTTACGCTTCCATTTGTTTAGGAAGTTTGAACCTGTGTTTAGCTTGTTAGCTTGGGGAAAAATAAGTTATGATGCAGAGTTTAATGGTGAAGCATCAGTCTAGAATCCATACCTGATTAGTTTAGCTTATTTCCATAGAACTAGGGTTTTGCCAGAAGAAAAACAATTGAGGAGGAGTTGGAGGAGTGTTCTACACATTTAAGGCAATTTGGAGGAGGTGTGACTGGTCCCATCGAGATTTCCCGAGATAATATTGATTTAAGCAACCAACTTTGCTTCTATTTAGCCTTTGGTCTGATCCAAAAAGCAAAATTTCTTTCCAAAGTTCAAGATTTTGTCTTGGTTACTGGCTCATGACAGAGATTAACATGTCTGTTCTCATGTATGTGTCCTCACATCAGAACATATTGTGAACATGGGAAGATTTGTAGTCCATGTTTTTCTGCATTGTTCCCAACCTTATGACAAAGTTATTCCAATGGGGTTTTGGCTTCAGAAAAACCTGGAATGAGGAGAAGTGGGGGGAGCTTTCTGCACCCTTCTAGCACTATTGGGGGAGGGTTGATTGGTCAGATCAAGTTTTCAAGTCCTCTGTCAGTTCACTGAGCAGCAAACCGGAATTTTCTGTCCATCATCTTTAGTGGTTTAGTGTTCTCTGAAAAAAATTGACGCCTGAAAAGATGTTGGTAGTGGTGCTTTGTGTCTGAGATAAGCAGGGTTGTGTTCCTCTGCACCCCAAATGTCTGTCTGGGTTGTCCAACCTAACAACCCAAAAAGTTGTCATTACAGCTCTTTATCCTGTAGTCATATCTGGAAATATTTTTCCTAAAATTAAGTCCATGTCTTGGTCTCATGGCCACATAAGAATTTCTGACACTTTCAAAGAAAAGACCTTATTCATGTTTGTTGATGGGTCTCAAATTTTTCTAGATAATTCTGGATATGATTTACCTTGGAACTGAGAACAGGTCTACAGGGTAAGATAAGTGAACTATTATGGACCCTTTACTCAAACCCAGGGTGAGGGAAATATATAAACATTTTTGATTCTCTGTATAGATTTATCAAGCTTAGAAAACCTAGGATTAATGTTGAACCCAATATTTAGTACTGCTTCAGGTTTCACCCAGATCAAATCTAGAATAGGCTAGAAAAGGAATTGAGCAGACTTGAACTGGCTGAGTGAGCAATTGAAAAATGAAAAAGTCATGGCCCACTTCTAATTCAGCGAATTGGACGAGATCAAGTTTTCACAGAACTTAAACCTACATGGTAACATCCAATTGGGTTTGATAAAAAGCATCAGTTTATATGGAGTAAAAAGTAAGACACTGTTTTCATTGGTCTCTCTTCCTTTTTTTTTTTTTTTTCTTTCTAATTGTTTGCTCATCATGCATCTTTTTAATTTTGGTTGTTTTTTCCCCCTGTTTGTTCCTTTTGAAAATCATATTGTTTCACTTATTTGAAGTTAAGTACATAGTCAACATTAAGTCGTAAGTTGTTGACTAGTACGACCTGTCTGGGTTGATGAGTACATGAAAATTACCTGTTATTGTATCAGTCTTGATTCTGAGACATGCATATTTATTTAGGAAAGGTTTTTTTTTTGCTTAAATGTTGCACCTATAAATTCAGAGTCAAATATCATATTATGATGCATAGTTATTTTCACATTTTTTTAAATCTCCTATTGGGATGGAGCAAGATGCCATCATTGGGATGGTACTATGGTAGTACACTTCTTTTTTATAGAGACCACTGAGAATAACTATTTCCTTGTACACCTTTTTGCATTTTTGTGCTCCTATGTGGTACACTTGGAGGTGCAACAATTTGTCAATAAAACAGATTTTCATTTGGAGGTGCAATAATAAAGAGTGGAATATTGGTTTTAAGGGAAGTCGTGTTGCAACTGAACCACATAGTGTCAGTCTCCTTCTATCTCTCTCTCTCTCTGTTATTATTATTATTATTTTTAAAGTGAGATTCTTGGATGTCTCTGTTTTTTTTTATTATTTGTTTTTTTTTTATTTGTAAATTAGAATGTTGGTGTTTCCTGTTGCGATTATGGTCAGTTTAGTGCATAAATTGATTAGTAGTTTTTTCTGATCTACTGTAAATTGCTCATTTCCATCCAATGTAGTGTTATTGTAGAAGTGTTCATCCTTCTGCAAGTGAGTGAAAAATACGTTTATGCAGTAGTTGAAGGTGAACACTATATGCTATGAAGCTTGCGGTGTCCATGTGTGTATTTGCAGTTTCTGTTCTACTTATGTCTATTGTTTTGTTCGCCCAAGTGGTTTAATTACATATTCTTTACCTATGCATTAACTGCTGTCATTTTTAGAAAGTACAACTAACATTTATGTCACAGTGGCAGGAAGTTCAGCTGGTATAAAAATATATGCAGTTTTTGTTTCAAAAGCTTCTGGAGAAATACTAAAAAAGTACGCTGGACTCGCTAACATGGAGGTGTGGCTAATTGCAAGCTTTGAGAACTCCGCATGGTCGATCATGGCCATTTCCTTCATTTCCTTGCTTGCCATGTCCGCAGTATTGGCTACTTGCTTTTTCGTTCGCAGACATCGTATAAGGAGAGACAGGCCTCAAGCTTCTCGGGTCCGAGAATTTCATGGAATGAGCAGTAGATTAGTAAGAGCAATGCCAAGTTTGATTTTTACTGCTGTTTTAGAGGACAACTGCACTTCAGTAACATGTGCAATATGCCTCGAGGACTACAGTGTTGGAGAAAAACTTAGGATTCTGCCTTGTCATCATAGTAAGTTTGCCTTTTGTTTTTATTTATTTATTTATTTTATTTTTTGCGTGTTCTAGTTTTCAGGCCATATCAATATTGTTGTTTGTTTTTGTTTAATTTGGTGGCATGGTGTTTTTAACATTTGCTCTTTGAACGAGAAATCTAATAATTTCCTGCCCAGGAATGCTGATATGTGATAAGTACCGTTAGTAGGCTCATTGAGACCAGTCAAGATATAGGTGATGATTACAAATTGTGATTATTCATGAAATCGCAAAATGGCTTGGTTCCACAAGGCGCCTTGTGTTTAATTTATCTACTAGATAGTTAGTATCATTTGTAAAACCTATTTATTAGAGGAAGAAAGAGCTAAATTTTTATATTCTAAGGCAAAATCTAGCTTATGTGTAGTTTCTTGAAGTACTGAATGAGGGACTTTATAACAGGCAAACTTGGTTTTGTTATGGGGCTGTGAGCACTTCTGTTTAAAAATTCTGGTGAAATGAATTGTTTGGCAGTGCTCACTGCACCATTTCTAAAAGTCTAAAACCTATTTATTAGAGGAAACTAGAGCTAACTCCATATTCTAAGACGAAATTTAGTTTATGTATAGTTTCTTGAAGTACTGAATGTAGGGACTTTATAACAGGCAAACTTGGGTTGGGTAAATGTTGGTTCCCCGCCTAATCAAATAACTCAAATAACCTGAAATGCCTTTTTGGGTACTGTACAAGCTCTTATGTAATTACATCTTTATTAACTGTAAAAGCCAACACATGTTTCAGTTCGAGGGCCAACCAGCAAGAGAAGCTGTAGAATCTCTCTGGGGTCACTCGCAATATAAGTAGGAACATCTTTGTGCTAAAACTTCTTGGGCTGGGTAATCAATCAAACCTTATTATTTATAGTGCAGTGAGCATTTCTGTTTAAAATTTATGGTGAAATGAATTGGCTATAGTGGTACTCCGTTATTGACAGAAGTTGTATAGTGAAATAAATAGCATCTACAAGCTTTCCAGGCTATGTGGGCCCTCAGGCCAAACTTCACTTCGGTTGTAGTTAGTTTTGCGTTTTAATGTTTGGTTATTCTCTATTTGGCTAGTTTGATTTGTATATCGTCTGATTTGGTGGATCATAGCTATTTCTCTAGTTTCTTTTTTTCTTCTTTTTAGTTTAATTTGTACTCAGTGGTTGTTTTTTTTTTTTAAACTATTTTTAAGTGCTATGAGCACTTAACTATTTAATTTATCTGGTCTAGGACGCTAAGACGTGTTGAATTTTAGTTCTCTCTTTTGAGACTATGCATTTTTCATTCTTTTAAGGTTGGACTATACAATTCTCGTGGGTCTCTTTGCGCTATAGTTCACTTACCAACCTTCTTGTCTTCTGTTTGTTATTGTTAGATATCATTTCAAATTGTATTTTAGCCCTGCTATATCAGATTTGTATGCTTCTTGCAGTTTAGTATGATTGGGAGTTTGACTTTTGTTTCTGTTTTTTTGTCTTTTGTATTTCCATAACATGTTATGGGATTTAATTGGGCATCCAGACTAAAAGAAAATGAGATTTGATTGGGCCTAGTTCCTACTCTAGTAATATCTGATGCTATGACTCCTAAAATATTGTAATGCGTGATGTACTGGAAATGTAAGTTTCTCTTAATGCTGGAAACTCTCATATTATTTTCAAGTAAAATGTTAGACATGTCAAGTAGCTTAAAATGTTGGAAACAAATCTAGCTCTCCAACCCTGGTGACCGTGTATGGTTGCTTCAACTTCAAAACATATCAATATCGAAATTCAACTTCTGTGTTTAGTTATAGAGCAGAATAAAAGGGATCCCCTTCCAACCCATCCAAATCACCCTAGTCTTGTTCTGTGATTCAAATGAGAGATGCTCCACGGCTTGTTTACTTGTATTTACTTAATTGTGACTATGAATGTACGGTTTCGATAGTTTGTTATTTATTTCGATAGCATAATTCAATTCATATTCCTTCGGGTTTTGCAGAGTTTCATGCTTTCTGTGTGGACTCATGGCTTACGTCATGGAGAACCTTTTGCCCAGTTTGTAAGCGTGATGCAAGAACCAACACGAGCGATCCACCAGCTTCAGAATCGACACCATTGCTTTCATCCGGTCCATCCTCTGTACTGTCATCTATGAGATCATCATTGGCATCATCTTCTGCCATTCAGATACTACCAGCATCATCAAGGTCTCCTTCTGTTTCTCATCCACACTCTCTTTCTAGCTCAACATACATCCAGCAGTCCCTTAGGTCCTCCTACCGCCAATCCCCTTCTATGAATGTAAGTCGAAGCTCGGTAGACCTGCGGAATTCTTCATCCCAAAGGTCTCATGCTTCCTATTATATTTCGCCCCACTCTTCGTACTACCCATCTTTATCACCACTGAACTCTAGATATCTATCTGTACCCGTTCCAAGCCCGAGCAATGCTTCACCAAATTTCATGAGTTCTTCCAGTCATCAACAGCATCCACTACATTGTAGTGAGTCAGCTGCAACCTTTTCTCCCTTTACTTCTGCTCATTCTCTTCCTGAGTGCTGATTCCAACTTGACCATATGGTTGAGTTCCTTGGGTATATGCTGCCAAGTTATAAGAGGGAGGTAAACGAAGATGTTTTCACCACTTTGACTTCAAATCACTAGTTGCAAAATCATGATTGGGCTCATCTCATGTGGATGCTTGCTATCTGATCGATTTTGCATCTGAAATGTGTCTTCATGCCAGCTCACGTGTATATTATAGCATAAGGTTGTCTATAGGTCTGATTTACGAGAGTGTATATGGGGTTCAGCATCTGACATTTATCGAATCAGTGAGGAAGTCAAAGACTGCATTCTGTGCTGTATTGTGATGAATATTTGCGTTTGATTTTTGGCATTGGTGAGATATTATTAACCACGAAATATGAGCTGTGTACAAATAAAGCTTATAGAAATGCTAGTTTTTGCTTGATTTTGTTGATGAACAAGTTTTTGGTTGATCATCTCTTGGCTGGTGTCATAAATTATTCATTCTTTTCTTAGCTACTTGGAAAACGCGGAATGATACTAACTACTCTTTGTTCTCATTTCCAAAGGAACACAAGCCATTTGCATCTTGTAATCCAAAAGAAAAAACGACAGACACATGTAAATAAACTTGCAAATGATGGCTTTCTTGAAACTTTCCGGAACCAACTTGGATTACCATACTCCATTTCCAACTGAGATTACTAGCACTGAATCATTAATCCAACTGAGATCGCTAGCATTGATCTACTATAAGGATGGGGAAGAGCTGATAAGGTTGTTCATCCATCCATCCAAACTGAAAACTGCACAAAGCACGCTGTTACATACTTGCAGAGCATTACTCCAACTGCGTGACTTAAACTTGCAAACTCCGTCTTTTATTAAGATAAGTTCAATCACTTTGATCGACTCCAATGACACGTTTACTTACTTGGAATGGAATTCATCAAGAATAGAACATGGAAGGAATGAGAGATGGAATAGAATTATATGTGGAGATTTCAATTCTATTGAGTTGTTTACTTACCACATGAATTAGACGAGGAAGGGATTGATGTTGTTTTTGATATGGTCGGAATAATAATTACAATTAGTCTGATTACTAAAATACCTCTATTATAATACCGCTATTAATTACAATAATTTAAAAATACTCAAATTACGTGAGGGTAGTTTTGGTGACAAAAATTGATACCTGAGCTAAAAAAAATTGATAAAAAAAAAAAACTAATACCTGATCTTAAATTTGATACACACCCCCCTCTTGAGTATCAAATTAGGGGGTTTGTCAGGAATCGATTCCTGAAGTGGAGGTGAGGCCCACAACATTCGAATTCCTTGATGTGTTATTAAACGTCGGAATTCTCTGATCCTGGAATCGATTCCACCATTTTCAATTCCATTCCAAGTTAGTAAACGTGCCATAAGTTTACTGATTGCTTCTTTTGTAATGGAGTGTCGGATTAGAGAAATCATACCATGTAGTTCTAGAATTGCCTCCTCTGTAGCTCTTTGCTATCTGGTACCATTTAAAAAATGTGATACCATTCATAGCTACATAGTACATATTCAATGTAGATCAGATATTAGTGATATTTGTTCAGTTCTATACTGCAGTTAAGCTAAAACATTCCAAGCACCAGGCCATTGAAAACCTCGGTAATATATTTTCAAGGAACAATCTTCTGTCTCTTTATCATGGTCTCGCACACAGTTCACAAATGGCAGTACAATGAGAATTAACTTGGATGGAAGATGGTTTTCCATTCCAATAGATGTTGATTAACTTTGATGTCACAAAATATAGAGGATGCTGATCAGCACTGCTAAATAACATTAGTTTCGAAAGTTCATTTAACACACATTGGATGGAATACTAACAAAGAAATCTATTGGGAAATAAGTACTGAGTGCAAGGATGTTTTTCCGCTGTGGCTAGAAGTTGCCGCCTCCATTGGTTGACGCAGTGGCGGAGCCAGGACTTGTCCAATTACGTGATCCAAAATTGTACTACTGTTAAAGTTTAGTAAGAAAAATTTCCTCACTCAAAATTTTGTATAATTTTCTTAGTAGAAGATGATTATTTTCAATTCAAATAAAACAAACATTAAAAATGTACAAGTAAAGAAAGTAATAATCTATTCATTTGTTACATCACATATTTTGTTTTGGTAAATTAATTAGTTTTTCTATTTACTAATAATAAAAAAAAAAATTCAGTTATCTTACCTATTTCAATTTATTGAAAACAAGTTGGTATTGACGTTATATGCGATTTTCCTCAACTTTTCGTGAAGTAGTGCTTGATTATTTAAAAACCCCATATTAATGAATTGCCACATTTTTTTCTCTATGTATATGTATGTTCAAACAAATAAGATGATTACCTGCTTTAGAACTACTAAGAAAAAAAATTAAATAGAATATGAAATAGGAACGGGTATACTGAGAAACAAATACATAAGATGAAGAGAATTGAAAGTTGCACCCATCATTTTTGTTGGAGATTAACCATTGCGCCGGCAAACCGTAGGAAGAGAAGGCGATCGGGGTTGGGAGTCAAGCCATGGAGGCACCGAGAATGAATTATGCGTGGCAATTTTTGATTCCGGTGGGAGAACGTCAAACCGGTTGCGTGGGTCTCGTGGATAAATCCTCACAATTGTCTGGAACATTACTGTTTAAACTCTCTTTTATTTACTGAATTTACTGTAGACTTATATAAAAGAAAGGACATTGTAGGCATCAGCTGTTTGGCAGTTCCATAAGCCAAATTGGCTTAATTAATAGAGATATATAGAGATTTTTCATTCAAAATTTAATAAGCCTAAAACCCGGGGGGAAGGGAGGGGTCCGGACCACTTCGGGCCTGAACGTAGCTCCGCCCGTTGACGCCGTTACTGCCATCCGGCGACCCCAGAAGGTCGGTTTCTCTCTGGTGTGCCTTCTACCGGTACTTCTTAAAGCATTTTGTTGAAATTGTTGTCCTTATACTCATCCACCATTGTTGATTTGCAAAGACTAACATTGAACTAGTGTTGGAAATCGTTTCAACACCCACCCCCTGTGAATTTATCAAATGGGCATATTCCAACCACTGCAAAACCAGAATCATAGAGTGCAATAATAACTTTAAACCTGAAATATAAGATCTTACAACATAGTGAGAAGAAATTATCTGTAATAGCCTAACTTTCTTGAGCATCATAATAATAACAGAGAAAGAAAAAGTCTGCTTATGAAATGAATACATCAGTGTGAAAAGGAATCTACAAAATCATGGACATTTCACTACCACACTGATTTAGGCACACGCTGAATCAGATCCGATTTTGACAGTACCCAATCAGCTGTGATTAGAAGAACCACAAAAGGCAAGTCTAATCTTCCTTTTCTCCAGCTTCTCTACTTTCCGCCTCGGCAGTAGAACTCGTAGCTTGATCGACCTTATCTCCCCTACCAACCCTGAGAGGTTCTTCCTCGGTGGCTTTTCTAACAAGAATTATTGTCACCACCACAAAAACTAGTACATACACAGTTCCAAGCCCAATAAATGATGATATAAAGGACGTAACCGACAGACTGCCACCAACTCTTTCTTTAATCGTTCTTCCTTCCTTAAATCCTTCAAGAAACTGCGAGACTTGAGATGCTTGATCTTCTTCACCAATGCTTTCTGAGCCGTTGACCTGTTTGTAAGAAAATGTCAAAATCGTTATACATAATGCATTTCTATAAGCAGAACTGTCAAGAACACCAGTTCACAAGGTAATCTTTAAGCAGAAAAAGAAACAGGAAGATGACAAATTAGTTTGACTTTGGCCTATGTAAATTAAGCCATCAACTATGACTGCAATTCACTCTAATTTGTTTAAGTTCATTAATATCTCGACAATAAAATTAAACCAGACCCATGACCCAGAACACAATCTAGGAAACTGTGCCTTTGAGAAAAAACACCACTATCAAACCGGGATAAATTGTTTAGTACTGATGAACATGAAAACAGTATAACTTCTCCCAATTTTCTGGTTTTGCTAATACTGGTACCAATTGCTATATGTTCCTAAGGAGGAGAATAAAGAGATGGTAAAGGATGTTATGGTTTTTCTATTAAAGTTCCTTTGATTTCTGTGAGAAAAAAAGCCACCAAGGAACTGAGAACTTCAGTAGAGAACATAATAGCACCTAGTAATTTTACATAAATCCTAAAATTGGTGTGGGTTTGAAAACGTTCAAAGATGGAGTATCACCTAGACTTTCACAAGCCATAGATAACAGAAAAATCTTGTTAATACTAATTGGGTTGGCTGCCAATATCATATCATGAAATTTCAAACCGAAAGTGTTGCTCAGTAATTAAGATCCGACTCTAAGACAAATGAAAGATATGTGAGACTTCTTCCTCATTGTGATATAGAGTAAGAAATTTACATGGAGCAATTAGAAGAGTTTAATGTTGACGCAAAGAAATTCAGTCTACAAGTTGAAGAAGAGTTAGTCTTAACTAAAGCAGTCAGGAAATTTCCTCAAGTATCATATGTAGCTCGATCATGTTTCTTGTCCGTATCAGATTGTGATAGGAATTAGCTAGATAAGAAAGTTTATATAAGGGACTTAAGGTTGACCAAGAACATCCTCAATTGACAAATCCTTCATGATATATATATATATATGTATATATATATATATATTGAAAATATACCACAGCAATCAATATGGATTGACAGATGCATCATATTCGGTTCATAGCAGAATGAGAAAAAAAAGGATGAGAGAAGCTACTTATGCCTTAGCAGCAAACAGTTTGACATGTGAAACTGCAAGGTAATGTAAAAGACCTGACATGCAAGATGTTGGTCTGATCATTAGGTTCTTGCCCAATTGGTACAAAGAGCATTAAATTTTCATGAAATGGATTCCCATTTGTCTCAAGGACACTTCCAAAATATCCTCGTGTAACTAAATACACAAAATGACAACGTGAATGGACATATTGGTTATATGTATGAAGTTTAGAATACATGATCATGTTTATGATAGAATCTACACACAAGTATTACTTTGTCAATTCAATGACACTCTTTGCAGCCAAAACAGCTTGGAAGAGAGACATTATACAAACTTGGAAATTGTAATGAAGGAGATATTGATTCATGCAACGAAGAAAACCTTTCCTGTGTGCCCAGCTTCTATGAACACGTGCTTCTGTAAGTGGTAAGCCACCATTACAGGATGCACCTAAGAAAGTGGAAAAGCATCACTAGACTCTTTAGGTGCAAATTTTTTTCTGATCTCGTAGTCATTAAAAAATCAATTTTTTTTTTGTTAAGCAAGGGTCAAAACACCCAGAAACATTCAAAAATCAACTTTGACACTTGGAGAACCCACTTGAAGTCAGAAATCCTTGCGCATACAAGAGTATTTTGGTGGTTTAGGTTCTAGGCAAAATAGCTTCAAGGATACAAGAAGAGGGACACTACTTGCCACTCAAACAGCAGGGACAAGTACAGTAGTATAACCTGCTTGGTGAGATATTCCAATGCTCTGGAAGGGTTCCTGATGTTGTTAATCTCTGGATTATCTACAGTTTCTAGAAGTCACATTTTATAATGGACTAATATTAGGGGTTGGCTATGTGGCCTTTTTTTTTTTTTTTTTTTTGTTCATCCTGTTTTTGAAAAACAAACAGCTATTCATTGAAAACTCAAGAAAAGCACAAAAAATATTTTCCCTTCCCGTACATTTGTGGTTTCTTGCTTAATTTTTCATTGTCTACCCATTCTATTCATACATGTGGGGAAATAATACATTTAGGACTGAATACCCTTTCACACAAAGCTATGATATATTCACAAGATAAGTACAAAGCGTATAACCTTTCAGAGATGAATTGAGCATTTAGAAATAATAGTAATAAAGAAAAGTGTATACTTACTCTGAAGTACTCCTCCGTTCGATCCCAAACAACCATTTTTGGTAATTTTGTTTTCTTGTTCGCTCCGAATGTATCAGCAAAATCTTCCCATTGTTTGAGCCCGACATAACCAAAGATGAGGTCTCGATTAGCAGATGCGGCAGATTTCAAAATCTTGATCAAGTTCTTTGACTTCTCATCATCCTCATCCTCAACAATTGTCAACACAAGGTTCCTTTCATCATCGTCCAATGATTTTAATGTGTCATAGTTGATGGGCATAGCCAAAGGTAACAAACTTTGTTTTATGAAGTCCTCCAAAAATTCCTCTGCATAATCAAAACAGAAAGCTAAAAACACAGCATTTGAAAGTAAAAAAAGAGATTCTCAAAAACTTTGTTGGAATAAAGATACTTTTTGTCATCCAGAGGGAATTTGGAGTTCAGACAGTAAACTGTTAAAAAGTTAAAGACAGGTTTTCTAGGTTATTTCAGTAGATTAGATCAATAATGAGTCTGAGATAGAGCTTGGCAAAATATTTATGAGGCATGTTTGAGCTTTAACTCATGACTGGTTATATAATATCACTTGGGTCCAATCTTTCCCAGTGCCAGACATAGCCAACAGCCTCAACAAGTCAACCCAAAAACTGCGGGTTGCTATAGATGAATACACAGTGAACAATGCAGAAAACACTTGAGGACGGTTCCCTTACAATTCAGATATAAACAGCTTGCCCATCCATGCAACAGAAGCCTAGAAAGTATAGTCTATTTAAAAATTGAAAGTGCTAAACTAAATGTTTGTTTAGGTTTCTCCTAGTTGAAAATGGACCAGGAAGCTCATTCAAATATAAATAAAAAGTATGGATTCTAGATTGGAATTTAGTAAAAGTGAACTATAGCAGTGACATATCATGTATCTCAGTTTATCTGAATCCACAAACAATAAGGAGTAATGTTGTTAGGCACACTTAATAGATTGCACTGCATACATACTATGATATCCTGTACCAAAGTCTCTACCATTTTTCCCAAGGGATCAATATAAGTAGTTTATAGCAGTGAAATAACGAGAAATAACCAACCTTCAAAGGGGCCGTAAAAGACGTGGCGCTCATTGTAACTTGGATGAATGGATACCAATGCGGGGACCTTGTCAAAATCATACAACATCATTGCATCCTCCGAGACATCCTTTGCAACAGCAAACCAGGCCTTCCTTTTGTACTTCAGCGCTAACTTAGATATCACGGACTCATCCAAGCCAAAGCCAATATATATAGGGAAGAATGTGCCTGCTGCCCCGACAAAATCCACAATAGCAGAGTCTGAATCAAGCACAGTAACATCCGGAGCTGCGAATTTCTTGAGATAACGAACAAGCAAATCGGCTTTCCTGGGCCCCTTATACTCTTGGGGCACACCATGTATGAACAGCTTCAGTGTCGGAAATCCACTACATCAACCAAACAGCATAAAAAAAAACATAAAAATCTACAATGCACATAGTAATTTCAAATGTAAAGCATTTCAATGTTGGGTTAGTGAGGCATACTCGACTCCGTATTTGTCACCCAGAGATCTGTACTTGTCAGCATTAACTTTTGCTATCACTATTGGGTTCTTCAGTGCAGCTAGCATCGGCGCGGCAGCATCCAACTGAATCCAACAACAAGTAAATCAAAATTAAATTAACGAATTTCTCGATCATTAAAATAATAATAGGAAGAGAGCAAAAAAAAAAAACTGAGAGACAGACAGACCTGAGGAGCGAGACGCTTGCAGTGGCCACACCAGGGGGCGTGGAAGTCAACCAAGACCAAGTCCAGCGCTGAAATCGCCGATTCGAAGTTGGAGTCGTCCAGCTCCAGTACCGTCCCATCAGCAACCCAAGATGACGATGACGACACCACCACACCCAATATAAAGGACGCTGACGTCAGCGCCCAGAACAAGACCGTGAAGCCGCCCATGCGCATCCTCTCCTTGTTTTTCTCTTTCTTTCGCACTCCCTCGCAGTGTATTTGTTGTGTGATGAGTTCAGAGTTTCAGTCTTCTGGAGTTCAGTTCACTTTTGATTTGTGAGGAGGAGGAGGGGTGTTTACGTCTTTTCGGCCACTGCAGGTGAACGTGAAACAAAAGAATTTTCACCTTTGACTGTAAAAGGCGCGGTTTATCCGGTAACAACCAAGTAGGCCTTTTGTTCTGCCGGTGATCGCTGATCAGACTCCTAACCGGCGTTCTGCACTGCACAATCGAGCATTTTTTTTGAGATCAAAGTTTATGGGTATGTAATAATGTTCAAAAGAGATGGAGGTGTATGTCACCTTGTCACAATAGTGTGAGTTCCACAAAGAGTTCAACATAGCCACATTAACATGGAGAAAAGGATGAAATTTTAATAGCCGTATTTTAAATGTCATCCTTGATATTATATAATACTAGTTACAAACACACCCGATGGGTGTAGACAATTATTTCAGAATTATAGGAAAAATTATTTTATATTGTAGGATAAAAGAATGATAGGAAAACTGTGTCTTTATTGATTGATAAGGAGACCTTTATATAGGCATTACATCAAGTATCCGTGATAATCAGAGATTCCCTATCTAATAAAGAATCTATATAACTAGCCTTATTAGGATAAGACACACTACGGAAGTTACGAAATTAACCTTCCTTGAACACTCCCCCTTGTGTCGCGTCCGTAATGGTGCATATACTGTTGCCTCGTTAAAACTTTTGCCAGCAAATAAAAACCTCTTGGGCAAAAATAAAAACATGGTCTAAAGAAAAAGAGTACAACGCACCAACTACAAGTAAGTGAGACATGCATAACTAGACTCCCCCTGAAGTCTAGATGAGAACTCCCTCTGATGGTTAATCAGTCTTTGAGTTCGGATAAGCAACACATACCAATATGCTTTACATGCTTCACGAATGTAGCTTTGAGTAGAGACTTGGTGAACAGATCAGCTGCATTATCTTCTGAGTTGACTTGCTTCACTTGGATATTCAAAGTCTCTTGCTGCTGCTGATTGTAGAAGAACTTAGGTGAAATATGTTTAGTGTTATCCCCCTTGATGTATCCCAACTTCATCTGCTCAATGCATGCTGCATTATCTTCAAATATGCAAGTTGGTCCAATCGTAGTAGACTCAAGTCCACCAGACTCTCGAATTTGAGATATAACTGAGCGAAGCCAAACACACTCTTTGACTGCTTCATGTAGTGCAATAATCTCAGCATGGTTCGAGGAGGTAGCAACAAGGGTTTTCTTGGTTGATCTCCAAGATATCGCCGTATTCTCAATGGTAAAAACATAACCTGTTTGGGAACGTCCTTTGTGTAGATCTGACAAATATCCAGCATCAGCGAATCCTACCATCACACCATTTGGTGTATCTGAGTAGGAGGGGGTAGTGTCGAAGCCGTACCGAGACCACGCCTTGGCATCCTCGGGTTCGGGTACGGCGGCGGTACGGCAGGAAGCCGAGCTGAGGCCGGGAGCGGCGAAGGTGCAGTGTGAAGCCGAGCCGTGACCGAAAGCATGTGCGGCGACTGCATGGCGTGGAGCCAAGCCGAGGCCGGACTGCTTGGATGCAAATGGTCGGCTTGGAGCCGATCCATGATGAGTGTATCTATAATACAAGCCCATGACGAGGGTTCCTTTCAGGTATCGAAAGATGTTCTTGATTCCAACCCAATGACGTTGTGTTGGCGCCGAGCTAAATCTAGCTAACAAGTTCACTGAGAAAGCAATGTCTGGCCTAGTACACTAAGCGAGGTATAACAAAGCTCCAATTGCACTGAGATATGGATATTCAGCTCCCAATACCTCTTCGTCATCTTCTTTCGGATGAAAGGGATCTTTGTTGATGTCCAGACTTCTAACGACCATGAGAGTACCTGTAGGATGCATAACTTTGTCCATGTTAAATCGCCTGAGCATCTTTCGGACATATGTAGATTGGTGTACAAAGATTCCACCACTTCGGTGCTCTAGTTTTAAGCCTAGGCAAAACCGAGTCTTTCCCAGATCTTTCATCTAGAATTCGGATTTCAAGTAGCTTGCGGTCTCATTGATCTCATTCAGAGTTCCAATCATGTTCATATCGTCAACATAGACGGCTACAATGGCAAATCCTGAACTTGTTCTCTTTATGAACACACAAGGTCATAACTCATCATTCTTGTATCCTTTCCCAATCAAGTAATCACTCAACCGTGTGTACCACATCCTACCAGATTGTCGGAGTCCATATAGAGATCGTCTCAACCTGATAGCAAATGAACTTCGTGGTTTTTGGTCACTTGACTTGGGTAACGAAAGTCCTTCTGGCACTTTCATGTACATCTCCGTATCTAGATCCCCATAAAGATACGCTGTTACAACATCCATAAGCTGCATATTGAGTCTCTCTGAGACTACCAAACTGATTAAGTATCGGAATGTAATAGTATCCATGACAGGAGAATACGTCTCCTCATAATCAATTCCAGGGCGTTGAGAAAAACCTTGCGCCACGAGTCGAGCTTTATATCGCTGGACTTCACCATTCTCATTGCGCTTTCTGACAAAGACCCATTTATGTCCAACAGGCTTCACGTTCGGCGGTGTAGGCACAACCGGTCCGAATACTTGCCTTTTCTTTAGAGAGTCTAGTTCAGCCTGGATTGCTTCTTCCCACTTAGGCCAATCCGCCCTAGGTTGACACTCATCAACAGTGCGGGGTTCCATATCGTCGTCGTCAATGACTTCTTGAGCAACGGCGTAGGCGAATGCATCATCGATATACATGGAATTCCTTTCCATAAGATTGTGCATGCTTAAGTAGTTTAGTGAGATTTCCTTGTTCTCCAACATCAACGATGAGTCTGAGGCGTCCCCCAGATGATTCAGAGTTGATTCTTGGACATAGGTATAGTCGGAGACAATCTCGTGTGACGACGTCACAGTATCGATGATGAACAGATCGCTTTGTGCCTGGACACATGCCTTCTTTCTAGGTACATTGTCCTTGGAACCGATTGGTCTCCCCCTCTTTCTAGGAGGATCCGAAGTCGACGCCGGCCCTCCACTTAGAGGTGCCGAGCCTAGGCTTCCGAGACCGGTGGCGCATGCTCGCGCATGGCGAGGAATGTTGAGCCTTGCAGGTACATTCGCAGCAGGTATGGTTGATCTTGTCACTTTCGCAATATCAGTAAAGGAGTCGGGCATCGAATCCGCCACCTTTTGTAGTTCCAATATGCGTTGTATTTCGGTCTCACACTGAGACGTACGGGGATCATAATAAGACATAGTGGGAGAGAACCACGTCAATTCCTGACGTTCACTAGGGACGGATGCGGCCCCATCTCCCCCTAACGGCGGGAAGGATGTCTCATTAAAGTGACAATCTACAAATCTTGCAGTAAACAGATCACCTGTCATAGGCTCTATGTAGCGGACAATTGTTGGTGCTTCATATCCAACATAAATAGCTAATCATCTTTGTGGACCCATCTTGGTACGCAGTGGAGGCGTGATAGGCACATATACGGCACAACCAAAAGTATGCAGATGCGAAATATCAGGCTCGTAACCAGTTACCAACTGGTACGCACTAAATGGTTGGCTATCTGTGGGTCGTAGACGAATAAGCATAGCTGCATGTAAGATTGAATATCCCCATGCCGATACCGGCAAGTTAGTGGCCATGAAAAGGGACCGAGCAACAAGTTGTAGTCTCTTAATGACTGCTTCAGCAAGACTGTTCTGAGAATGAACGTGGGGTACGGGATGTTCAACTTCAATCCCAACTGACATGCAATAGTCATCAAAACACTTTGACGTAAACTCTCCAGCGTTATCCAGTCTGATTGACTTAATTGAATTGTCGGGGTGGTGAGCCCGAAACTTAATGATCTGAGCTAGGAGTTTAGCAAATGCAGCATTCCTCGTGGACAATAACACGACGTGTTACCAACGCGTCGACGCATCAACCAGAACCATAAAATATCTAAATGGTCTACATTCTGGTGTTATAGGTCCACCGATATCACTTTGAATTCGTTGTATGAACGGAATATATTCTGTTTCTTGTCAATAGCAAAAGATGGTCTTACTTGAAGTTTTGCTAGTGAACAAGCTTTGAAAAACGAACGATGAGTATTGGACATCGCTACATAGGCATGAGCAGCAGCAGGAGGCCGAACCTCTCCTTGGAGCCGAGAGGCTGCCGACGACGACATTGAGGCCGAACCAAGGCCGATACGCCTAGGCATGGCGTCGGCTTGGTTTTGTCCAGTTTTCTGGTTTCCTTTTTGCTTCTGTGATCTGAAAAACGGATGACCGTATGAGCATTTCAAAATACGAATCATCAGATTACGACTCGGATGACCGAGTCTGTCAAGCCAAAGCTTGTAAGCACTAGAATCACATAAGATAACAACATGAGATTCATTGCCTCGAATGGTTGTGAAATACATGCCGTTTCGAACGCGCTTACACTTCTCCACAATGCGAGTACACAGAGACTGAGTGGAGGTGATCAACAGATATTCAGTTCCATCTTCAACATAAGTGCTGAGGTGATAGTCGTTGTCACGACGCACATCCTTGAAAGCTAGGAGGGTTCTAGGCGCTTTAGGCGCATACAATGCATTAGCTACTCTGATTTCAGTGCCATTTGGCAATAAGAATTGAGAAACTCCGCGACCTTTAACAATAGGCCCCGATCCTGTCATCGTAGATAATGACGATCCACATGGCGTAAACTCCGAAAACAATTGTCGATTCCGCAGAATCCTGTGAGTCGTTGCACAATCCAACAGACACTCGATTTCGCCTTGAAACATCTACAAAAACAATGTAAATTGAATCAATTGTCTATATTGAGACATTGGCGAACACTCTAATAGAAGTGTATTGAAGCAATTTATATCATCACAAAACGAAGTGCATTAGGGCCGATAACATAGCCATGGCATCCATAGCACTTTAGATAAAGAGACAAGCCTTATGTTAATCACCGAATACCAACATTAAGAGAGAACATAGCCTAGAGTAGAGAGAGACCGGGGGCCATCATTGGTGGCATAGCTGAGCCAAGGCCGAGGCCAAGGCAAAGGCCGGGGCCAAACCAAGGCCGAAGCCATGGCAAGGCCGGAGCCATCCAGGGGTTGAGCCGAAGCAAGGCTAGAGGTGAGGGCCGATTAGGCATTTAGGCATTGCGACGTGACGGTTGAGCTAATCCGAAGCATGTCGAGTCCGGAGACAAGTAGTTGCCGAGCCGTTGTTGCAAATATTGCATTGTGCGATAGGCTATCGTTGTTGGTTTCAAAGCCGGGTTTATGGCCAAGGATGTGTCGAGATTAAGGTCGAGACGTATCCGAGGTGAAAAATTAAAAATCGGATTCGGTGTCGAGCCGGCATGCTGTAGGGCTGCCGAAGCACGCTGCCGGGCTGCCGATGGGATGCCGAGGCACGCTGCCGAGGCGCGTTGCCTGGCTGCCGAGGTGCAGTCAAGCTGCCGAGGTGCAGTCAAGCTGCCGATAGGCTGCTGAGCTGCCTAGGCTAGCGAGGCTTGCTGCCGAGGATGCCGAGAGGGTGCAAGGCTGCCGAGGCTGCCGGGGCACTGCCAAGACTGCCGGGGCATTACCGAGGATGCCGTGAGGTTTGCACACGCGATTCTTCGCAATTTTACTCGTTTTTGTGATTTTATTTTTCGGATTTGAGTTAACATCACCAAAATCGTGGTGAACTCAAAATAAGTATGCCATTGAGAATTGGATGCATTAAACCAATTTTGCTTTCATAGGGATGTGAGATCTCGAATCATTTATTGAATAAGAGAAATTTTATTGATGACAACCCAAAAGTACATCAAGAATGTTCTAAATCAAATGACTTATCGAACAAGGTCGTGAATTATGACTAAAGAAAGCAAAAAATAACAATCAAAATCAAACTTGAACATGTATCTCATGACCTAAGTCAAATACTTATTCATAATCTGGAATATCATACTCCTTAGTCCTACGCTTCTTAGTAGGTTGAAAGTCATCGACGGTGAAGTTGGTATCTTCTTCATCGTACTCTTCTTTCTCAAAGTCTCCTACATAGTTCGTTTCTTGTTCCATGTATTGCTTGTGTTTCTTGTAAGCAGTTTGGACATCTCTACTTGCTTTACAATCATGTTGTAAGTGATTTTTGGAGCCGCATTTGAAGCAAGGAGCCGAAGCTGAGCTTGAGGTGTAGCCACCACGCTTGGGACGGAACCGAACCCGTTTCCCCCTCTAGGAGCGGCGGTGCCGCCGTTGTCCCGTTTCCAAGTGAGGTTCCGGCTAAGGCTGGGGCCTCCTCTTCCTCCACGTGTAGCTCTTGGCGCACGTGGTGGTGGTGGTCCATGACGTTCACGAGGTTGACTCTTTTGCTTTAGAGCTTTACCACGGGCTTGGTGAGATTCCGCTAAGAATTTCGGACCTCTAGGCCTTTTGTTGGTAGTAAGAATTAACTCATGATACATCTCCTTTCTTTGAAGCACATTCATCAAGTCACTGAAGGTTTTGATGGTGCCTTTCTCATGGCGATCACCGTACTGATGTGACAACATGGACGCAGATTCTGAGAACGTCGTGAAAGTCTTCTCCATCATATCATCGTCGGTCTTGTCGACCCCACAAAAGCTCAGATCAGACTGTAAATTAAGCATAGTCTGATGGTATTCCTGGACGGAATCAAAATCCAACAAGCGAATTTGCTCCCAATCGGATAGAAGGTCAGGGAGTTGTGCGTCATGCACATTGTCGAAGCGGTCTTTGAGGATGTCCCATAGCTTTTTGGGATCGGTTTTCCTCATATATTGCTTCTTGAGCATTGGATGGATATGACGCCTGAGAAACATCAGGGCTTGAGCTTTCTGTTCAGGAAAAGCTTGCAAATTTTCATCCTCAGGAGGGACTATGGTGGCCGTAAATATTTTGCCAATTAAGGTGTTCTCAACATCTGAGACCCACCTCTTGTATTCCTTGCCTTGGACATCCAAGATGTCGAATTCTGGATACTGAGTGTCAGCCATCTACAAAACACAATAGGGAGACGTTAGTATTTTGAATACTAATCAAGTTTGATTATTTTTTTTCTTCGTTTAGAACAGTGCCAAGATATATTATGGTCACATAAACCGATGCAAAAATGTGACATCAAGTCACAATCGATATCTTCCCTTTATTTTCTTTTGAAAAAAAGAGACGTTATGGTTCACAGTGACATCACAGTCATAAGCATAACGGTGGCCGGTAACATCACAGTTACCCCAAAAATGTTGGCACTGGGGTGACGAAATCCCCTTATGCCGTCCCGAGAAGCGATAAAATCGAGATGAGGTAGCAGGGACACGAAAAGGTCCTGGAAGAAAACAAAACCCAACTATTGAAAATTCAGAAGCGGGAACGTTTATAAAATATTTACCTCTTCAATTGAAGTTTGATCAAAAGAAACTTGACTTTGGGGGAAGCTTATTTTCTTCGAGTTTTCGTGATTTCTTCTCAACAACGAAGAAGGCTTCGAAGAGTGCTTGCTTGGCTTGCAAGCAATCTTGGACTGTCGGGGGATGCGTGCAAAAGATAGCACGCAAGAGAGGGGCTGCCGATAGGCAGCGGTGTAGCAGCGCTTGAGGGTGCGGTGCGGCAGGAGGGGAAGGCCGGCAGCGCAGGTACTGCCGAGAAGAAGTCGACGGCGGCCGGCAACGGTAGGGATTTAGGGTTTCGATTTTATTTTATTATTTTTTTTTTTTTCGGAATCAGGGTTTTTAGGGCTATTAGACGGGAGGCTAGAGCAACGCGCTGATAGCGTGTGATTGATAATGAGTCCTTTATATAGGCATTACATCAAGTATCTCTGGTAATCAGGGATTCCCTATCTAATAAAGAATCTAGATAACTAGCCTTATTAGGACAAGACACACTATGGAAATTACGGAATTAACCTTCCTTGAACATTTTGATTTTTTTTTTCCTTCTTTTTTTTTCTTACTGATTTTCCAATACGTGGGTAGTTTTTGAAGATATGGGTGGGTGGTTACTGATGATATGAGTGGCTGGTTACTGATGATTATTATTATTTTTTATTATTATCTGCTATTTTGTAATTTGACTATTTTATCTCTATCTATTTTTTTAGCATTAATATTTTTTAATATTTCAAGGTTAAAATGGAATATTTTTTCTGTTTTGGCTAACAAAGCCTGTTTCTTTAATAATAGTATAGATAACATTTTTAATTACAGAGAATAATATCTTGTTACTTTAAAGGCAACACATAAAATTTGTTCCACATATACATACCTGTTAAAGGAATGATAATTCTATAACTTCCTATGTGTGTCTTGACCTAATTAGACTAGATTAGTAGTTACCTTAGTAGATAGGGAATCGCTGATTATTCGGGATACTTGATGTAATGCCTATATAAAGGTCTCCTTATCTATCAATATAGGTTACGCTTTGCATCTATTCATTTTCTCCTAAAACACGTTATCAGCACGTGGCTCTACCCTTCGTCTAATAGTCCTGAAAAATTCATAAACCCTAGGTTTCCAATCTGAAAAAAAAAAAAAATATCAGAAACCCTAAATGCTCTTTTCTGCCGGCAACAGTTTGTCGGTAACGAAGCTAAAACAGTACTTCTGGCGACAATTTGTTCGTCGGAAAAGAAAGCAAGAGTCAGGATCCTAGTTCTGCGAACGACATCTTTGTCGGCAGAGATTGGAATATGCTCAGGGCACCCATAAATTTGCTCTGGGAACCCATGCGATTGTCTCCCTCGCTAGTGTCCTTCCTCGTCGCTGGTCGAGCCTCCTCTGACGCCTCCCCGCCTCGAAGCTGCTCAACCTCGATGCGGTCCATCTGGCTAGTGACGCCTCAGCCCACCGAATTCGTTGCTGACTCCTAAATCCGGCGTCCCTCTCTCAATTGGCGCTACAAATCCTGTCCAGCAGCCGAGCCCAGCACCGCCCTCTAGCTCGACGGTGGTCTCCAGCTCTCCACAACGTTGCCTCAGCTGCCGCCATCGCGCCGCCCAATCGTCGTCGCCCCAAAATCCAGCGACTCAGATTCAACCCGGTTTCGACGACCCGATCGCGTCCTCGACCAGGATTAAATATCTGATCCATCTGCCGAACCCGACCCGGTTCGGCTAAACCCAGACCCCTTTTGATCCGACCCAAAATGGTAAATAGTTTTTACCCAAGATAAAAATATTTTTTACCCTATTGGTTAAAACAGTTACCACAATATTTCTTTATTAGTTTTACTGCCCTGTATATGGTGAATATGACTAACCATATGCTTGTTTTTTTCCATGAAATTTATTGCACGACGCATCGCGAAGATTATTTCGTTGCACGTACATGGAAGAGCATCTCAAATTTGCATAAGGATCAGAACCGAGTCCTCAAGCGCAATTTATATTTCTACGCAGTTTATTTGGCGAACTAGCAAGTATGATTTAATAAAAGTTCCCGTTTTTCACAATTTCAATTATTTGAATTTGTATGTTGGAACTTGTGTGTTTTTCAGGACGATACAAAGGGGCCTCACCCACCCCAGCGTATTACAGTATTTAAGGGGTAACTGTGATGTTACCGTCCAAAATTGTGCTTGTGGCTGTGATGTCACTGTGAACCACAACTCTTCGTCACTATTTTATCACGATTCCGACAAAATATTGTCGATGTTTGTGACGATCCTTAGGGAGTCACAAAGGGACAAACTCATGATGTGTGACGAAAATTGTCGCTGTCACATCGATATGTGACGGAAATTGTCACAACAGATATTGAATTAAGTTACCATACTCTTGGTCTTGACCATTCAATACCTTCCCCCTTGTTCTTTTGAGAAAAAGAAAAATTGACCGCAAAATGCGCCTAGAAAAAGAGGGGGAGGCTCGAAACCCCCATGTTATAAAGAAAAAAAAAGGAAGAAAAGGGCCATTGAAAAAAAAAAAAAAAAAGAATCATGTCATTGATATGGTTCTACATCGGTTCCATAATTGCAAATAATGCAATCATATGATCAATGTATACAAGAGATACATGGAAGAAGATGAGAGTATATCCTCATGATTACGGATTTCAAAAGCAAAAGATAATTTGCGATAAATATGAAGCATATGACTTCAATTTCATAGTCGAAATGATTACAAATCCGTTTATTTTGTGAAGGCATAGACCTCACATGTGTGACCAATGCTACTTAGTCGATACACTCTTTATGGTTCAGACCTCGATATAACCGTTGGCATTAATGATGCATACATGGTTTGATTCCCTAAAAAGCTATATGTGAATGCAATGAATCGCATTACACATTTACATGGCCTGTTGATTTGAGTTCACCAATCTAATTGGTGATGTTAACTCGAAAATCACAAAGATAAATAAGCTTATGCTTGTCAAGAAACAAATAGACATGCTTGCGTACATGCGCGGATGCATGCGCAATGCCTGATGGGACCATATTACGTGCACAATTTGTACCTGTAAAATAATCTCATACATATATTACCCTTCTTGTGTCAAGTGTAGTATTGACAAGTAGGGATCGTTCTATCCGGGGAAATCAATGGCATTTAATCTCATGAAGTATTACATAATAAAGGGGGATTGAAAATTTGTATCTAAACCTACTGAAAATTTACGAAAATAATATTAATAAAAACCTAAACTATTATTCACATATGATCATTATCTCACACATAACACATCACACGAAACTCACATAACATGTAATGAGATCAAACAAGGAATCATAACATAAAATTCAGCAAGCCTCAAAGAAAGTATTTTAGTTCCAATTTAATTAGAGCCCTTCGTGGTTTATCTAATTAGCAAAACTCCTTAATTATTTAGAACCAGCTTCGTGCGTAATCCTAAACATAGTGCTAATCAGTTTAAAGACACTTTGTGTAGAAATTAAACCAAGAAACACATAAGCACAATGAGTCGAATTGGAAACAAGTAACGAGTATGGCGTCACCTCACCCCATTAACATGCAAATTTTCAGAATTACTCTACCCTTCGAATTCATACAAGCAGGGGCGGATCCATGTAGAGCCAAGCTTAGGCAATTGCCTAGACTGGGTTCTTGTAGTTAGTAATAGATTATATAGATTTAGTACAAGAAAAGTTTTGTGTAAATGGCAAAAATAGGGCAAAACCATGGTGAATTGGGGAGACTTTCAGATTTTTCTTAATTATTTTTTCTTCTTATCACAACTCAAAAATACTGCATTTTTCTGAGATATTGATTTGAATAATGATAGGCCAAAAACTTTTATAATAAACCAAGAAAAAACTGATGCGTGCAAGAGTTCAAATAAGACGTAATTTCTATTGAATTGTCTTAAATTTCATAAATCTTAATTATAGAGAATTTTTTTGTATATCTTTATTACTATGCGTTGTATTCGTTCGACAACTGATAGAAGAGATACGATTCATTATTTTTGCCTTACCCTGATCAAATTTTCTAGATTCGCTGCTGAGAACTTGGCATCGCATTCATTTACACCATTTTTTATGACAGATCTCAACACGTACACATATTTTAAAAAAACTAAAGACTAATATATTGAAATAAAATAGAAAATTGTGTTTCGCGCAGCAAGAATTTTTTTTTTGCCCCCACTCACATAATTTTCTGCGTCCGCCCCTGCATACAAGGTAAACCAACTTCGTATATAATTTACCTCATACACATTCGGCAACATGAAGCATACACCCAAGAATCAGCCATGGCCTAGGTTGCCCTCAAGTATACAACTTGTTGTGCATACGAATTCAGAAAATAAACCAAAACAAAACCCTGATAACTTGCAAAAATTATATACAAACCCTGATTAGAATTCGAAACTTGTTAAGAACAAAAATCGGAAATTAAACAACAAACATGCATATTCGAAAGTCTAAATTCAGATGAATAAAACCAATAAAACATCCACAAATCCTTACAAACTTCATAGACAAAGTTAAGTAATTGTAAAGAAAAATAAAAGCCATGAAAGAAGAGTTAATCACACTTTGGTAAACCTTCAAGAAAGCTTCGGCAAAGAGTGGTTTCAATGGAGATGGATGGTACGAAATTTAGATAGTGATGGAGAGGGGTTTCGGCTTTACTTTTCTTTGGATATTGTGGTGGAATTTCGGCAGAGCTTTGGCTATGTGAAAGTGAGAGATAAGATATCTTTTTCTGACTATTACATGGCTATTTATAGAGGAAATAACCTAGAGAAGCCGGCCACAAACCAAAATCGAATTGGTTTAGGTTTTCCTTGATTTTCTGAATTCGGCAGAATGACCTCTGTGCATTGATTGCATCATAACTCTCTCTATAAAATAGCTATTGAGGTGATTCTAACTGACTTGGAAACTAGACTCCCGTAGCTTTCCATCCATATGTGGCACGCCATCTGGTTCAAAGTGAGCTGTCTTGGAGAGTCTGTGGAAGTTGGATGACGTGCACATGAATTCTGCCGAATTTAATCAGGGTTTCTTCCGATTTTTCTTCTTCTTTTTCCGAATTATCTCTTCCTTTTCTCTTGAATTTGTTGCTGAATTTCCCTTGGATAATTACTGAATATCCTTGCAATATCTCTTCTATTTATCCTTGATTTAATTCATCATCTCTTCTTGTCCTAATTGCATTGCAACTCTTCTCTTGCATTTGGCAATAGGTAATAATTTCTGCCCGATTTCTTCTTTGTTTTCTCCACCGAATTTCTTCAATTAATTCATGAAAATAAGAGAGAAGAAATATTAAAAAGGCAAGATAAAATGTAGGAGAATTATTAAGAGTATGATTCCTGATTCATTCAGGATTTCCTGGTTCAACAAGGAGTTCTACTTTGATTGAAAGTCTTAGAACTTTCGACGTTTTCATAAACGTCGAAACATTGTAGACTCCTAAACTGATTAAGACTCTTATTTGCATAAGGAGTCCTATTTTGAATCAAACTCTTGACTTAAGAATCCTAGTTCAACTCAAACTCTTCACAAATTCAGCGTTTTTAGACGTTTTAGCTCATTTCACAAACCGACTCTACCAAAGACTCCGGACTCGACTAAACAACTCTAAATTACAACAATAAGGGTTAAGCATTGCATAAATAGGGATAAAACACATTAAGAATGTCGCATATTATGCTTTTATCACTGCCCGGCCTTGGCTTCGGCACTCTTGCGCACGCCAAAGCTCGCCTTGCCTAGCCTCGCCTCAGTTTTGGCCTTGGCTTGGCATGCGCGTTGCTTGGCCAACAGCTCCGCCACAACCACATGATGCCGCCGCCTCGGTCTCCGGACCTTGGCTCACGCACGACCCGCCTAGCCACGCCCTGGTCTCGGCCTCGGCGTTGGCCTGCACACGGCCCGACCCGCATCCCTCTCGGCCCTATAAGCCCATGCACACGCCTTGGCTTCGGCCTCGGTCTCGGCCTCGTCAGGTCCTTGCTTTATGCCTCGGCAAGCCTTAAGTTCGGCCTCGGCTAGCCATTGGCAACCCGCATGACCTCGATTCCAACATCAAGCCTCGGCCTTGGCTTCGGCCTTGGCGTGCCTTGACATTTACTCGGCCTCGGCCCGCCGGTGCACTACCTCGACTTCGGCCTTGGTTAGCCTAGCACGCGCCTATGCTTGACCCCGGCCCTCCCTTGCCTTGCTTTGGCTTGGCTTCCACTCTAGCTTGGCTTCGGCCTCGAATAGCTAGCTCATGGCCTCGGTCTTGGATACTTGGTTTAGACATTTATGTCTCTATAGTATCGATGTTGGCTCATTTGGTTGTTTTTCCGGCTCTATTTTTGAGCATTAACGGATGTATTTACTACGCATTTAAGCATGTCTATGTTTTATCTTGTGATACTACACGCCATGTAACGCATTCTATTGGAATTGAGTATACATTCCGGTTTATATGACTTGGCATAAAACCTTGTCTCTACACTCTTATATACGAATGTATCATAGAGAAATTGAGTGTGTAGCTAATCTTCATGGATTTTATAAATCCATTGTGACTATGATGACTAGTTCATCACATATAATCATAGAGCATTCTCATGCTCAAAAGTTTCAATGTCTTATGACATTATGATTCAAAGTCACATATGCTATCTATGCATAAAGAATCAATCGAATCTTGCTCACTACTTAAAGATATTGGTGCCAACGTTTATCACCTTGAAATTCATTGTGAAAATTGAAGAAATTTCTTATGTATCGCTTCTAATGAATGCGCACAATTTATGAGTCAATATTGTGAATGTCTTTCACGTATACTATGATTCGGATTCTTTGAATCGGCGACTCATATAGACTCTAATGAACATCGTCCGAAATTTTGGCCATGTTTTGATGATCCATATATGAAAGTTACATGGACATCCTTTCTTTTGAGTAAAGAAGCTATTGGGATTAAGATGACATTAACGTCACCCAAGTCTTCCTCTAAGTCAATGGAAACACTATTTATGCATTTAAAAGTGCATATGACCCCCTCTTATGATCCTTCATTAACTATGCTCAATATTTGAAAGCTTAATCTTTAGCAAAGTTTTGGAGTAATGCCCTCCTACGCTAAAGATAATGATACATAAGATGATAGCCTTAATGCCCTATCATGGTTCAATTTTTTGAGACACAATGATATTTTGGTGATCCATCTAATGGTTAAACTCAAGTCATAACACTAAAATGTTATGCAGCACCTAGACAATGATTGAAAAGTACAAGAAAACCTAGAAATTTTAGTTTTCCAGCTTGCAGACTTGTCATTGAACTGACCCGTTCACCAACTTTTAGGCCGGTTCTTGAGGTGAAATTCGGTCCACCGATTTCTAATATCTATGGCTACCTGTTTATAAAATTTCAAAGCCATTGGACACCTGGAAGGTGCTGAACCGCTCGACACAAACGTTCACTGACCTCCGGAGACTGTTCTGACCGGTTCGGTATGTTTCCGGCCGGTTCTGGTTATGAGGCGTTGGAATCCTAACACACTTTTATACCTATTGTTAAAATTTAGTGGTATTTGGTATCTCGAAACTTAGTGAAACGTTCCAGGAAGGATACATGCATGTTACATTTTGTAACGGAATGCATCTTGTTAACGTATAAGTATTAACGATTAATACCCTTTACCGTCCACATACTTTATGTACCATATTGCGCCACCACAAGCGCTTCATGATGGGTATTTGTCTTTGAATAAGACATAAGCTTCCACCTATAGTCCGCTATACGAAAACCTTAACAAGCGATCTCGTTTATGTCACTTTTTGATGAGTCAGTCTTCCCGTTGTTAGGGGGAGAGAAGAGCAAGTTTGTTCAAATAGAACGACCTGACATTGCCGTGGTTTGTCCCCACTATGCCTCATCATGTTTCCAAAGTCCCATAAATCAAAGTGACGAGACTTGATATACATGCTGCAAAGAGTAAACTATTGGTCTTTAAAGGAAAAGATCGAAATAGTACTCTTGTATCAAACATGCCTGTAAGGATTGATGTCCGGATAAATGGACACATTGTCACCTATAGATGGTGACATGGTGACTCCACAATAGTGGTAGATGGTGTCACTAGGCTGTGACTCTCACAAGAAGTATAGAGAGGGCACTTAGTTCGATATACACTCGCCGAATGCGAGTATGGCACAACTTGATCCTTGGATTAATGACAACTCATTCGTCTCATGAATTTTCTGGATTATGCTTATCATTGGGGGACGCCTCACTGCAAAGCCGATCCATATAGAGATCTCTACAAATACGAATTACACTAGTGTACATGAGTACGTGGTCTATGAGTTAGATATCGAACACTCACTTCGTTGAAGAAAATATCAACGTTGTGAATTGGCCTACATGGAAAGATATGCGATCCAGTTTACACAAAGAGATAGGTCCTTGGTCAGGTGATGCCGACACCGCAAGTGTAAACCCTATCGATAATCTTTGATGGAAAGCATAGTGAGAAAAAGAGCCTAGACTCACCTTGTGGCACAAGGTCTCTCACAAACGCCCTGGAATCGACTACGATGACAAATGCTCTTGTAATGGAGTCATATCACACTCCACTACCTTGTCAGTTAGGTAGTTCCGAAAAACTGAACATGTAGCTTATGAATCATCTCTATTGGGACTAAGTAAAGAGATGTACATAAATATCATGAACGAATCAGTTTTCACCCAAGTCAAGTGAGCAAAAACCTCGAAGTGCGTATGCTATCAGATTAGGATGTTCTCTATATGGGTTCAAATCTTCTGGTTGTATATTGTACAACGTGGTTGAGCGACTACTTGATTGGAGATGAAATATGAAGAATCATGCCTATTTGCGTGTAAACTACGGATGAATCGTGATTGAAGTATCACTTATCCGATGTTAAGAATGAAAAGATATTGGGAATACATGGTCTCGAATGTGAGAACCGTTAGTGATGAACTTATTCATCTATCGGCTTATGACAATCTAAAGGACGTTAAACTAAAGCTTATATGCATCCCATGATCAGTCAATGTCTTGAGAAGACTCGTTTCGTCTATATGACGAGAAGTCTTGGGAGATGAAACTCTCCATTTAAGTACCATGTGTGCAATCATGTACTTGTCATAATATGCTCGACTCGACATCTCATTCGCTATAAACTTATAAAGCCAAGGTAATGGATAGACACATCTACGCAATGCCATGGTATATGGCGATACTTTCTTTCAAGTGAGAAATGTTTAGGCTCATTCGATCCCATTATAAAAGACACATCAATAGGCAATTCCAGATTTTACCTGGTTCTGTATGTCAACTTCCCCGAGGCCTACAGGACATATCACTCATTGTAAAATAGTGAAATTGGTACCATTGGAAATGTTTATGTGTCTACTTTCCAGGGACACCTACCATTTGATCATAGCTATCATATTGAGTGAGTTATGGCTGTTTTTGCAAAGTAGGACGAATCTGTCCGGTAATTTGCAGATCAGTCACCTTCGACGGAGCTTTTTGATCAGCTCTGAACGAACCACGTTGTGTACTTTATATCACTGGAAATATATGGGTGTCTAGTTTCCAGAACTCTTTATGGTTTGTTCATAACTACTGTATCGAAGGAGTTATGACTATTTAAGTACACAAAGGTCATGCTGCGCGTGAATCTGATTTTCAACGCGAACTCTAGTTTTGAGTTATTAAGCAACCTTTCTCCTTAAGACCAAGTAAAACTAAGTGTAGCTGGTTTAATACAAGGATAATATGAACGTATTCAATGACTCGATCATTGGCCACACCTACCATTGAAGTTTGTGAGGAGCGTTTGTATACGCCATTAATCTTAACTCCGAGATTGGGTTACCAATCAGGGGGAGTTGTCTTGTAGACATCAGGGGGAGTCTACCTCATATGTAATCTTCAATTGTAGTTGGTGCGTTGTGTTCTTTTCCCTTCGACCAAGTTTTTTATTTTTTACGCAAGTGGTTTTGTTTTGCTTGGCAAGGTTTTAGCGAGGCAACATGTCATGCACCGTGTCACATTAGGTACGCGACACAAAAGGGAGTGTTCAAGGAAGAATAATTCTGTAACTTTCTATGTGTGTCTTGACCTAATTAGTCTAGATTAGTAGTTACCTTAGTAGATAGAGAATCTCTGATTATTCGGGATACTTGATGTAATGCCTATATAAAGGCCTCCTTATCTATCAATAAAGATTATACTTTGCATCTATTCCTTTTCTCGTAAAACAATACCATATTTATTCCAGATTATGGATCGACGCAGTCTCGTTTATTAAATTTTCATGACCAAGATGCCAAAATTATAGTCTATATTATAAAATTTCTCAAATAAAAAAAGAAGAAGAAGAAATAAACAAAGAAAAAGTAGAAAATTGAGAAATTAAAAAAACCTAAGGACCCATCAGTCCCGTTTCACTAAATTAAAATAATAATAATAAGAGAGGACAGAAAAGCAAATGAGTCAAACAAGTTCCAGCACACTCTCTCTTATAAAGTCAATTCTTAAATTTGAGGTTACTGAGTTGTGTGTTATCATCTCTGTATAATTGAAGGTGTAATGGTTAGGGAGAATAGCCGAGAGCTGCCACCGGAGCCTCTTGATTTCTTTATTTGGACTGTTGAGGTAACCAAAGTTTCAATCTTTATTCATCAGTTTCTCTCATTCACTAACTAAAGTAGATCTTGTTTTGGGTACTTCTTAGTTTGACTCCTCCTACTTTTGTTTTCTTCTTGATGGTTTTGGTTCCATTGTATCTACTAACATGCTTTGTAAGCTGGAAAGGTTTTGGTTAGTTGGGTAATTGCATGATTGCCCAGTAATAGTTTGAATTCCCTCAGCTATCAATCCATCCTTTCCAGCTAGTGTGTTAGATTAAACAAGATAATTATGAGGTGTCAAACTTGAAGTTAGCAATATATATTGCAGTAGAAATCATGACAGAAACAAATGATTATTGGTCTGAGAGTGAAATTAGGAAACATATTGAGTCCTGATACATGGCTTGCAAAGGGTATTGGAAAATGATTATTGTGATGAAAGACTGCTAAGTTTGTTGTTCTTGGTATTTTACTATGTCATGTTATGTTGGGTGATATGATTTACATGTCTGATGTGATTAACTGAAAACAGCGAGTTGAATTACTGTTAAGTCTTAAGATTAGGTAGATTCTAAACATCTGAAATAATTCAACTATGGCAGCTAATACTACACCATCTAATTAGTTGGTAGACTGTATAGTATATGAACATAAGGTTTGCTAAAAAGAAACACATAAGATTGAAAAGATGTCCCTCTTGTTTCTATCGAATTGCTAGTAGTCTGTCTGAAAGAACTCATCCAAGTAATTCCCCAGAGAACGGTGGTGACTTGGTAGCTTGAGTTTGACTTGCACCATAAGGAGAGGCAAATAACTATCTAACTTGTGTGTCAGTAAAAATTAAAATATTTAGGGATATGTGTTCTCATACTTTTCTTTACCTTGCAAACAGGATGTTGGTCTGTGGTTGGAACAGATAAATCTGGGGAGTTACCGGGAAACATTTAAAGAAAATGGTGTCAATGGAGAGTACCTGGAAGGCATGTCCATGTTCACAACTGAGCAGATCCTTCGTTTTATAAGAAAATGTCACATGAAATGGGGAGACTTTATCACGCTGTGTAAGGAGCTAAGGCGAATTAAAGGTCAGCATTTGCTTTCTCCTATTATGCATTTGTATGACTGTCAGCAGTAGACACTCATTTTTCGTCTTAGAAAGAGAGGGAATGTGTCATTTTGTGCCTTTATCATTGCCACTTTTGGGTTACCTGTTAATTAGAAATTTATCGAGCAGTCTTTCCATGTTGATGTAATATTTCAAGAAAAAAAAAGTAAGAAATATTACGGAAAATGAGAATGCCTCTGTTTCATTCTTATCTCGAAACATTTGTTTAATCACGAGTTTACCCTATGAGTGTTGAAGTAGTCCTCTCATGAAGTGGGGCTCCCTAATACCTATTGCTGATGTTATGCACATTCATGATGTGCATAATCTCTAAGCTGAGTGAGTTTCACTGGTGATGCAAGGTGGCATGCATTCTTCATTAATCTTATGCTTTTATCATCTGTTATGTTTGAAGCCTTTCGGAAGTCATGTTCCCAGAGCTGCAAATATGTCTTTCTTCTCTAGAATATGAATTACATTTAGATACCATCTACTTCTGCTAATACACATTTTAGTGTCCAGTTGCTTGCCTGAAAGGAGAACAAAAGGTCCGCACGCCGTGGTGGGCTCCGTCTTGCCTCTCAGTAGTATTTGTGAAGGTGGCAGAGCAAAATAGACAATCACGCGTTGTTTCCTTGAAGCTGGAACCATAGAGAGGAACATGTTATCTATACCTACTTATATATTACTCCTTACAGAACGGAGTAGGAAAGTATCTTTTTTTCTTTTTTTTGCTTTTCGGGTTTTGTTCTTCACTGAAGAATTCTGTATTATAGACTTTTAATGTAAATATTACTGGTTGTTTGATTTATATGAGTATCTACTCTGAGAACCCACAGGGGCAATCACTTCTGTCTGCAAATCATCTGGTCAATGTTTATGAAGTTCCTAGTTGCTCATGATAGTTGAAATTGAAGCTGTACTAGTTTAGATTGTGAGTGATGCTTCTGATATTGACGATTTGACTTTCACACGTTAATGCTTCTGATATTTGCAGTATTCGTTTTGCTACAGGTACATCCGCATTTTGTGCTTTTAACTGCTAAGCAGTCCTTGGTCATGAACCACTCATTGTTTGCATTTATATATATGGTGTTAAATAGGAAACATGGAGGAGAACGATGATTAAGATTTGATTCAGCTGTGTTTTTCTTAGTTAATCATGGACAACAATTTGGTGATGACAAATTACTTATTCTTCCAACAATGAACGGCCGGGTTCGAAAATGGAATGGAGCTTTCTGAAACACATGTTTGCAATCTGAGTGGACTTAATGATCTTGATCCTTTGTATATATACCCATGAGCATGCATATGATATGTTTACCTCATCCTTTGCAAAGGAATTTCAGCAGAAGATACTTCCCTACCAGAGTACTACTCACGCAGGCAGGAACACCTGGAATTTGTAGTCTAAATTAGAGCTTCCTTTCTCCACAGAAATTCTTGACCTCTAAGCCATTATTCTAAACCTATTCTTCAGCTCATAACTTAACAGGTTGAGTCAGCTAAGAGATCACGGAACAGGTACTTTCTGCATAGTAGATGCAGACAGAATTGTTTTATCGATCAATGACACAATGAAACCACCGTAAAACGATGCTTTTGGAGCCCTCTCTCCTTCCACTTGAAGTGTGCTTAACAACGAGATGGATGACTAATAAGAATTGAGATATTTGCTGAATAACTTGTTGTATTACGTGATGCACAATGTGCTGTATATATACAAGAGACTTGTTAACTTCTAACTAACTTCTAGGACTAGATAAGGAAAGCCATCTAAGTAACAGATTACATGGAGATTACACAGAGATATCGATCGCCACTTCCTAACTATTAGGAACAATTTCCTTCTCTTCTTCAATACTCCCCCTCAAGTTAGAGTGTATGTTGATTACACCTAACTTGCTTAACAAATCAGGGAATTGAGTAGAAGTGAGTGGTTTAGTGAACAAATCCGCCGGTTGATCTTGTGTTCGAATATGAGCTGTTTTGATCAAGCCTCTTTGGATTTTCTCACGAACGACATGGCAATCAATTTCTATATGCTTGGTTCGTTCATGAAAAACTGGATTGGATGCAATGTATAAAGCAGCTTGATTGTCACAGAAAAGTAATGCTGGATGTGTACTTGTGACGTTGAGATCTCTTAATATGTTTTGTAACCAAGTAATCTCACAGCAAGTAGAAGCCATGGAACGGTACTCTGCTTCTGCACTTGATCTAGATACAGTTCCTTGCTTCTTTGTTTTCTAAGAGATAGGGGAATTACCTATGAATATGCAATAACCAGTAACTGACCGCCTAGTATCCTTACAGCGTGCCCAATCTGCATCACAAAAGGCACGTAATTAAAATGTACCTCTGGACGGCAACAATATTCCTTGACCCGGAGTCTGTTTTAAATAACGCAACACTTTGTGTGCTGCTTCTAGATGCGGTACTCTTGGTTTATCCATGAATTGAGAAAGAACGTGTACTGCATAAACAAGATCGGGTCTTGTAATGGTGAGATAAATAAGTCTGCCTACCAATCTTCGATACTGAGATGGATTAGTAAGCAACTCTCCAAAGCGGTATTATACTCTACTGGAAATTTTGTAGGCTTTGCTCCAAGAAAACCTGAATCTTCCAATATCTCCAACCCATATTTTCGTTGACTCAACACAATGCCTTGTTTTGATCTGACTACTTCAATGCCAAGGAAATATTTCAACACTCTCATGTCCCTTAACTTGAACTTGCTTGATAAGAACCGCTTCACACATTGATTTCTTCAAGATTGTTTCCTGCCAAAATGATATCATCGACATATACCAAGAGTACAGTGAATGTTCCTTTGCAATTTCGAACAAATAAGGAATAATCGGACCAACTCTGATGAAAACCAGCCCTCTTTAATTCATTAGGAGCTTGATGAACCATTGTCTTGAAGCTTGTTTGAGTCCATACAAGGATTTGTGCAGTTTGCAGACACGATTCTCCCTTTTTCCTCTGAAACCAGGAGGAAGCTGCATATAAACATCTTCAGATAAATCACCATTCAAGAAAGCATTACTGACATCAAGTTGGTGGAGATGCCAACCGCGTAAAGATGCTAAACTGAGTAGGACCCGAACGGTAGTAAGCTTGGCAACGGGAGCAAATGTTTCTCTATAATCAATGCCTTCCACTTGACTGTATTCTTTTGCAACAAGGCGAGCTTTGTACTTCTCTATACTGCCATCCAGATTGTATTTGATCTTGTAAACTCATTTACATCCGATAAGACGTTTGTGAGTAGGTGGTGAAACTAAGCTCCAAGTACCATTAGCTTGTAAGGCATCTATTTTTTGTCTCATGGCCTCACGCCATTTTGGGTCTTGAATAGCCTGAGAATAAGATGTAGGCTCTCTATCCAGAGTTAGAGCAACAACAAACACTCTATGATTGGCAGATAATCGATCATATGATAACACATGAGATATGGAGTGAGCCGTACCTGAGACTTTGGTCGGTGAGGATGATGGGATAGTACGTGAGGGGAGATCGAGCTGCCTCGATATGAAAGTCTTGCAGTAAGCTTGATGTTCTTGTTGGCCTTCACTACCAGAAAAAAGGCTTTTCCTGACGAAATTAAAAAAAATGGCCGACGAATTAAAATTTTCGTCGGTACTTCCAACGAATAGCCGACGATTTTATTTTTCGTCGGTGGAAAAACAAAATCGTCGGCCATAGTTTAACCATAGCCGACGATACTGTTTTTTCATAGGTATAAACAAAAAAACGTCGGCTATATTCATATTTCAGTCGACGATTTGGATTTTCGTCGGCCTTTCTCTGAAACATTAGCCGACGAAAACTTTTGAAATTTTGGCCGACGCAATAATGCATTTCGTCGGCCATAACTATATTGAAAAATACATATTTTATTTTAGACAGAAAACGATAAAAGAATAGCCGACGAGTACGAGGTTGTCTCTCGTCGGCTATGATTTAAAACAAAAAAAAACAAAAAATGACCAGATTCCATTTTCTATCACTAACGATAAACCATTGCTTCATCCTTCAAACAGAAAAAAGTTGTGAAATAAGATATGACCAAAATGATCAAATACGTTTACGGTTGAAAAATGACAAGATTCTGATAAAATCTGAGTGTCGAAAGATGCGGTCAAAGGTTTTATTCCTTCGTTTCCCTAATGGTAGCGTTACCTTCGGTAAATATTTTGAGGAAAATTTTTATACGATTAGTTGCATCTCATCGATTTGAAACTATTATCTGTTGAAGGTCAGGCCAAAAAACGTCATTTAGACAGTCCAATTACCATTTCTAAGCGTTTAGAGGTTTGACTTACCCGGTTGACCGTTCCGATCGAGCTTTTAACGTTGTCAGCTGAAGTTAGATTTTTTTCCATACATGTATTTAATCTTAACGGTGATATCTGATGGTTGGAATAAATTTTCTAAACTTTTAGATTCAAAATCAGAACATATGCACTAATGTTCCTTAACTTGTTTACTAAGTGTTTAAGTGAATGTATAGTTTCAAATAGTTACTATACGTAAACTCTTCAAATACAAAAATGTTGTGATATAAGATATGACCGAAATAATGAAATACGTCTACGGTTGAAAAATGACAAGGTTCTGATAAAATCTGTGTGCCGAATGTTGCGGTTAATTGTTTTTTACTTTCGTTTTCCTATGGGTAGCCTGACGTTCGTTAAATCAATTTTGTAAAATTTTTATACGATTAGTTGCATCTCATCGATTTGAAATTATTATCTGTTGAAGGTCAGGCCAGAAACCGTCGTTTAACTAGACTAATTTCCGTTTTTAAGCGTTTAGAGGTTTGACTTAGTGGTTTGACCTATAGTTTAGCCGACGAAAATTATATTTCGTCGGCTAAACTCTTGTAATCCGCGCCTTTTTATTGTCCGCCGTTGGATGGCTCAGATCTGACGGCTGTTGATCTTCCAAAGTATAGCCGACGACATTCAAAGAATAGCCGACGAAATCTTTTAAATCATCGGCTAAACTCTTGCGATCCGCGCCTTTTTATTGTCCGCCGTTAGATGGCTCAGATCCGACGGCTGTTGATCTTCCAAAGTATAGCCGATGACATTCAAAGAATAGCCGACGAAATCTTGTAAATCGTCGGCTATTCTCTCTGCTATAAAAGCTGAAAGTCGCAGACCGTTCCGACTTTTTCTCTCCTTCTCCTCCTTCTCCTCCGCTAGGTAATATTTTTTTTTTTTTTTGCAATTTATTTTAATTGTTTAATTTAGATATTTAAGTGTGTGTTAAATTGTTATATATATTGGTTATATATATAAATTGTTAGATTAATTATATATATAAATTTGTAGATTAATTATATAAATTGTTATATATTTGTTAATATATACACATATTTGTATATATATATATATATATGTTAATGTATATTTTAATTGATATATATATAAATTGTTAAATTAATTATATATATAAATTGGTAACCTAATTAAATAAATGGTTATATTTATGTTAATATATAAATGGTTATTTGTATGTATATATATGTTAATGATGAAATATAGTTATATTTGTATATAAATGGTTACATTTATGTTAATGGTTAGTATTATTTAAAATTAGTTAAATTATAAATATTAATTTGTTAGTATGTTTTAAAATATGTTAGTAGTATTGGTTATTATATTAATTAGAATTTGTTATTTAATGTAATATAATTTAATATTAATTAATGTATTAATTTATTTGTTTCCAGATGGCCGATGCATTTAGACAGTTATTCGGAGGCCGTCGTTCCAGATCTAGGGGTTCTGGAAGTTCTGGTGGATCTGGAGACTCCGAGAGGACCCCTAGCCAGCCTGAGAGGACCACCAGCCAGCCTCAGAGGATCGATTCATCCCAGCCGCGGAGGAGTGTGAGCAACCGGCACCAGACCCTTTTATCGGCGGGGCAGCCGTCGAGCAGTTCATGTGCCCCTCTCCGGCCAGATCCTCCGAGATGTAGTACGCATCTATTTCAGGACGACATAGCTCCAGACGTTCATCAGGTCCGTATGCCTGAGGTTCATCGGGAGCCGATGACGAGTCCTGCGCCGTCTGCTGCTGACTCTACTGAGGGGCCTACTCTCCCTAATCAGCTATACCTGCCATACAACATTCCTGCCATACCCGAGGTCGATGAGCGTGGTGTGCCCATATGGCCTGCTAGGCCTCAGTACGTGAGTGTTGCGGAGACATACCATTATGAGCCATTTGAGAGACCTGAGCTCTTGATTTCGGCGAGATTAAAAGGAAAGTCGACAGAAGGGTCATCGAGTTCAGGTAACATTTTATTTTATTAATTAAATGTTTTATTAAAATTAACGCACTAATATTTAATTTTATTAACCAATCGTCGTTTATGTGATAGGGACCGCCGCTAGCAGTTCAAGCAGGAATACGAGAGGTGTCATATGTTTTGATACGCTCAGGAAAAGTGTTGAGACCAGCGGGAGGATCCAGATCAACGAACCCCCTAATCAGGATGTTAAGGGGAAAAAACGCCGCGATTACGCGGGTTGCGTGGGAGCACTAATTAGGGATAGAGTCCCTATGTTGTGGACACGGTGGGCTGATGTGCCGGAAGAGATCAAGAGGGAGGTCAACAACGCGGCGTCGGTGAGTAATTTAAAAAACTTAATTTCTTTATCGTAATATTTAATAATTTTTGGTATTGTTATAATTTTAAAACTAATAAAATATTATCTTTCAGGCATACTTCGAGATTGCCGAACACAAGCAGGGTTGGGCGTACGCGATGCAGAACTCGAGGTACGTTGGGAATTCCTCATCTTATAATTTGAAACATTTTATGATATTAATAATATTTCTAATGCACTTTTGTTTTTTCCGTAGGTTCAAAGAGTGGAAGAACGAGCTCCGTACCCACTTTACCGAATACGACAAATATGGTCGTATGGGTACTCCAAGAGAGTTCATGTTCAGGGAGTACGAGTGGCGTTGGTTGAAGACAGTAGACTTCAACAACCCAGTTATGCAGGTAAATACTAAACTTAACTATAAATGTTTATTTTGTTAATATTTTAATTATTAGTTTAATTATTTTATAATTATTACACTAATATTTTTTTATGCATTTTTCTAATATTTTATTATTTGTTTGAAGGAACGGTCTCGGCAGAACTCTGCGAACCGCCGCCGTAACACAACCCCCCATCATGGTGGTTCTAGGCCATTTTCACAATATCAGGAGGAGGCGCTTAGAGATCATCCTTTAAGCAACCCGTACGTAGAGACGTTCAAGAAGGCTTATCCATTAGCGACAGAAGAGCTTGTAAGTCATTGATTATGATTTTAAAATTTTAATTATTAATTTTACTTAATTATATATTTGTTAGAATATTAATTTTTTTTTTCCCGTTCAATTAGGAGAGGGTGAACCGGGCCGAAGAAGAAGTGTTGCAGGCAGTAGTTCGGGAGACACAACCGAACATTTCAGAGGAAGATCTGCAAGAAGCCCTGAGCCAGGTAGACCGATCGAATGTCCAAACTGCAGCGAGGATATTCGACGCAACCTTCCTAAAACGGTCAAACGACTACTACTGTCGGGGTTTGGGAAGTTCTAGAATAAGGGTCCTGAAGACCACTAAGGGAGCTCAAAAGAGGGGAGGCGGGGACACTCAACAGATGAAGGGGGAAATGCAGAGATTGGCAGAAGAAAATGCAAGATTGGCGGCCCAGTTCCAGAGATCACAGGAACAACAACGCAGAACACAGCAATATCAGATGGAAATGAAGCGTTGGCATGCTGAATGTGAGAGAATTCGGCGACAGAACTACGCTGGCCAACAAAACTGGTGGTATGCTATGTTCGCGGCACAACAACAAGGCCTTGAACCCCCGCCCCCGTTTGAGCCGTTAGATGAACCTCGAATGCCGAGAGCTCCCGAGTTCATTCAGCAGGATAACAAGCATGATGGACAGCAGGATGGTGGCCAGGATGGAACAAACTAAATAATTAATGAAAAACGTGTTTCTTGTTGGATTGTCATTGTGAATTGCAGGTTGCTTGGAATGGTAATTTAGAAATTAATTTAATTTTTTTTCCCCAAAATGTAAGAACAGCCGACGATATTGACATTATTTCGTCGGCTATCACTGCTATAGCCGACGATTTTTACCAAATTTCGTCGGCTATAACTGTTATAACCGACGAAAATGACATTATTTCGTTGGTGGTCTATGTTAAATAGTGACGGTTTCGTCGGCTATAACTAATTAATATTATATATTTCAGAACAAATAACTGACGAAACAGAAGAGATCGTCGGCTATATTTTACGATATCATCGGCCATATGTGAAAATATCCGACGAATTTCGTCGGGCATTATGCCAAGGTTTGGTCGACGAAATATATTTTCGTCGATGATAACTTTGGAATGGTCGACGATTTCGTTATTGTCGTCGGGTATATTTTTATCGACGAATAATAGCCGACGAAATTTTCGTCGATAGAAGGAATAGCCGACGAAAATTTTGAATAGCCGACGAAATTTTTTTCGTCGGCTATTCTGTCCGATCTGGTAATGCTTGTAGAACGACGAGGAGTAGGAGGGTGAGTCTGATCAATATGATCAAGAGGATGTGTCACAAGAATAGATGACGGACTACTTGGACTGGGAGACATGTCTGAAGGAGCAGTGGACGTGTTTGGTCTGGGTGATTCGTGGTGTGAGTATGCAGCGGAATTTTGGGTGAGAGGAGGAGAGAAATTTGGATGAGTCTCTGGATGATTATCGGGAACATCTCTAACAGAATCTGATGTGCTAAGATCACGTACAGACTTTCCATAATGAAAGGAAGGGGTATTATTTGGTGACTTTGGAGAAGAATCAGTGATGAAGATATGGGTGGATAATAGAAAGCATCTTCATGAAATATCACATCTCGAGAAAATAAAATTTTCTTTCCTTTGAAATCATAGACTCGACAACCCTTTTTGCTGTGAGGATAACCTAAGAAAATGTACTCAACCGATCTAGGGTCAAATTTACCGGGTTTGGATGGATGAGTTGAAACAAAACAGCGACAACCAAAGACACGGAGATGATCATATTGTGGTTGCTTTGAATAGAGCCTTTCGAAAGGAGTTTGACCATCCAAAAGTGGAGTTGGTGTTCTGTTAATGAGGTAACTGGCAGTTAAGATGGCTTCACCCCAAAAACGTTTTGGGAGATTGGCTCGAAAAAGAAGAGCACGAGCCACATTTAATAAGTGACGATACTTTCTTTCAGCAACACCATTTTGTTGGGGATTATTGACACAAGTTGTCTTGTGTTCAATGCCTTTGGATGCATAGAAATCAGGCATGAGAAATTCGGGACCATTATCACTTTTAACAATTTTGACAATTTATCAAATTGAGTTTTAGCAAGAAGGATAAAATTGATGAGAAGTGAACGAGCTTTAGACTTGTGTTTCATAAGAAATAACCAAGTGCCCCGTGAATGATCATCAACAATTGTCGAGAAATATTGTGCACCAGTGAGTGAAGGAGTATGATAGCCACCCCAAATATCAACATGAATTAATGCAAAACACTCTTTGCTGAAATTAGAACTCAATGGAAAAGGTTGTCTAGTTTGTTTAGCTAAAGGACAAACCAAACAATTATTTGGTACACAAATATTTTTAGAAAAGGGAAATAACGAAGATACTCTCTCTGATGGATGGCCCAACTTCTGGTGACAAATGTTCGACTTTTGAACATGAGCTACATTGCACGTTCCTTTCTGGTGTAGGTCAAGGAAGTACACTCCCTCCCTCTAATGGCCTATCCCAATCATTTTCTCCGATCGTAAGTCCTGCACAATACAAACTTGTCTGAGAAATATGGTCACATAAAACGAGTCACGAGCCAACTTGCTAACTGATATCAGATTCAGACAGAATGAAGGAACACATAATACATTCTCAAGTTTCAAATGTGATGGAAATAAGACTGTCCCAATATGTGTGACTTGAGCAGATGATCCGGATGGTAGCCTTACAGTATAATTCATAATAGGTTGTTCTGAAGTAAGAAACTTGTCATCACAAACTATGTGATCACTTGCACCACTGTCTATAAGCCATGTTGGAGTACTACAACAAGTATTTGCTAGGGAAGCAGCCTTACCATAAATTTCTTCATAATTGGTGATTTTACTAGCTTGATCTGATGATTGTTCTTCTTGGAGGAGTTCCAGTAATCGTGCACGTAAAGAGGACCCGACAAATTGGTCCTGGTTTGTGCAATGTGCTGAGATATGAGTCACTCGGCCTGAACCTTCTCTTGACATGTACCTCTTCTTTTTGTTACATTCTTCGACTACGTGACCTCTGAAATTGCAGAAGGTGCAGCGCAAATGAGCGTTGCAATTGTCAGCGGTGTGTCCTTTGTAGTTACAAGTGCTACAACGCAGGTGTGCCTTGCAATCTTCAGTAGAATGGTTGAATCGGTCACATTTTGTGCATCTCAACTTGCTTTCATTATTGCTGGAACCACGGCCTATCTTGCGCGTGTAGCCTGCAAAAGGTTCATGGAAGGACTCATGCCCGCGTACTGTGTGATCATACTGCTGCGTTACATGTGACGCTGCAAGAGACTCCGAAGGGGAGCTTGTGTTGTGATGCTGCTGCACGTAGAATGCAGTGGCTTCAGTCGGTTGCATCATGGTTTTGCTTGATGCTACTGCCACTTTTTTTTTCATGTCTGAGGCATAAAGAGTACAACTTATTCAATGTTGGCAATGGATCCATGCCAATTATGTTGCTTCTCATAGTGGAAAATTCATTAGACAATCCCATAAGAAACTTCATGGTTTTCTGAGTTTCCACCTTATTCAATGTCCAAAAATTATGTTGCTTCTCGTCTGAAACGCTTCAATATCTTTGACACAATTCTCACTTGTATACTTTGTCACCAGTTCTTTGACCCTTTTGCCAATATTGTTCTCAATCTTTGTTTCCATATCCTTAAGCTCCCGCTTCAGCCATTAAAGAAAAAGATGAGGAGAAAGAGTAAAACTCTTGTATTGAAGAAAGAGCATTACAGCAAGTATATATATATATGCAAGGATAGCTAAGTACGCAAGCAAGAAGCCATGCTGCCCAATTATACTACCAACTACCTAATCCCTCAATTAGGGACCAACTACAAGCATGGTGATAAACACCCTAACACTTACACAAGTATGGTGGTAGCCATAACTTCCACTACAACAAGTAAAAGTGACAAATACCACCATAACCTATAATAGTTTCAATACTCCCCCTCAAGCTGGATCAAGGATAATGATTGATCCCAGCTTGGATAGAAGCTTAAGAAAGTGAGCAGAAGGCAGTTCCTTGGTAAAGAGATCTGCAATCTGGTCTTGACTTCTTGTATAAACTGTAGAGATTACCTTGCCTTGGACCTGCTCTCGAACATAATGACAATCCACTTCAATGTGTTTTGTTCTTTCATGAAAGACCGGATTGGATACAATGTGCATTGCAGCCTGGTTGTCACAGAATAGCAGCATTGGTTGAGAATGAGTAAATCCTAGGTCAACTAGGAGACCTTTTAACCGGATCAACTCACATGAAGTCAAGGCCATGGCTCTGTATTCAGCCTTTGCACTTGATCTAGCAACAACATGTTGTTTTTTACTTTTCCAGGTGACCAGATTTCCACCAACTAGGGTACAAAAACCAGTAGTAGACCTTCTATCAAGCTTGTTCCCAGCCTAATCTGCATCAGTGAAGGCCTGAACTTTGTGATGGTCATTTCGTGTCATGAGAATGCCTCTTCCTACAGAGCCCTTAAGATACCTAAGAACCCTCTTGACAATGAGCATGTGAAAATCTGTAGGCGCATGCATGAACTGACTGATGACACTCATAGCAAAGCTAATATCAGGCCTAGTAATGGTGAGGTACATAAGCTTACCAACTAGCTTTTGATATTCTTGAATGTGAGGAAGAGGTTTTCCTGCAGTCTCTACTTGAAGTTTGCAGTCTAGAGGGGTGACACAGGGTTTGCTATCTGTCATTTTTACCTCCTCCAGTAGATCAAGAAGATACTTCCTCTGATTCAAAAACAATCCTTTGCTAGAAGTAGTCATTTTAATGCCTAGAAAATACTTCAATCTTCCCAAATCTTTGATGGCAAAGGTTGAATGTAAGGACTGTTTGAGATGATTAATCTCATTTATATTCTCACAAGTAATAATGAGATCATCCACATAGATCAAAACACACAGTTTTCCTACAGCTCATGTTCTGATGAACAAGGATGAGTCTGCATTGCTTCTTTTAAAACCAGATCCTTCCAACACAGAGCTGAGTTTGGAATACCAAGCTCTTGGAGACTGTTTCAGACCATAGATTGCCTTGTGAAGCTTGCATACTTTGTTGTGATCACTCTCTTGAGCATGACCAGGAGGAAGCTGCATATAAACTTCTTCTTCTAGTTCCCCTTGCAAGAATGCATTTTTTACATCCATTTGGAACATATGCCAATCATGATCCATAGCAACTGACAACAACACTCTTACTGTATTCATCTTGGCCACTGGTGCAAAGGTTTCTTTGTAGTCAAATCCATATGTTTGAGTAAATCCACGAGCTACCAGCCTAGCTTTATATCTTTCAATGCTGCCATCTGATTGAAATTTAGTCTTGAAGATCCATTTACATCCTACTGAATTTTTTCCAGATGGGAGAGTTACAACACTCCAGGTCTTGTTACTATCCAGGGCCTGTAACTCTTCTTCCATTGCTTGCTTCCATTTTGGTTGCAAGTTTGCTTCTTGGAAACTTCTTGGTTCACATGCATTTGAAACACTGGTGAGGAATGCAGCATGAGTTTTTGATACTTTCTCATAAGTAAGAAATTTTTCCATGGGATATCTGACATTGTACAGCTTGTAATCTTTTAATCTCGCTGGAGGCTCTCTAACTCGAGATGGATATCTCCTTAAAGATTGACTTACATCTGCATCTTGTTCACTTTGAATTTCTGGAGCTTCTTCAGCTAAATCCTCATACTCCTCAAAATCATTAACAGGTTGACCCTCATGCTCCTCATCAATGAAAGTAGACATAGGAGTAGCTGTTTGCAAGTTAGAAGAGTTTGGCATATGAGAGAAAGGTTCTGGAGCATCATTCCTTACCAAGGTGGGAAGGGGTAGAGGTATGAAGTCACTGAAGTACTCCCCCTGAGTGGTATTCACGGAAGGACTGAAGAAAGAGGAGTGTTCATCAAACCTAACATCTCTGGAAACTACTAGCTTCCTTGTTTTTGGATTGTAACACTTACACCCCTTCTGAGTTGAGGAATACCCCAAGAACACACATTTAGCAGCCTTTCCATCTAATTTATCTCTATGAATTTGTTGAATGTGAACATAGCAAACACATCCAAAAACTCTGAGATGAGACAGGTCCATTTTCGTATCTCTCATGATTTCTAGAGGAGATTTCATGTTCATGCTCTACTAGGGAGTCGATTTATAAGATATGTTGCAGTAAGAACTCCTTGTGACCAAAACTTCTTGGGAACATTCATTTGAAACAACAAGCTTCTGGTTTTATTTAACAGATCTCTATTTTTCCTTTCTGCAACTTCATTCTGTTGAGGAGTACCAACACAGCTTGTCTGATGCATGATGCCATGGTTGCTCAAATAAAGTGTCATATTTTTGGACATATACTCTGAGCCATTATCTGATCTAAGAGTGAGAATTTTTGAAGAGAACATGTTTATGACCATGTTATGAAAATCTTGACAAGCATTAAAAATGGCACTTTTGAATTTCATTAGATAGATCCATGTAACTCTAGAGTAATCATCAACAAAAGTAGTAAAATATTTATAACCATCCCAAGAATCAACAGGGGCAGGACCCCAAATGTCAGAGTGCACAATTTCAAACAGTTTACTAGCTCTAAATAAGGATACATCAAAAGGGAGTCTAGCAAATTTTGCTAATTGACAGATCTTACAAGTGAGAGGATTCCTACACAAACTAGGAAACAAAGTAGACAAAACAGTTTATGAGGGATGTGCAAGACGTTGATGCCATAGCTTGTGTTCTTGATCTAAACTCAGGCTGGTTTGGAGGACTTTTGGACAGCTGAAGTTTTTTGACAGATAGTACAGTCCATCTAGATAAAATCCTTCACCAATCACCTTAGATGTTGCTAGATCCTTAAAGATGACTTTGTGAGGGTAGAAAATAGCTATGCACTTGAGAGAGTTTGTGATTCTACCTACAGACATCAGTTTAAAAGGGAATGAAGGAACATAAAGAGCTGTGGAATCAATGTTTTTTGACAGAAGATTGATTTTCCCTTTTCCTAACACATCTACTCCCTTTCCACTTGCAACTGAAACTTTAGAAGGTTTATGAAGAGTTTCAAAATCACGAAGATTCGAATTTTTGTTTGTCATGTGATCTGTGATACCAGAGTCTATAATAAAAAAATCATGCATCATATTGACACTAAGGGCAGTTGTAAAGGCCTTGAGAATACCTGGGATTTCATCCTGAGAGAGCCCTTCTGTCTCAGCTAGGATTCCAGCAAACTTCCCCAACAGAGCCATCTTTGATCCTTCTTCATCATTACTTTCACTGCCAACCCCTTTTAGCTTGAGGTATGATGCAAAATCATTGACTAAAGCTGTTGGATTTGCTGTGAAATCCATTAGTCTTTCTGTAGAAGCTGCATGGTTGGCTTTGAAAGTATGATGTGTTGGAGCTTTCCTTTGAAAGCTTGTGGTCTCTCTTGAGTTTCTCTGCTCTCTTTCATACTTTGGCTTCAGCCCTAGATGCAGAACCCAACAAGTTTCCTTCAAATGACCTTGATGCTCACAATAAGTGCACCACAGATCAGGCCTCTTTCCTTTATACACCTTGTTTCCAGCATTTCTTGAACTTGAAGCAAACGCCTTGGATTCAGAGGCAATAGGCTTTGTGTCCGTATTCATGACCTTTCTCCTTACCTCCTCTCTCTGAACGGTGGAGCAAACATTTGACAAGGTAGGAAGCTCAGAACTCATGAGAATGTGACTCCTCAAGTCTTCATATTCTGGCCCTAAACTAGCCAGCAATTGAAAGATCTTATCCTCTCAGCCCTTTGAACCAACTCCTTTGCTGAGATGGTGTGAGGCCTGTAAAGATTGAGTTCATTCCACTTGTTCTTCATTTTTCCTAGATGCTGAATAAAGGTGCTTCCTTCTTGTTGCATATTGGAGATGTCTCTTTGGAGTTGGAATACTCGAGCTGCATTGTTTTGATTCCCATCATTTCTTCAATGACCTTCCACAGATCCAATGCTGATGTTGAGAAGCTGAAGATTTCAGCAATTTCTGGCTCCATTGAGTTGAGCAACCAAGACGTGACAAGATGATCTTTGACCAACCAAGCTTCATATTCAGCAGAAAGTTGTCCAGGCTGTTGAGCACTTCCAGTGATGAATCCAATCTTTGCTCTTCCACCGAGTGCAAGAGAGATGGCTCTGGACCAAGAAACATAGTTGAACTCGTTGAGTAACACATAGACGAGACGAAGGTTTGGGTTGCCTTCAGTTTCGTTAGAGAAAGAGTTGGTCACAAAATGTGACAGAGAAGACTCTTGTTCTTCTGTCATTTAGACAAGAAGAACAATAGCAGAGAAAAGATTTTAAGATGAGAGAATGGAATGGAAGCAGAACAGAGTCCTAACGTTTAGGCTCTGATACCATAAAGAAAAAGATGAAGAGAAAGAGTAAAACTCTTGTATTGAAGAAAGAGCATTACAGCAAGTATATATATGCAAGGATAGCTAAGCACGCAAGCAAGAAGCCATGCTGCCCAATCATACTACCAACTACCTAATCCCTCAATTAGGGACCAACTACAAGCATGGTGATAAACACCCTAACACTTACACTAGTATGGTGGTAGCCATAACTTCCACTACAACAAGTAAAAGTGACAAATACCACCATAACCTATAATAGTTCCAATAGCCATTTTACTGATCTTATATTTCTAGAGAGTAACATGAACTTCTCGGGAAGTAGTGGAAAGCTTAGAAGAGACTCCAGCTTTGCAATAACCTCTACGATCTCATCAAGGAGGTCAATCAGAAATGAATCACGCTCTTCTTTATTGTCCAAATTTATGCAAAGGTCTTCAATATTTCCCAGACTCCCAGCTTCTATCGTTGATCTCTCAGTAACTTGTATGACGAATTCTGTGTGCGCGCATTTCATAAGAACGTTGATCTTGTCATACACTACACCAAGATACTCAGTTCTCTCAGGCGAATCAAAAACATCCCTTAAGAATGGAAACAAATCCATGGCAGTTCTGTATTCCTTCATCATATCCTCATCTTTCTTTATGTTCATCACCACCATCATCTGTATAAGATGCCGTGAGACTTGCTCACCAACAAGAGCAGCATGATCATTTATCTCCCTCACTTTCTTACCCTCTTCCGAATCCGGATCACAATCTCTGAGCAACTCCATGAAGCTACTCCCCTGGCCAATTAGGGGCAGACTGTGCTCAACAACAGGAGAGAAATTATCAAAATTCTCAATCTCCTCGGTCAAATCGTTGATAACGTACTTTCTGCCAAACCTGATTGCCACTCGGTTTATTCTGTCCAGAATCTTTATTACACTCCTCTCTGAAACGTCACCGTAATCGTCGAGATCAGAACTCAAAATCTCTTTCAAACGTAGGATGAAATCCTGCTTAAACAGATGCTTGAATAACTCCTGCCCTTGAAGTTGATCAATACCATCTAGGTCGTCCATTCTTTAGTTTCTTGTAACAGAGACCCAATAACTTGAGAAAGAAGAACACACTAATTAGTCTTTAAGTTTGAATGACAATTAAGTTCAATAAAACTTTATTTTCCCACACTCTTTCCTGGAGATGATCTAATAGTTCAGTACTAGTCCAAAGAGTGCATAAAAATTGAATCCAAAAACATGAAAAATCAACAGTGAAAATCAAATTGTAGCAAAACTGCAGTATCATACAAGAAAGATTGAACACAAGGCTTCACTACAAACAAAGTAAACTTAGTTTCAGACCAACTCGATCGGCAAATTGCACATAAAAATTCAAGAAAGGATAGAAAAGTCGATCCAATCTTGAAGAACAAAACTGCACTATTTCATTTGTGTACTAAAATGCATAAGAAGAGCTCAATGAGCATAAAAAATCTAAGAAAAGAAAAACGTGATTTTAACCATAAACTAATCGTATCTCAGGCAAAGCTTCACAGATACAAAAGTCTATCCATTGAAAATTAATCTTGAAGATCAATAAATACTGAATGTGAAAATCTACTCGAAGCAGAACTCCTGTATCATAAAAAATCTTACGAAAGAAAAACTTGATTTGAACCACTGCTAGCTAGCTGTTTTCATAATTAAGCTAATCGTATCTCATAATATCGATAATAATCTTGAAGAAAATTATACAAGAAAATCATACTAGAAAATTAATCTACATTGCAGAAGAGGTAGAGTTACTCGATCGTACCAAAATTTCTGCAGAGAGACTTTCTTGTTTTCTCCTGTAAATTGTTCAACACAAATCCAAAAGTTAGTGAAATGATCGAACAAGGTGATGATATCAAAAACTAAACCAAATCCAATTTCATACGTACACACTCAGAAAATCCAAGAGAGAGAGAGAGAGATTCCTACGTACCTAGATTCCTCTGTAAATTTCTCTCTGAATTCTTGAACTAATTCCTGAAATTGTAGAAGAAGAAAATTAATTAAGCAAAACAGAATAAGATGAATCACTGAATTGTAAGCAAGATATCAAAGAAACTTGTAGAACAAGCTAAGAATCTAAGAATGAGAGAGAGAGAGAGAGTCACAATGAGAATGTGAAGCAGATAATTTCCGGTTTTATAGGGGAAATCACAAGCTGAGAAAATCGGTTATCAACTGTCCATTTCTTACATTTTTGCTGCGTCGTCTCTCTCTCAAAAACCGTTAAACCTCACCGACCGTCAGACCCGAAACCGTAAAACCTTTTGTGCACTTTTCGTTCACTAACGGCCCGTCGTTTATTCTCCTTACGGAATGGTCCTTTCATTTAACCGTGAATTTGATCCTCAAGTCTCAATTTTCTGTTGAAATACTACGTGGTGATCATGCATGTAATATAATGCATTCGATTAAGTATAACTAAAATAGAAAATGTCCATTTAGTACTAATTTGACGCCTTCATTACCCATTTCAATGATCATCTTATTTTCTTCTCCTATTCAACATAAGATAACAACTCTTATTGCCCATTTGAACAAATCTTTTCAACCCTAGTCATTTTTAATTTTTTTCTTCCTTTTTTGTCCTTCTGTCTTATCTAATAGATTTTTGAATTAAAACGTGCTGAGAAAGTGGAAGATAGAGAAACTTTGCCGAAAGATCACCCAACTCCGCCGGCGTCCTATGGCCGGTCGCCGGATCCCAGTCACCAAATATTTTGCGCCTGAATTATTATTATTATTTTTTTTCTCCGGATTTTTTTTTTCACCTGAATTTTTTTTTTTCAATATTACTTTAGTCGCCGGATTCCATTCATTGGACTCAAGTAATTGAGCCCCAGTATGCAATTTGCAGATTTCAGATTTCCAGTAATTAAGTTACTGACCTCCAGTAATCAGTTTATTAACCACCAGTAAGCAATTTGCAGATTCCAGATTTTCAGTAATCAAGTTACTAACCCCCAGTAATCAAATTACAGATTCCAAATTTTCAATAATCAAGTTACTAACCCCCAGTAATCAAATTACTTACCCCTAGTAATCAGGTTACTGACCCCCAGTAATCAGATTACTGAACCCCAGTAAAATGATTACTGACCCCCAGTATGCAACTTTGCTGACTTCTTGTAAACAATTATTGATTTTTTTTTTTCAAATAACACATATCACAATTTCAAAAGGGATTCTAAATCCAAATAAATGAGGTCTTACATACTTCTTACTTAAGAGACATATCATATAATACATTTCATACAAGATTCCAGTAAGATGATTACTGACTGGCTCCATGTATCCAGGTTACTGACCCCTAATAAGATGATTTTTGATCCCCAGTAAGATGATTACTGACCCCTAGTAATAATATTACTGACCCCCAGTAAACAAGCAACTTACTGACGTTCAGTAATACCTGCAATTCTTATTGACCCCCAATAAGATTACCACTATTCTCACCCAACTCATTAGCACCATCTTCCTCAGTCGTTCATGTTTCTTATCCTCCACCCAGGTCTGGTACTCTGACCCGCACTCATCGCAGATCTTGAGCTTCTCGAAGGAGTCGACCATGCGGCAGACGTCGTTGTCGGAGTCGAAGCGGAGGAGCGGCGCGGCGATAGAGGAGGACGCCGATCTGGAGATGACAGAGCTCTGGTACTTGAGGACAAAAGAGAGGCCATTATGAACGAATCTTAACCTTGAAATAATTCTCACCGTCTTTGGAATTATCCCGATGGATCTGCAACCCTAAGAAGAAAGAAAGCTACCTGAACCCAGAAAAAGGAAAAGTCACATAAACCCTTTTGCATTCTTATATAAACCATCTCAAGGCCTTCATCATAACCCAACACTCAAATTTTCCAGTAGCTTTGATTCAACAATATGGCTAGGTACGACAACGAGTACTATTCTTACTGGGATTACTTCTCCATCCCTCTCCACATTTGCTTCTTCATCTCCATCCTCTTCTTCGTCTTGGGCTTCACATGGTACATCAACTACAAGTCCATGTTCGAGGACATGATGGCTTGGCGGGGGAGAGGTCGGCGATCGCGGCGCGGTGGCAGAGGAGGAGGCCGAACCGTGGGAGGAGGAGGGAGAAGGCATCGATCACGTCGTCGATCGCAGCGCGGCGTCAGAGGAGGAGGCCGAACCGTGGGAGGACGAGCCCGCCAGACGAGGAGGCCGAACCGTGGGAGGACGAGCCCGCCAGACGAGGAGGGAGGATGCGCCGATTATGGTGTTTAGGGTTTCGGTCAAATTGAGAGAGAGAGAGAGAGAGAGAGAGAGGTGAGGTCTGGTGGTTAGAAAGGAGGAGGAGAATGAGGATATTAGGGTTTCATATAGGGTAATTATGTATTTTTGTCAAGATTCATTGGAGTGGGTAGGTAACATTGGAATGGGCAAGTTTTTCCCTATTTTTGTGCAAATAGTCATTTTTCCTAATCAAAATAAGAAACTATTAAGTCGGGTATGCTGTTAATTAAAAAGTTTGTTCTACAGACATCATCGCTCTCACGAAAATTTCTACTTTTTCTTTATTGTTATCGGTACAGGAATTACACCTCAAATACCGAAACAATTTACGACCAAAATTACTCAAGACATCCATCACATATCTGTTTAATTGTTTATAGGTCTTTTCGTCACAAAATCCCATTATGCGAATTTCCTCTTTTTTATTAAAAGTCAAAGTAACAATATAAGTTATGTTCTAGGATAAAAGAATGATAGGAAAACTGTGTCTTTATTGATTGATAAGGAGGCCTTTACATATGCATTACATCAAGTATCCCTGTTAATCAGGGATTCCCTATCTAATAAAGAATCTATACTACTAGCCTTATTAGGACAAGACACACCACAGAAGTTACGGAATTAACCTTCCTTGAACACTCCCTCTTGTGTCGCGTCCTCAATGGTGCATGAACTGTTGCCTCGTTAAAACCTTTTCCAGCAAACAAAAACCTCTTGGGCAAAAATAAAAGCATGGTCTAAGGAAAAAGAGTACAGCGCACCAACTATAAGTATGTGAGACATGCATAACTGGACTCCCCCTGAAGTCTAGACGAGAACTCCCCCTAATGGTCAATCAGTCTTTGAGTTCGGATAAGCGGTTTACATGCTTCACAAATGTAGATTTGGGTAGAGACTTGGTGAACAGATCAGCTGCATTATCTTCTGAGCTGACTTGCTTCACTTGGATATTTAAAGTCTCTTGCTGCTGCTGATTGTAGAAGAACTTAGGCGAAATGTGTTTAGTGTTGTCACCCTTGATGTATCCCAACTTCATCTGCTCAATGCATGCTGCATTATCTTCAAATATGCACGTTGGTCCCATCGTAGTAGACTCAAGTCCACTAGACTCTCAAATGTGAGATATAACTGAGCGAAGCCAAACACACTCTTTGACTGCTTCATGTAGTGCAATAATCTCAGCATGGTTCGAGGAGGTAGCAACAAGGGTTTGCTTGGTTGATCTCCAAGATATCGTCGAATTCCCAATGGTGAAAACATAACCAGTCTGGGAACGTCCTTTGTGTGGATCTGACAAATATCCAGCATCAACAAATCCTACCATCACATCATTTGGTGTATCTGAGTAGGAGGGGGTAGTGCCGAAGCCATATCGTGACCACGCTTTGGCATCCTGGTGATCTGGAATGGCAGCGGCGGCGGCGGCTCTAAGGTAGGAAACCGAGCCGGCGGTGGGGGCGGCGGCGGTGCGTCGGGCAGCCGAACTGGGGTCGGACTGGACGGCTGTCCCGTGGTGATTCGAGCCACAGATTCCGTACTAGGATGCAAGCGGTCGGCTTGGAGCCGATCCATGAGGAGTGTATCTATAGTACAAACCCATGTCAAGGGTTCCTTTAAGGTATCAGAAGATGTTCTTAATTCCAACCCAATGACGTTGTGTTGGCGCTGAGCTAAATCTAGCTAACAAGTTTACCGAGAAAGCAATGTCTGGTCTAGTACATTGAGCTAGGTATAACAAAGCTCCAATTGCACTAAGATATGGATATTCAGCTCCCAAGACCTCTTCGTCATCTTCTTTCGGACGAAAGGGATCTTTATTGATATCCAGACTTCTAACGACCATGGAAGTGCCTGTAGGATGCATAACTTTGTCCATGTTAAATCGCCTGAGCATCTTTCGGACATATGCAGATTGGTGTACAAAGATTCCACCACTTCGGTGCTCTAGTTCTGAGCCTAGATAAAACCGAGTCCTTCCCAGATCTTTTATCTCGAATTCGGATCTCAAGTAGCTTGTGGTCTCATTGATCTCATTCAGAGTCCCAATGATGTTCATATCGCCAACATAGACGGCTACAATTGCAAATCCTGAACTTGTTCTCTTTATGAACACACAAGGGCACAACTCATCATTCTTGTATCCTTTCCCAATCAAGTAATCACTTAACCGTGTGTACCACATCCTACCAGATTGTCGGAGTCCATATAGAGATCGTCTCAACCTGATAGCAAATGAACTTCGTGGTTTTTGCTCACTTGACTTGGGTAACGAAAGTCCTTCTAGCACTTTCATGTACATCTCCGTATCTAGATCCCTATAAAGATACACTGTTACAACATCTATAAGTTGCATATTGAGTCTCTCTGAGACTACCAAACTGATTAAGTATCGGAAGGTAATAATATCCATGACTGGAGAATACGTCTCCTCATAATCAGTTCCAGGGCGTTGAGAAAAACCTTACGCCACGAGTCTAGCTTTATATCGCTGGACTTCACCATTCTCATTGCGCTTTCTGACAAAGACCTATTTATGTCTAACAGGCTTAACGTTCGGCGGTGTAGGCACAACCGGTCCGAATACTTGCCTTTTCTTTAGAGAGTCTAGTTCAACCTGGATTGCTTCTTCCCACTTAGGCCAATCCGCCCTAGGTTGACACTCATCAACAGTGCGGGGTTCCATGTCGTCGTCGTCAATGATTTCTTGAGCAACGGCGTAGGCGAATGCATCATCGATATACATGGAATTCCTTTCCATAAGATTGTGCATGCTTAAGTAGTTTAGTGAGATTTCCTTGTACTCCAACATCAACGGTGAGTCTGAGGCGTCCCTCAGATGATTCAGAGTTGATTCTTGGACATAGGTATAGTCGAAGACAATCTCGTGTGACGGCGTCACAGAATCGATGATGAACGGATCGCTTTGTGCCTGGACACATGCCCTCTTTCTAGGTACACTGTCCTTGGAACCGATTGGTCTCCCCCTCTTTCTAGGAGGATCCGAAGTCGACGCCGGCCCTCCACTTGGAGGTGCCGAGCCTAGGCTGCCGACCATACTCGTGCTTGACCAGGTATGTTGAGCCTTGCAGGTACATTAGCAGCGGGTATGGTTGATCTGGTCACTTTTACAATATCAGTAAAGGAGTCGGGCATTGAATCCACAACCTTTTGTAGTTCCAATATGCGTTGTATTTCTGTCTCACACTGAGACGTTCAGGGATCATAATGAGACATAGTGGGAGAGAACCACGTCAATTCCTGACGTTCACTAGGGACGAATGCGGCCCCATCTCCCCCTAACGGCGGGAAAGATGTCTCATTAAAGTGACAATCTGCAAATCTTGCAGTAAATAGATCACCTGTCGTAGGCTCTATGTATCGGATAATTGTTGGTACTTCATATCCAACATAAATAGCTAATCGTCATTGTGGACCCATCTTGGTACGCAGTGGAGGCGTGATAGACACATATACGGCACAACCAAAAGTACGCAGATGCGAAATATCAGGCTCGTAACCAGTTACCAACTGGTACGCACTAAATGGTTGGCTATCTGTGGGTCGTAGACGAATAAGCATAGCTGCATGTAATATTGCATATCCCCATGCCGATATCGGCAAGTTAGTGGCCATGACAAGGGACCTAGCAACAAGCTGTAGTCTCTTGATAGCGGCTTATGCAAGACCGTTCTGAGAATGAACGTGGGGCACATGATGTTCAACTTCAATCCTAACTGACATGCAATAGTCATCAAAACACTTTGACGTAAACTCTCCAGCATTATCCAGTCTGATAGACTTAATCGGATTGTCCAGGTGGTGAGCCCGAAGCTTGATGATCTGAGCTAGGAGTTTAGCAAATGCAGCATTCCTCGTGGACAACAACGCGACGTGTGACCAACGCGTCGACGCATCAACCAGAACTATAAAATATCTAAATGGTCCTCATTCTGGTGTTATAGGTCCGCAAATATCACATTGTATTCGTTGTAGGAACGAAATATTCTGTTTATTATCAATAGCAAAAGATGGTCTTGTTTGAAGTTTTGCTAGTGAACAAGCTTTGCAAAACAAACGATGAGCATTAGACATCGCTACAGAAGCATGAGAAGCAGGAGGAGGCCGAACCTCTCCTTGGAGCCGAGAGGCTGCTGGCGGCGGCATGGCGGCCGAACCGAGGCCGAAACGCCTAGACATGGCTTCGGCTCGGTTTTGTCCAGTTTTCTGGTTTCCTTTTTGCTTCTGTGATCTAAAAAACGGATGACCGTGGGAGCATTTCAAAATACGGATCATCAGATCATGACCCGGATAACCGAGTCTGTCATGCCAAAGCTTGTAAGCATCAGAATCACATAAGATAACAACATGAGATTCATTGGCTCGAATGGTTGTGAAGTACATGCCATTTCGAACACGCTTACACTTCTCCACAATGTGAGTGCGCAGAGACTGAGTGGAGGTGATCAACAGATATTCAGTTCCATTTTCAACATAAGTGCTGAGGTGATAGTCGTTGTCACACACATCCTTGAAAGCTAGGAGGGTTCTGGGCGCTTTAGGCGCATATAATGCGTCAGCTACTCTGATTTCAGTGCCATTTAGCAATAAGAATTGAGCATCTCCGCGACCTTTCACAATAGGTCCCGATCCTGTCATCATAGACAATGACGATCCACATGGCGTATATTCCGAAAACAATTGCCGATTCCTCAGAATCGTGTGAGTGATTGCACAATCCAACAAACACTCGATCTCGCCTCGAGGCATCTCTTCAATTGAAGCTTGATCGAAAGAAACTTGACTTTGGGGGAAGCTTGTTTTCTTCGATTTTTCTTGAATTCTTCTAAGCAACGAATTAGGCCTGGAAGGGCGCTTGCTTGGTTTGCGAGCAATCTTGGCCTTCGAGGGATGCGTGCAAAGAATAGCACCCAAGGGAGGGGCTGGCGAGCGGGGAGGGCTGCTGGCGAGCGGGAAGGGCTGCTGGCGAGCGGGATGCTGCGGGCGAGCGGGAAGCTGCAGCCCAGCTGGTCTGCCGAGAGGCAGAGGAGGTGCCGCGTGTGAAGGTGCGGCGCGGTGGGGGCAGGTCGGCAGCGCAGGTACTGCCGAGAAGAGATCAACGGTCGCCGGAAAGGAGGACAGCGGCCGGCGACGGTAGGGATTTAGGGTTTCGGAAAAAAAGTTTTTTTTTTTTTTTTTTTTTTTTTTTTTTTTCGGAATCAGGGTTTTAGGGCTATTAGTCGGGAGGCTAGAGCAACGTGCTGATAACGTGTTCTAGGATAAAAGAATGATAGAAAAACTTTGTCTTTATTGATTGATAAAGAGACCTTTATATATGCATTACATCAAGTATCCATGATAATCATGGATTCCCTATCTAATAAAGAATCTATACTACTAGCCTTATTAGGACAAGACACACCACGGAAGTTACGGAACTAACCTTCCTTGAACAAGTTAAACAATAATTTTCAATTATAAAATTTTCATTTACTTTTTTGCCTTTTCGATTTACTAACTTAATTTGATTGTTTACCGTTTTATTGTTACGTACCATTTTCTATTCACCTTTTACCTTTCCAACAACCATTTAATATTCATCTTTTATTGTTTCACCTTTCCTCCGCCGCCACGCCGCTGGCAACCCCGCCATAAAGGCCAAAAATACAGCCCACATGATCGTCACCACCTCAGGATTTCATACCCGTCACCTCCACCGTAAAAAACCTTCGCCACCACCATAAACGGTGGCTGAACACCTAACTAGCAAGTTTAACGAAAATCCAACAATTCAAACTTCAAACAATACCTAATCGATTCCTCTCAACGCTCTATGCACGATTTCAACCTCCAATTTCACCAAAAACATTATCTCCGCCACCTCCACTAAATTCACAAAAACCGTAGAATCTTGAATTCAAAATTCTCCTTATCTGGTTCGAATTAGATCAATTCCTTTGGTAGAATTGTTGTACGGGCCGGGGCCTTCAATTTTGGGACTAGTATCGACTATTGAGCCAAACGGTGGCCGGAGAAGGGAGTTCCAATTCGACTATGACGGTCCTTTCCAAGCTTCGATCGGCCAAACAACGGTGTTTCTCACTGAACCACCACCAAAGACGTGACGAGGAGGTCGAGACGAAGCTGTTGATACCGGTGGGGAGTTGAGGGGCAGTTGGACGACAGAGATAGGTCAAGGCGATGGTTGTCGGTGGAAGAGGGTTGGCCGCGCGAGTCAGGGGAGAGGAAGAAGAAAAGAAAGAAATAGAAAGGAAAGAAAAAGAACTGAGGTTTTCGTTCAGGACAAATTTTCTTCTGACTATTTATACTCGACCAAAAATGAAAAGTTATCAATTTTTAAATCACAACTTTTTCATACAAACTCCAAATTAAGCGTGCTACGTGTCCACGAACTCGTTTTAATGTTCTCTATCTCATCGTGGAATAAAGTTCTCGGTCGAGTTAACTTATAAAATGTTATCATTTAGAACTTTCGAAACGTACGAACAATTTTTAAAACATAAAATTAAATGTAAAACCGCCATGGAGTAATTTCGAGGTTCGGGTTGATCAAAAACAAACTGTCTCGTTTTGTCGATTCCTGTCAAAAGTGAATAAGTTTCGTCTATAGACGCACCAAAACTGAATTGAATCAGTTTTGTACTTAGTAACAAATTGGGTAGACAGCAAGTAAAAAGAAAGTTACTTTTATCTATCTTTCACTTACCAATTTTCAGTTAGACACAAATGACCTTAACAATCTTACCAGCTTCTGAAGAAGTTTTGAATTAGCTTCAGGGTTATGTTTGTCAAACGAAAGAGAGAAGACCGGACAAAGAGATGCAGGTCAAGTCACCATATTTGGTGTTTGAGATGAAAACAAAGACAATGGCTTTGGATACAGCGGACCCGGAGCCGGCCTTCCTTGTTGTTATTGGGTTTACAAAAAGGAGGAAACTTTACAGTCTCCAGTGCTCTCATCATCACCAGGTTCACTCTTTACTCTTCAACTTTCTTGTTTATTTCACTGTGGGTTCTTGTTTGCTGTAGATTATCTTGATTGTTTTTCTTTGGCAATTGAATATCTTGATTCTTGAATGCCCAAGATAGATTTTGGTCTTTCTCTTTTGATTTTTCCCATGTTTGCATTGCAATGTCAATTATTATTGAACTGATACTTACATATATTCAAAGTCTTTCTGAGCTTGTTTGATATGATCGGTGTGGATGAAATGGTTAGTTTAGTTTTGAATCCGTATAGGGAGTATTCTTGTTGAGTTCTATGAATTGGTGGGTCTGTTGTTCAGTTATACCAAGATGCAGGCCTTTGTTGTCCATATTTTGGTGGAGACCACGTTACTAAAATGTGCGATACATGATTGTACATTGCTTGCTTAGATCTTTTATGGATAATTCTTCCTACTGTCACAGTGTCTTAAGTGCTCATAATAGTAGATATCTACAATGGGAATAAATGGATATGTACAGAAACTAAAATATACGAATTACAGCAGGCAATTTTCTCCATGTTCACGTGTTTAAAGACTTCAATGCATAGCTGAGCTGGAGTGGAATGCGCAAGCTTTTCAGGCAAGTGTTCGCAGAAGCAATAAGTACTGTATTCTTAAGATGGAGGTGGTGGTACAACTGCTAATTTTATGATAATTTAGAATTCACTCTATGTTTTTTTTGTAGGTGTTTTAACGGTTTGGAGGAGCTTGAATTTTCTTTTCAACAGAGTCTGATTTTAAGTGTACAAGAGCAACTTACCAAACTACCTTGACAGTTCAGGTTTTGATACGATATAACTTCTTGCTTCTTCTGTTTCTTACATTAGATAATAGTTATGAGTAAATAAGATTTATGCATTAGGATAATGAAATTTTTGAATCTGAAGTGCTTAAAGCACGACTGAGGATACTGCTTTTCTCTTAATACATTATAGACCACAAATCTGTAGCAGTTTCGGGGTGACTGTGAACTCAAATAGGGAACTCTGAGGAACTATTATTAAAAAATTTGGAAAAACTTGGATAATAGGAAGTTTTAGTATTCAAACTTGGATAATAGAGATGCGGGTTCTGGAAAAGGTTATGGGTTTAGAACAATCAGTTTGTTTGTCTACCATATTCTTTTATCTACTAAATACTGCATTTATAGGTTTCGTTGATATTTTTAAAAATTTGAAGACCTTGTTCCCTTTGGATCCATACCATCCCATGTGATAACTCCAGATAGATTCCAAAAACTATATGAATAGTTTCATTCTGTTGTGAATCTTTATCCTGTGGAACTTGAGTTTCGACAAAAGTCATTAAATAGTTATGCTGTATCGCGATATTTTGTAGCGTCAAAGTCACAGAACATTTTCTAGTACAACTGGGAGGACGGATGTCTAGCTGTCTCTGCTCTAGTCATAGCCATGACATGAACTTAAGAGCAAATAAATCATATTTCGATCGTTTCATAGAGACAATAATGAGACTGTAATGATTACATCCATATTAGATCAGTTCAACTGCCCATCCTACGTAAATGAAACCAAAGCATGGGAAAAAGAACATAATTGTCCGGCGTTTACAAATATCAGTTATTGTTCTGTAACCTGACCTAGGTAAATCCAGGATTGAAGCTATAGCGTCATCATTGGCTGAAATCAAAGTATATGGCGAGATAAAGAAAATGGATGGAACTAGTCGCTCGTTTGTTAGTCATCTGTTCCAAGATCCACAAACGACAGAAATATCTCTTTTGTTTACCCCTATCCCTATGAGCCGAAACCAAAGCTCTTATTTCTGTTGAGTATTAATTGGACTGTCTTGAATGTACCCCTTGAAAAGTTGATGCAAATTAATGGATTTCTTCCTGGGTTTCCCTTTTGGGCTTTAGTGATAGGATGATGTAAATTATGCTCTATGTTGTGAGCTGAATGCTGTTAATGTTTCTAGAGAATTACAGTTGAGTGCTGTCTCGAAACTTCCTAACATACTTATATTGGAGTATATGGAACAGAGTAAGGTCTTAGAAAGCTTTATGTAGAAAACTAAAATTACGGTTTCATGAGTTATGCCAAAGAAGGAATTGGATCAATTTGATATATGTTTCTATATGCATTCTTCCGTAGTTCCCCAAAGTAATATTTTTTTTTTTCAAAAGTGATTTGTTTCCTTTACTTTAGATTCTTTTTTATTATCAGTCTCAACCATGACACCTTACTGACAGGGATCATATCTCCTCATGCATTTGTCATGTGTATGAAGGCATGCTGAATCTTTTGCTTCTACCTAGTGCTAAAAGACTTACCCTTGCTGTATTTTTTAATCAATTCCTTAAACTTTATCCCTAAATAGTCGACCATAATGTCCATTCGATGATTTTGGTGACATCGCCTTTCATTTAGTACTCGATCATTATGTATATGCACAAATTTTGCACAAGTTATTGTTTGCGGAGATTTACAGGTAAAATGATCCCTAGGGTCTTAGTTAAAGATTCCTATATTGGACTTTGGCTGGTAGCTTTGCTATTGCTCACCAGAATGTCCGGTCTCACTAGGGATGAATGTTGGGGATTTATCAGTGGGCATTCAAGAGATAGTGAGGCAGAGGGAGTGGCAACTTATGCTATGCCATTGGGATAATCGTGTTTCAGGGAAACCTTATAAAGTACAAAATATTGCAAGAAAGAAGCTTAAATTGGTGTACATAAATTTATATGTGATTTCTTGTCATCACATATGGCATAGACCTGAGTTGAGAGAAAAAAAAGGCAATAGTTTCTGTTTAATAAATGAAAATGTAGTTTCAACACATAGTATTCAGGCTTCTGTATCCCTTTTTCTTCTCTTAATCTGAAAACCAGAAGTTCAGTAACATCATCATTTTATCTGCAGGTTTCTAGACCTTCAGCTGAAATTGATGATGGCTAAATCTATAGGTAGCAAGAAGGGAGGCTTATTGAGGCTAGTGGAGGAAAGATCATTGAGCAAGAAAACAGAGAAAGAGATAAAACTACCACAAGAAACACATATCCCTTATCTCCCAAAAGATTGTATCTCAAGCATCCTTGTGCGACTTCCTATTGAATCTCTTCAGAGGTCAAGTTTTGTGTGCAAGCCTTGGTATAGCATCATTAAAAACCCCAAATTCATTGATGCTCATTTCAACCGGTCTGAATCTGTTTTGATTTTTCTATTGCCAATGAGGGATTCTTTTTCCATGGCATCTGCTCCAGAAGAGAATCCGAACACTGTCTCAATTGAATCGAAACTTCTACGGCCAAATTGTATCCCCATTTTCAGCAACTTGTCCCTAAACTCTACAAAATTTTCTGTTCAGTTTCTTGCAATTAAAAATGGTAAGGCTGAGATAGGAGGGTACAGTTTAAGTTGCTTGGGAAGTATCAGAGCTACCTGCAATGGTCTAATATTACTTGATAATAAAGTTAAGACGGGAGGACTTATAGTCTTGAATCCTGTGACCAGGAAGCTGATGGCACTTCCTCTCGGAACCTTACATCGTTCATATAATGAATCCTATGGCTTTGCATTGAGTGATGTCACTGGTGAATATAAAATTGTCCATTTGTTTCGTGATGAGTTGGGTTTTGTCAGCTGTGAGATTTTGAGTCTCTGGACAAATATATGGAGAGAGGTCAATGGTCCTGCATTTGGGCTCTTTGGTTGGTTCGGATATGCACCTGTTTTCGCAATTGGAGCTTTGCACTGGATTCCTCAGGTTGATCGGAGCGATTACATTGTTTCTGTGGAAGTTCACAAGGAAAAGTTTCACCAAGTACCACTCCCCAAAAGTTGCAGAACTCATGACAGGATTATTGAAATAGGAGGTGCATTGGGTTTTGTCATTCATGAGGATATAAACTGCATTGACATCTGGATTTTAAAGGGTTTCTATGGGGAAGTCTGGACAAAGTATCACAGTATTACAGTGGGTTCTGTTATAGACATGATTCCTTGTTTAAGTTTAAGGATCAAGGGAGATATTATTTTCAAGAGAGACGAAGATGGCTCGCTATATGCGTATGACTTTCAGCAACAAGACTTGACAAAGGTTGAGATGGTAAGGGGATGTATCCCAACGTCTTCTGCTACATGCCTACCTCATGTCAACAGCCTTGTATCATGGATGGATGAAACTTTGGACGTGCACGATTGACTTTTTCCGCTGTATATAGATTTTTGATGGATTTCAAGCTATTATTGCTTCTCTGACTTTTATTACGGTCAATAGGCGATGGAGAAGGTTTTGTAGAGGAAATAATCTGAATGCTTCCTGTTTGATGGATTCGAGCTATAATTGCTTAATGATAAATTACTGTGAAGAAACCTTGTCTTTAGAAAGTGTTAAATAATCTTTCGGGAAGTTGCAGAAAACAAATAGGTATGTTTTTGGTGAGATAGGTAGGAGTTTTTGGTTGTGCATAGGTTCCTGCTGCTTTCATTTTTGTTCAACTCATATTAATGAGGATCTTTGAGTCATGTTCTGCTAGTAAGCCGTCTCTGACAGCGATCTGACAGCAATAACAGTATATGACGAAACAAAACAGGAGTAGATCGGAAGATGTTCATAGTCTGAGAAGCAAGCTCAAAGCTATCCAGGCTGTGCTTGAGGATGCAGAGAAGAAACAAGTGACAGAGGTTAGAGTAGGAGACTGGTTGCAGAAGCTCAAAGATGTGCCGTACGAGATGGACGACGACGAGTGGAACACTGCAATTTTGAAACAAATAGTGGAGGAAGGTGAAAATGCTCTTGTTTCCAAGAAGAAGGTATGTTTCCCCATGCCCTCTGTTTGCTTTTGTTATGGCCAAGCCAATAAGGTCATTCATCATCGTAAGTTACGAAGTTAACTTTGATTCGTAACATAGCTAGAAGGATAAAGGAACTGAATAAGAAGTTAACTTTGATTGCTGCCGAAAAAGAAATGTATGGCTCTCATCAGTCCACAATTGGCGGCCATGATGAGCAGCTTATTCTACGGCAGAAAACTTCATCTTTGGCCGATGTATCTATGATATTTGGCCGAGAAGAAGAAAAAGAAAATTTGTTGAGGCAATTGTTGAGACTTGAGAGAGAGTAACCATGATGGAGGGAGGTTCCTTGTCATCCCTATTGTAGGGGGATGGGGACTTACCCAGCTAGTCTATAACGATGAAAAGGTTAGAGCCCATTTTGATAGGAAAGTATGGGTTTCTGTCTCTGACCCTATTGAGAGTCTCGGTGGAACCCAAAGCAGTTCCAATGAGATGGAAACTCTACTTCTATGTATAAGGTCACAACTCACAAGTAGAGAGTAAGAAATTTCTCCTTGTCATAGATGATGTGTGGACCCAAGACCAAAAAGAGTGGGAGAATTTGAAACTACCAGTAATAATGCAAAGTTGTGCAGAAGGTAGTACAATATTGGTGACCACGCAAAAATAAGGGGTTGCTAAAATGATGAGAGCAACCAGTAGCATGGTCCATTTAGACGAGTTGAGTGATAGGGATTGTCTAGCATTGTTTAATAGTTTTTTTGGATAGGGAAGAAGATGAGTCTAATGAGTTTGGAGCTATTGGTGAGGAAATTTTGAAAAAGTGTAAAGGTTTGCCTCTTGCTGTAAAGACTCTAGGCAGTCGGCAACTACTAGACTGGTTTTATGTATGTGATGGTGATGGTGAAGCATTGAAGTTAGAAGATGTGGGAATCATGGACCAGCTTCAGGGGAGCCTTACAATAGATAGACCGGGAAATGAAGATGATGCACCTGAAGTACTAAACAAAATAGGTATTAGGTTGGTTATGGTTGGAGCAGCAAACTCGGATTCGGCAAGAATCTCATTTTTTGGTAGTACAAAGGGGGAATTGGCCCAAAAATTGGATAGGGGTCAAGACGCAGTCGGGCGGCGGCTGACTCAAGTGCCCCCCGAACCGCGCTAAATAGTCGCCTATTACACGGCTCACTAACTCTGCCTGGGGTGGGGGTACCTATTATTCGTCGACAGTCTTGCGCACCCGTACTCACTTAACGGATGCTGCTTAATTACGAAGGTATTTCTTTCTTATTCTTAATCTATAGAGTTCCCTTCCGTTAAGCTCTTTGAGCCAGGACTGGACATCATCATCATCTGCAGACAAATCCAGATCAGATCCTGTTTCATCATTAGCTTAGCTAAAGTGGAATAGTATAATATAACTGCATGCGTTTATCGATATGAGATAAATGCGTTAAAAAAGACCTCCTAAACCCGTCTGTCATGTGATCGAGTTTAGTCTGAATTAATAAATACATGGCCAACTGGGAAGAGTGAGAAGGAATAAGCAAGGATTCTTCTGAAATCACAATAATGCCACACCTTTCTCACTTGAAATTTCACTACTGCCTAAAGCTCAAAGCACTGCCAGACTTGCCCTACAAGATAACAGCAGTGTGTACTTTGGATATCGAGCGCTGTGCAGTTCTGGAACGAGAATACAAAAAAGGTGTGGGGAAGAAGTGGCAGAACATTTCTCACATCCCAAACCTCACGATTGAATCGTGGTGAACAAGTATCGATCATTTAATGCAAAAAAATATTGGATCTTTACTATGAAATTTTGATTTATTTTAATTTTTTACTTTCCAGCATGATGAACACATCCTTTGCAGGAGGAATCTGATTTACAGGAATCCTCCTTCATCCTCATAGGTATTTCTATTTCTCCTTTTCTTTTTCTTTTTTTCTTATTTCTACTTGCTGCATTTCTTTTTCTTTTCTGTTTCTTATTTAGCTTGGAATTTTTATTATCTTTGTTTGTTTGCAGCAAATCATTTTTCCTTCGAAGTATGAACCTGCAGTCATGTGCTCAGGAGTTTAATGGATACGCTGCAGTCAGGTCAGGAGTTTAATCCATTGTTTTGGAGTACTTATTTTGGGAATGTCCATCTCAAAATATGAACCTTTAATTTTGAAAAGTTATGCTGTATTCTCACTTTAAGGGTGCTGTTTAGGTTCTTCATGAAAAACTTGCAATTGCAAATGGAATGTGTGCTAGTCAATCCGGACACGGTAAGTAACCCGACTTCAGAGGGTTTCTTCATTTAAATATGTAAGCGAGGAAAGAAAACGAAGCATCTTACATTTTTGTTTTTTGGTCTGTGGAAGCATCTTACAAAGGCAAACAGGATTTAACTATTATGTGGTAGCTAGAAAAGTGGAGTACCACCAGCACTTTATTCAAAAAAAAAAAATGTGGAGTACACTACCTCTTATATATATATATATAGGAATTTCCTTGGCTAAGGACGTTCGCACCATAAGGATTAGTGCGGATTTGATGTTTTGACTAACTTTTCGATTGAACTTTTACATCTCCACCGTCTAGTCTTTAGGTACTCATATATAGATCATCTCTGTAAATTTTCAGTCAATTTGATAATCGGTAAGGTATTCAAAAGTGCGATTTTCTATCATAAACATGAACGATTCAGTTTTGACAAAATATAGTCTGTCCATTTGTTTTAATCTAGTTTGATATGCTAATGGTTATCAAATTGGCTGAAAATTTGCAGAGATGATATATACATGAGTACCTAAAGACTAGACGGTGGAGATGTAAAAACTCAATCGAAAAGTTAGTCAAAATATCAAATCCGCACCATAAAGATTGGTGCGGACGTCCTTAGCCAAGAAGGCCTATATATATATATATTGGATATTCGTTAGTCAAAGACTGGTGCTATCTATGCACAGGTTATAAGTCACTTCCAATTTTTTTGTTAATTTGTAAGTGAAACATTGTGTAGTCTTGGCATCTCCTTGAATTTCTTTTTTGAAACATCTCCTTTATTTTAGGCTTTTGTATCCTTTTTCTTATAAATCTTCCTTGTTGTATCATATCTTCAGCCGGAAATGAAGTTATCCGACAGAGAATCGCACTAATTGAGTTACATTGAAGGACCACATTGAAGCTTCAGTGATAAGAATGTCATTGGAGTGTCAAGCTGATGAAGCTCAGATAGGTATGCTTGCTAGGAGTGACTAAGGATATTAACGTATTTTCACACACATTTTAGTATTAAAGGTTTGATCTTTCTCAATATGTTAACTAGACTCTTAACTATGCCATAATATGACTTTCTAAACTAAAGTACTCAGAACTATCATGCAAGGTATTATTGATTGAAAGAGCATCACCTTTAAATTTCAATGTTGGAGAAGCCTACAATGTCTGCAAACCTGACTACCTGAGACCATGTAGCAGTGCTAGTGCTTCTATATATCGCTCTGGGAGGCAGATTCCCTACCTGTCTGAAGCTTGATAGGTGCATGTAAACTAGGATAAGATTTAAAGATAGAAAACCAATTCAAAGTAAAAGGTGGCTCAGTAATTGGAGCTGTAGGATTATGTCAGCGTAGCTAGTTGTTTCATTCCTTTCGTGTCTGGTGTGTCAAATTTTGATTGATTGATTGGAGATCATCTTGTACCAAATCCTGCCACCTCACCACTGTGTTAAGCTACACCTCTGTAATCAGGTTCATGTTAAAATTTCAGTATCTCAAGCTTTATAAGTGTTATAATGGGATTCTTAATCGAAAAAAGTGTTACATTGCAGAGAAGAACAATATATATGGACCCGTCAAGCTTCCTTTCTTTAGGTAAAGAGTGCTGCTTTACAATTCATGTGGTTCTAGTTACTTGATGCTTGCAATTATTAAAGAAGCATTTTCATAATGCTCTGTTATTGAGACACTTTCATCACTCCCTATCTTGTCTAAATTCGACACTATATACTTGGTAGAAGAGAGGTGAGAGCACACTACTCATCCCACAATTTCATTCTTCATCTCCAGCTCTTCCTTTTCTCGCTCTTTCATTTGTAATCAATTCCCAACCCCAAAAATGGCTGAGGCACTCATCTCTGTGCTTCTGGAGCAATTGGCTTCAGTAGTGTATCAACACACAAATGAAGCAGTGAAGCTGGTTCTGAATGCTGACAGAGATGTCAAAAGTTTCAGCAGTAAGCTCAAAGCTATCCAGGCTGTGATTGAGGATGCAGGGAAGAAACAAGTGATGGAGGCTAGGGTGGCAGACTGGTTGGAGAAGCTGAAAGATGTATCATACGAGATGGACGACGTGCTAGATGAGTGGAACACTGTACTGCTCAGACAACAAGTGGAGGAGAAGCGAGATGAGGGGGAAGGAGATAATGCTCTTGTTACCAAGAAGAAGGCATGTTTCCCCATGCCCTCCGGTTGCTTCTGTTTTGGCATAGTTAAGAAGGTCAAACATAGTCATAACATTGCTAAAAGAATAAAGGAACTGGATGAGAAGTTAACTTCGATTTGTGATGAAAGAGAATCATATGGCTTTCGTGAATCCAGAGTAGTTGGTCCTGATGATCAACAGGTTATTCGACCGAAGACTTCATCTTTGGTCGATATATCTAAGATATTTGGCCGAGACAAGGAAGAAGAGGATTTATTAAGGAAGTTGTTGAGAGAGAGTGGCCAAGAAGGGGGGAGGTTCCTTATCATCCCTATTGTAGGGATGGGAGGGATGGGGAAAACAACTTTTGCCCAATTAGCCTATAACAATGAAAAAGTTAAAGCCCATTTTGATAAAAAAAAAATATGAGTTTGTGTCTCGGATCCTTTTGATGAGATTAAGATTGCCAAAGCGATCATTGAAAGTCTCGATGGAGTCCAGAGCAATTTAAATGAGCTAGACCCTCTACTTTTATGTATAAGGTCAAAGGTTGAGCATAAGAAATTCCTCCTTGTCTTAGATGATGTGTGGGTTGAAGACCAAAAAAAGTGGGAAACTTTGAAACTACCAGAAATAATGCAAAGTTGTGCTGAAGGTAGTACAATACTAGTGACCACGCGAAAGGATTCTCTAGACAAGTAGTAGAGTAGAGGGTCTAGCACAATCCAAAAGACATCTTCTAACTGCAGGGGTCAAATCATAATAACTTAGTAATAATGGTTGAAAAACTTGTTCCTCAAATTCTTCTAATTCCCATATCTTACTATTTAAAACATCTCGCCATTCCCCTATTGTTTTCTTAAACCACAATAGACTACCTAGTGTCTTTATAGCAAGAGGCAAGCCTTTACACTTTTTCATTATTTTCACACCAATGACTCCAAACTCACTAGACTCATCACCTTCTTCCCTATCCGAAAATGCGATGCTATTGAACAATGCTAGAGAATCCTTATCGCTCAACTTGTCTAAATGGGGTTGCTAAAATGATGAGAGCAACTAGTAGCATGATCCATTTAGACAAGTTGAGCGATAAGGATTCTCTAGCATTGTTCAATAGCATCGCATTTTCGGATAGGGAAGAAGGTGATGAGTCTAGTGAGTTTGGAGTCATTGGTGTGAAAATAGTGAAAAAGTGTAAAGGCTTGCCTCTTGCTATAAAGACACTGGGTAGTCTATTGTGGTTTAAGAAAACAATAGGGGAATGGCGAGATGTTTTAAATAGTAAGATATGGGAATTAGAAGAATTTGAGGAACAAGTTTTTCAACCATTATTACTAAGTTATTATGATTTGACCCCTGCAGTTAGAAGATGTCTTTTGTATTGTGCTACATTTCCTAAAGATTATGAGTTAAGAAAAGATAAATTGATTGGGCTTTGGATGTCACAAGATTATCTTCATTTAAAGGGAAATAAAGATAGGAGAAGGATTGGTCAAAATTATTTTGAGAGTCTAGCAATGTGATCTTTTTTTCAAGATTTTAGTAAAAGTAATTTGGAAAATATTTATAGTTGCAAAATGCATGATATTGTACATGACTTTGTGCAATATCTTAGCAAAAGAGAATGCATTACTATAGATGTGGTTGAAGGTGGAAGTCAGCAGATGGAGGCAGAAGATAATAAGGTTCGTCATTTGACCTTAACAAGTGAAGGTCCACTTTCATTTCCTACTTCATTTTACACAATGGTGCGTAGCCTCACAGTTGTTGATTCAAGAATTACAGCCATCAGTTCCGGTACAATTCTGCAAATGCAATGTCTCAGGACATTGAATTTGAGCCGTAACATGCTCGAAGAACTTCCGAAAGAGATTGGTGAATTGATTCATTTGAGAGTATTATCGGAAGTTGTGTGTGATATATACAATCTCCAAACTCTGGATGTTAGCTGCTGCCAGAAGCTTAAGAAACTACCCAAGGGAATGGGAAAGTTGATCAACTTGAAGCATCTATATGTTATGGGTTGCCGAAAGGGATCGGGTGTTTGAAAAATCTGCACGTACTAGACAGTTTTATTGTATGCGAGGGTGCAGATGAAGCATTGAAATTAGGAGACCAGGGAAGCATGGACCATTTTCAGGGGAGGCTTGAGATATATGGATTGGGGAATAAAGATGATGCGAGTGCGATTGAGAAAGCACAGTTGGGGAATAAGGAGCACCTCTCTGTATTGCTAGTATGGTTCGAAATAGCAATAATATTATCTGGTTTGGTCAATGTGTTATCAATATCTTAAGGTATTCATACTGTTGAATTTCTACTCCATTTTTTAAGTTTGAATTGTGTGCACAGTTTGCGACTATGCACACAATTCAGTTAATTTTCATTGTGCGTTCTTACTTTCTGGTTTTCAAGGCTTATATATTCAAGTAACAGATTAGATATAAATTTTCGTGTCTGAAGCTTTTCTGAAATTTGTTGACAGGAATTTAACTAGTAATTGTGTTTGGAAGCTTTTTTCTGCCATCTGTGTCTTAAGAAAAAGCAGCTTTGCATGCCAGGAGCCTGGGATTTGGTGTTTGTGCAACTAGACTGTTTAAAGCCTGCCACTTCAGGGTTGAAGGCTACTTGAAGGTAAATATATGGTCCAGACCTGGTGTGATGCCCCTGATCTGGCGTCTTTGAAAAAGAAGAAAGGAAAGAAAAACAAAACATAGCCAAACCATGTTAGGTAATCATGACAGCTCGTTTTATGCCACTCCTTCCCATGCCAGCTTTGTCGTAATTGATTATTTGAAAAGAATAACAGCACTTCTCGAAAGATTTGTTAAGACGTTGCATACTTGGTTTAGATTTAATGTCTCTTAGATTCACTTTATTTTCATAATTTCAGTTTATACCAGTCCCCAAATTATGTCTATTTCCTACCATTGTTGATCTTTCTACTCGGCTGCAGAAATGAATCTGATTTTGATGAACACGTTTTATGCAGGTTTATGTATCACATGGTCTTTCACCATATAAGAAGTTTGCAATGCATATATTGAAGTGGCCCTTGGCTAAACGAGGTACATGTGATGGATCAGCATGTTCAATGATCCAAAGGCTGAATACGAGCAGTTGTAGTTGTCAATTAAATTATCTAATTATGTTAGGCTTGACATGGGATCTGTGGGTTTTCTTCTCTAAGGCTGAGGCTTTTTTTTTTTTGGAATGGACACGGATGCAGATGCTGAGAAGATTTTGTCTTGAAGGGTGGAATGGAGTACGTACTGCTCACTTGAAATTCTTGAAATATGCTCAATGTTTTATGTGGTTAAGGTGGGACTTGTGATCCATCATATATTATAACTCTGTATGCGAGAAGATAAAGAAAATTTTGTAACCTGATACATCTAATGATATCGAAACTGTTTGTTGTTCTCAGCAATGGCCGTGACTGGATTAACTTGTGAAATAGGAGTTCATCCAATCTGATGTGCGTATGCAATGAGTCAGGGATATGGAAGTACGGACTATTCTTCAGTAGCTTAAATGTTTCAAAAGTATATAGCAATTGCATTATGTTATATCCTAATGTTTCAAGGTAGAACAATTGCACTAGATTGTCACATTAGAATAGTAAAGGGAAAGCTATAAAAGGGCACTTATTGGGTGAACTGCTTGTTAGTTCTCAATGTTCATATCTCATTATCTCATTTGATCAGCCTCTTGGGTGCAGGAGTTAGTTGTTAATTGTTTTGAATACTATCTGCTTTTGTTGATTTGTCCAGGTGGAGAAATGATTCTAATTTTGATGAACACATTCTATGCAGGACAGACGGTGTATCAGGCGAACTTTCCCCTTAAGGGAACTTTGGTATGCATTTGACCGATTGAAGTGTTCCTTAATATGTTATCATCATCTTAAGCAATCCAATGTATGTAATACTTGAGGCTTGAAATAATGCACTTTCTAGTTGTGAAACTAATTTTCAAGACATGAGATTTTGTGTTTTAGGAGCAAGCTATTTGTGAAATGGATGTCAATGCTGATTGAGATTTGATTGGTAAATGGGAATTTGAAAGATGTTGTATAATCTGCATCCTAACAATACATATGGATCGTCATAACTGCTGATGCAGTTGTGTACTCAGACTGAAAGATTTAATTAGTGAAGATTCATTGTGTTAAGCTACACTTGTGTAGTCAGATTCATGTTAAAATCTGAGTTTCTCAAGCTAAGTTATGTTTAGCGAGAAATTTCACAATTGCAATTATCCTTTTCAATACATTCCTCCAATGTTCTTTCTCTTTTCTAATCTGGCCTTGATAAGCTTTATCAATAGTTTCATGCCTTTGTAATCTAATACGCAAATCAGTCCAAGTATTTGCAGTAATGAGATGATCAGTGCTCATTTCATGCTCTTTAAGTCTTTTACCAAGATGACCTCAATCATTGTACCCATCATTTGCTAGCTGACCCCGCATTGGCCCCCTTTTAAACAACTTGCAACAAAAACAGAAAACCTTATCAAGTTCTTTTGAGAACACAAGTCACTCTCTATCATACTTCTCTCCATTCCCTAAATACCGAGTGTAGAATCTTGAACTGAAACGTCTATTGAACTTGTCTGGTGGGCCACTCTCTACAGAAAGATATCTAAGAGGACCCTTTTCTACCAACAAATCTACTAGCTTTTTATCCAGGGCATTCCAAACTCTAGGATCAAAAATATTCACTGAAGTCCCATCTGCATGATTTACATCATTATGCTCTGCATCATTCTCAGTTGCCAAATCCTCTACAATTTCATTGCCATCAGTGTGTTCATCCTTAATATCTTCCATGTGCTCTTCTGATTGTTCATTAACCAAAAATTCACCTGGACCTTTTGATTTTCTTTTCATGAATGTATCAATACGGGGCAAAGACTTAACTAACTTGACTTCTCTTTTCTTCTTCATGCGTTTTGCATAGCCAGATAAATCTTTTCTTTTAAGAGGCATGTTTCTAAATAACTAAATTCAAGAACTCAGTTTGAATAAGAAAACGTGATTCACTCACAGCCGCTGCTCCTCCCAAGTTCCAATTGCCTCAATTCTCAAAAATCTTGATCACCAGACCACCACAACCTTGCAAATTGAAATTCCAAATGCAAACAATTAATAACCAGTACTCGTGCAAATATTGATCAATCTGTAAATACAATCGAGTGGATCGACCTATCTTACCTGAATCGATGAGTGGTGATGGTTGGCTTGTAGTCGATGAGATTTGAGATCAGCGCGGGCGCGTGGTGAACTGAGAAAGAGAAGAGAGCAAGAGACAGATGAAAAGTAGAAGAGGATCTGAGAAAGCAATAAAAAAAATTATGCTATATGCTGATCGGCCTCCACTAGTCTACTACCCTAAATATAGTTCTTTATTCAATTGGACAGTTGGTCCATAAAAGAAACGGAGAGATGGCCCATTTTTTAGTTTGCATGGTCAAACTTGATGGAAAAGAGTCCCCATATATTGCACTTGTTAGTATTATTATTCAATAGGGGAACAAAAAAAATTTGTGGCCCTAAAAATTTGCGGCCCTGTGCGGTCGAGCTCCTTGCACGTGTGCAGAGCCGGCTCTGCTGAATATAAAAGAGTTGGAGCAGCATCGATCATTGTTTGGAGTTGAACTCGTCCCATTACTTGGGCGCTGGTGCTGGGATAGGACTTGCAACCGCATGATGATTTGGTATCGGTAGAGTGACCTTGACGTGAAGTTTTTGCCCGGCTTGGCAGTGGCCGGGTTCCTTGAGAGTCATAGCATACCACTCTGGTTCAAAATTTCTACCACCGATAAAGTAATAGTCACCGGGTTTCTTGAGATTGATTGCATCAGATCCGGTATCATAGAAGGCGATAGGGGACTTAGTGTTGCACGACTGGTAATCTTTCCCATCGACTTGCATCAAATTCTGGAGCATCTTATCGTAGGTAAACATTATATTTATCTCCCACATGATAACCAGGACAGTGTTTCTGAAAGCCATTACGAAACGGAACAAGTGCCCAGAAAAATCATTGCAACACAGAAAACCAGGACAGTGTTTTTGAAAGCCATTACGAAACGAACAGTGGTTAGAAGAAGAAGAAAATAGGGTGTGCAGTAGATCACAAAGATGAATTGATCAAAGAGAAAGATGTGGACTGATCAATAATGTAAATGATCAAAACCCTCGCATCTATATATAGGTGTCTTCTTAGCCAAGTTGGGGACTAAAAAGGTTTCCAGTTGAGGGTGCGTTTGGGGGTGCGTTTGGGGGGGGGGGCTTTTTCGCTCTGGTGATTATAAGCACAACAACATTTGGTATTTGGTAAAACGGCTTTGGAACCCCGGCTGGAAGAAGCCCTGGCTTTTTCTGTCGAAAAGCTGAAGCAGGGGTGACCCTCCTTCTGGAAGCAGCAGTGTGGCTTCTACACTGTAGCGGCTTCACTGTAGCTAAATGAATCTTTCAAAAATCAAAATACCGTAGATTGCCCTCACTCTCTGAAAGCTTCTCTCTTCTTCTAGTTCTGTGTTGATTGCTTGTTTGGACTGAAATGGAGAGAAGCTTCAAGAAGGTGGTGAATGCCAACGACAGAGACGTGTTTCTGGAGATGTGGTGCCGCCACAAGGACAAGGAGAAAAATGGAGGCTTTCTGCTGCTTCCGAGCAAGAACGCCGGCGAGGAGCTCGATGCTGCTCCGATTGGTACGAAGGCGTTTTTTGGGTTGTTAAAGATTCAGTCTTTTTGTTAGTACTGAAGCTGGGTTTGGTTTTGATGGTGGGTTTTTGTTGCAGAGTATGATAAAGCGATTTACAGGATTAATGGGTCGGTGGCGCCGGAGCGGAGAAGTAGAGTCGATGAGTTTTTGAACTCCGAGAATGAGAAATCCGAGTACGATTGGTGAGTGTGTAAGTGAGTTTTTAAAGTTTGAGTCTTTGATTTTGTGGTTTGTGATGAGCTGATTAGGAGGCATTGTGTAATGATTGGTTGAATTTGTGAATAAACTTGTTTGCAAATGATGGGTTTCCAAATTGGGACCGAGAGTAATGAATTGGGTGTTGCTTTGTAGTAGAGATCTAAACTTCTTTTAAAACATGTTAAGAGTAATGGGTTTTTTAGGATGCAAGTTGTGGCCTGCCTCCTCCACATTGCTAAAATAACTTCCCATATCAGCAATGTTTTGGTATTGATGCAAGTTGCCACCTAGTTTGCGCCGGAGGTTACTGCATGCGTCCCATTCAGGGCTCTCGTTTCTACTAAAAGCACTTAAAAAAGTCAGTTTACCAAACACTTGGCCAATTTACTTTTCAGCAGTTTATTTTAAAAAATAAGCAGAAGTCACCTTTTTCTATAAAGCCCAGCTGCACCAAACATCGGATGTTAGATAAATTAAGACTTCTCCTGGAAGGACTTGTAATGGAGAAAGGATTACATACGAAAATAAAGAAAGCTGAAACTAAATTTGCAACTGCAGGCCCTACTTGGATTATGAGTATGTTGCAGTTCTCAAACACGTGAACGAAGAACCATAGCACGTTGGATTATGATTACATTATCTATGTCCGTTGTTTAATATCTACAAATTAATTAGGTATTCTTGCTTAACGCAACCTTCGGTGTAGCTCTAAACCCTAATTAATTAACCAAACAGGCAGATAATGATCGATAGTTTGGTTTGGGTTAATTTTTGTGTTTAAGAAATGCAATGTGCTTCCAATACTGCAAAGCAGTTCTGTTTGTACGTATGTTGCTATCAAACTCATACTACCCCTAAACATACGCATGTCTGGCGGTGTACAATTGTAAGTTCTTCGAAACATAGAACCCAGAAATGAGAAATGAATATATAAAGTTCATTTGGTACAAATTATAATAGTTTTGCGATAAAATGGATTGTGATATATAGTTCAGTGAAAAAAAAATACGTAGTTCGGTTGGTGTCCTCATCTTTGTCATCTATTTTATCTCCGGAAACAAGTTACTTGTTAGTTAAGAACTCAAGGAAGACAACCCTACCAAATCGTTATTTTTCTTTGGTCAACATTCATATAGTAATATCAAGTTGAGAAATGTTTGTCTTGCATGTATGTATGCATACATGACACATCTTATGCTAACACGTATACTATACCGACTAATATGTTGTTGACAGTAGTCACAGAGGGGCTACATAGGCCCACAGACCCGCAGTCAGTACGTCCGGGGCCGGACTGAGGCCCGAAGCAGGATCACCAGCACCCCGACCCGAGGTCCAGCAGTCTACCTTGTGACCAGGGACCCGGAGACCGGGGACGCCAGCCTGCCGAACAGGCCACCAGAGTTGTCCTTTTGTGTGCGAACAGAAAGTTATCATACGTGCCCGACCACCTATATAAGGACCTCAACTACCCACATCGAAGAGTAAGACCAAACCTCACGCCCGACCACCTATATAAACGCCTCAACTACCCTCTTTAATAGGTAACTGATCTCTCCAACTGCTTATCATACGTGCTTAAGTTATCTATTCATCTCAACTGTACTTAGGCATCGGAGAGGAGAAGACCAGCCCGCCCGGTATTCCCCTTAGTTAGCAGGTTCGCAGGAGGAGATCACATCTAGATTCATCAGTTTCTACTAGGCCTACGGGTTTGTGCAGAAACAATTGGCGCCGTCTGTGGGAAACTATATATAAAAGTCACGTAGGCATCACCAAATGGCAGAAAGCTCAGAAGCGGGGCAGGAAAGAAATACAATGGAGGGTGAGCGGGTCGCACCAGAGCAAGCGCTCATCTCCACCCCGGTCGCTGTACGGGAGCAGCGCAGCGACCAGGGCAACCAGGACGACGGCAGCTATGGGGGGCCAACCGACACGCCGGGGGCATGCAAAGATAGCGCGCGCGGGAAAAGCCAGGTGGAAGGCGACCTGCCAACGCACCGGGGCTTTTCGCTGACATTCTCGGACGATCCGAGCGACAAAGAGGAAAGTCTGCTCGATGACAGCGACCGGGACACCACGTACAGCCCCGACCGGCACGATATGGCGGGGGATATACGGGCGATGAGGGCAGAAGTCAGTCGCCTGCGCGCGGAGAGCGACCGGGATAGAGCAAAATCCAATGCTCGGTATGAGGAAATGGAGACGGTAAACGCTGCCCTGGTGGCTGCCCTGGAAAGAGGACAGCAGCATAACGCCGCTATGGCGAGGGCACATACACCCGCGCCAGGCCAACCTCAGCGCCTTGAGGTGGGACAGTCATCGGGAGGAAGGTCTAGCGACCGCAGGAGGGCGGAGTCCCCGGGCGGTACGGTTTTGCCAATGAGCACGCCAGTACCCCCGCAGTCGCACGCTTCATTCGAGGATGAAGTCATCACCCTGACCGCACGGGCATTACAGGTACTCACCGACTCTGTGTCGGACCTAAAGGCCCAAATGGAGGCCAACGAGAGAAGGGCGGCGCGACCGATGGAAGGCGCGTGATTCAACGAACGCATGGGTCCCTTCTCGCACCGGGTTCTGGAATCAGGGAGTTTTGGTAACCAGAAATCCCTAAAGCTCACGTACTCAGGATCCGGCTGCCCATACCAACATTTGGATAGTTTCCGGTCCCAAACATGCGCCAAGGGCTATTCTGATGCAGTGTGCTGCAACATTTTCCAGGAAACCCTGTCTGGAGAGGCGCTCAGCTGGTTCTATGAGCTCCCGGCAAACTCCATCGAGGAGTTTGAGCAACTGGCCGACCGGTTCGTAGGCCGCTTCATCCTCCGGGTCGAAGGAGCCCAGACATCGACCATCCTCTTTAACTGCAGACAGGCACATGGCGAGGAGCTAAGGACGTTTGTCAACCGCTGGCAAACGGCGACGACCGGGGTTCAGAACCTCGACAAGGGCATCGCCGAGATGGCGTTCAAACAGGGGCTTCGGCCAGGAAAATTTTCCTACGCCGTACGGGTGGAACTCCCACAGGGGTATGATGAGCTAATGGCGATGGCCATCAGGCATGCTCAGGCGGATCATGAAACGTATGGGCAGCACCTGTTGAAGAGAAAGCGGGAGGAGCACCCCCCGGCCGGCCGAGAAAACAAGGCCAGCCAGCAGAGCGAGCACCGAGGCGCCCAACCAGGCAGGCCCGGCAGAAATTGGAGGAACCAACAGCAGCAGAAGCCCTATCATGACAAACCCCAGGGCGAGCACAAGCCAGCGCAGTACCGGCAAGAACGCCCTCTGGCGGTCATGCCAGCAGAACGTCAAGAGGTCTTCACCACTCTAACCTCTTCATACGAGGACATCTTGCACGAGAACAGGAACATCATTCCCCCACCGCCGAGGAGCAAGTACCCAAAGGGAAAATTCACCCAGGCGCGAACAGGCAAGTACTGCTCCTACCACGAAGAAGCTACCCATCGGACGAACAATTACTTCGCCCTCAAGACAGCGGTGGAGGGTTTGATTAACAACGGTCAGCTTCAGCGGTATATAGGGGAAAGGAGAGCAGATCCCGACCGGGAGCAGGGCCAGGGCTGGTAAGCACGCCCGGACCCAATGAAGCGTTAGGTGCTAGAAATTTCAAGCAGTTAGTTTGGCATATCAACGGTTCAACCAACGTAACATCATAAGATATGTATGCCAACTATTTTGAGAGAAATCCAAGGAATTCCACCGGTGCAAAAATGTATATCCAAAGGGTATAATACAAAAAAACCGTTCCAGCAGATTTACAAAAAAAAAGAGCAAAACAAAAATCTTAAGGAGCCGCATCTCCCCCCTCAGCGGGCATCCCACCAGCTTCCCCAGATGGAGCCACCGCATCCTCTCTAACGGGTTCAGATGGTCGAAACCCGCCTTCCCCTCCCGGCTGCTCCTCTTCTGCCAGCTGCCCATCAGCATTGTCATCGGCCCCCGCCTTCGGCATTCGCGAGGTATCAAGGTACCCTTTCTCTTCCCACTCCACGTAGGCATCGGCGATACCCGACTCCCTAGCCTTTTTCAGGAGTTCAAGAAACAGATCACTATCGTGATATTTCTGGATAACCCACTGGAAAAGCTCTGGGTCCTCTTCTCCGGCCGCAGCAGCAGCGGCGGCGCGCACAGCGACAGCTCCCACCTGGAGCTCATCCACTCTGGCCTCCAGCTCGGCCCTCTCCTCCTCAGCCCGCTCCTTCTCCTCCTCGAGGCTCCGGATCTGGTCTTCTAGCTTTGCCACCTGTTTTTTGACCCTCTCCTCCAGCCTGACTTTCTCCCGCTCAAGCCTGGACTTCTCAACTTCCAGGCGCTAACGGGCTCCTGTCAGAGCGGCCACCTGCCTCTTCAGCTCGGACAGCTCCTCACTCGGGTCCGGCTGGTATAGATTGTACAATAGCTACAGAACAACAGGGAGCCCATTAAACAAGCAACAAAAATAACGAAACCCGGCAGAAGTTATGAGCGGTGTCATGGCACCAGGCAATTCTTACCCGGAGGACCGACTCCTTGCTCTTCTGGCGGCTCTCCCCCGACAAGACTCCAACGGCCCCAGGCCTATCCAGACCAAGGCCAGCCACATCTGCCGCCAGCTTCCGGACGAAGGGACTCTCCGGACCTCCCCTCTATTCCTCCGTAGGAGCGGGGCTACTCTGCTGACCGGCAGAATTTGAGACAGCAGCGGCCTTGTCCCCAGCGGAACTCGTCGCACCGCTGACCAGCTTGAGCCATTTCGCCAAGTTCTCACCAGACGACCGGCCAGACTCCTCATCCACCGAGGTCTGTGAAACGGCCTCCCCTTTCTTCTTCAACTTCGAGACAAGGTCTTCACCGTCCATGGATAGTGTGTTACCGGGCTTGACGATCGTCCGGGAAGATGCACCTGCAGAACAAACAAAGAGTTAGTATCAACTCGGTCAGCAAGAACGTCACTACTAAAACCCTGCTACGCACCGGGATCCCGCCCGAGACAGCAGTACTCCAACACCTCCCGCCGTATGAAGTTGTAGGAGCTCCACTCAAGATCATCCCAGCACCCGAGTATCGTCATAATCCTATCCCGCTCCAACTCGGACAGTACGAACGATTGGTCACCAAGGGGCTGGAAGGCACCAGGAACCCGGTACATCCTCCTCCTTTTCTACCACTTCCCACCCGCCATCACCACATTCTTCCTCCAGTTATTGTCCACCCAGGAAGGCAGATGGGTGATGATAGGCTGGAAGTGTCGGGCGCTAAAGGTCAGACAACCCCGGCACCCTTTCTTCTTCGAGAAGGACAGTCTGTACAGTGCCCGGAACTCGTTCACCGTTGGCATGCTCATCCCGGACAGCTCGTACAGACAACCAAGGCTCAGCAACTGCCTCCACTGGTTCTCGGGAAGCTGCGCAGGAGACACCTGCAGAGCGCTAAGCATGTACTGCACGAAGTATGGCAGCGGGAGGGAGAACCCGTGACGAAATTGGTCTGCGTGAACAGCAACCCAACCCGCCTCCGGGTTACAGGCCGATTCTCCGGGATTTAGCGGCCGTAACGTCACTTCATCAGGGATACTCCACGTCTCCCGGAAGGCGGCAATCTCGGCAGGGCTCATAGTACCCTCCGGTTCATCGCACGCTACAACTTCTTTCTCACTCCCGATAGTGTAGCTCACGGGCGGAGTGCCAGGAAAGCGCACCCCGTGCGGGATGCCCTCACACTCCAGAGACCCGGAAGATGAGACCCCGCCCCGGGAGCGGGCAGCGGCTTCGGACTCTGGGGAATCCGAACCAAGCCAATCCTCCAACCTTTCTTCATCGTCCACCACAGGACGCCTTTCGGCCAGCTCGGAAGTCCCATCAGAGCTCGCAGAAGCCATTTAACCTAGGGGGAAGAAAACAAAACCCCACCGCTGGTCAGCAACAAACTAGAACAGCGCCCTCTGCGGCTGTTCCCAAGTTTGCCGCAGACGCCCCGCTCAAAACAACTCACAATCGGCGACAGAGCCCCCCCCTGGCGCAAAACACCAACCAAAAAGAAAAAACACGAAGCAAAGAAGGGGAGACTTGTCAGTTCTACGAAAACACTGAGCAATGGTAGGCAAGAACCAGAACGCTTGAAGCACGGATAGCGCGAGGTACCTCCACAGAACTTTCGCCGGATTCCTCTCCCACCTTCTCTTCTTCTCTCTGGGCCAAGAGCAAAAACAGAAATAATGAAGACAAAGGAGGCCTTTTTATAGACAGGTCTGATGCCCTAGGCACCCCTGCAATCCCCCCAAAATACTCAATCAGGGCAACTTAAACGCCTGCGAATCCAGGCCCTCCATCTCAGATCGCCACCTACTGACACGCGTCCCAGCATCGATAACCTTCCCACGTCATCATAACTTATTGGACGGATGGGCTCCCTCCTTAAATGCATGTCAGCCACTTTTCCCGCCTACAAGCGGCAGTTAAAGGAGACGGGGCCAGGAACCGAGGCGTCAAGGCCCCCCACTTTCCCAGGCTCCATGGCATCTCACTGGTTAGGTAGCATTCAATCGGCTCCATGGCATCTCACTGGTTAGGTAGCATTCAACCGGCTCCATGGCATCTCACCGGTTAGGTAGCATTCAACCGGCTCCATGGCATTCCACCGGTTTTGCCACTTTCCTTCGCCCCTGCGGGCAAGGACAAGCCAGCAACAAAAGGCTTCAAACACATGGGCCTTATAAACTCGGGAGAGTTTACCTCTAACACTTGCAAACTCTTCCAGCAGGCTAAAAACCCTACATCACACTGAACTGTGATAAATATGGGGATCCATGGCGAGACTTGTTATCTCTACGCCACCCCACCGGGCTACTCCCCGGCCTGCCCCACCGTTGGCAGCAATTGTACCTTGGAAACTTGGGGGACTCGCTCCGGCATGGCAGTCCACCGATCGAGTCCTCACATTGTCCTCCCATGCACTCGTCCTGGTTTCACCCAGCTCCATATTCATTGCATGGCGGATTTCAACGCCACATTGTCATCCCATGCACTCATCCGGGTTTCAACCCGCTCCATATTTATTGCATGGCGGATTTCAACGCCACATCGTCATCCCATGCACTCGTCTGGGTTTCACCCCGTTCCATACTTATGGCACGACAACACTTGAGCACAATACCATTGGTATTGCAAACATACTCATAATTGCCGCACGTCATCTTTAATAGGTACTCACATCACCACGCCTTTTTCTGCCCGAACGTCCGGCCAAGCGCAATCTTCAATACAGACTTGGGGGACTGGGCACTGTTGGGTCAGTAACCCTGCGGGTCTGCGAGACAGGAGCGAGACATATTAAGTCCCCATTCAAGATTGCACTTGACCGGGAACTTGGGGGACTTGTTGACAGTAGCCATAGAGGGGCTACATAGGCCCACAGACCCGCAGACAGTACGTCCGGGGCCGGACTGAGGCCCGAAGTAGGATCACCAGCACCCGGACCCGAGGTCCAGCAGTCTACCTTGTGACCAGGGACCCGGGGACCGGGGACGCCAGCCTGCCGAACAGGCCACCAGAGCTGTCCTTTTGTGTGTGAACAGAAGGAAACCAGTCCCACATCGAAGAGTAAGACCAAACCTCACGCCCGACCACCTATATAAGGGCCTCAACTACCCTCTTTAATAGGTAACTGATCTCTCCAACTGCTTATCATACGTGCTTAAGTTATCTATTCATCCCAACTGTACTAACTTAGGCATCGGAGAGGAGAAGACCGGCCCGCCCGGTATTACCCTTAGTTAGCAGGTTCGCAGGAGGAGATCACATCTAGATTCATCAGTTTCTACTAGGCCTACGGGTTTGTACAGAAACATATGTGATATCAAATATGAACACAATTTAAATTAATCCAAACATTACAAAACTTGAATGCCCCAATTCAATTTCATTCTTCCTCCTAATCGCTTTCAGATGGCTTATGCATCTTGTTTACACTATTGTTATTTTGGAGGGAATCTAGAAGAACATGTATGTACGTCGTTTGATCATTTATATATATATATATATATATATATATATATATATATATATATATATATATATATGATTACGCAATGTCTTTTAGTGGTTAGTTAAGACGCATGTGTCGTATTTTAACTTATATATAGAAGAAATTGAGATCTTATTCAAACTTTATAACAACAATTTTGGTATACCAAAAATAAGAATAATGACACAATCAACAAGCTTGGCTTAAAATATTGAAGTATGTCGATCATGCCCGTGATGATTGATGTACAGAACCGCAAAAGAACACTACCAGAAAAGGCCTTATAGCCGACGAGGCCATCTCGTCGGCCGTTACCATTAATTCGTCGGCTATAGTCATAGCCGACGAAGTATCGTCGGCTATAGTCTCGTCGGGAATGCTCCGTCGGCTATACTATAGCCGACGACACGAGGCGTAAGTCGTCGGCTTATAAACCGCGGGGTATAGCCGACGAATAAAGCGTCGTCGGCTATACTTCCAACACTGCCGACGACAAGATCGTCGGCTTCAACAATTACGTAATTGCCCCTAAACCGAAGTATAGCCGACGACACTATCGTCGGCTATACGTCCAATATAGCCGACGACACTATCGTCGGCCATAACAATCGCCGGTACCAGGAACGGCTTTTTTTTTGCCTGAAGCCGGGAGGGTATAGCCGACGACATATGGTAAACATCGTCGGCTATAGCCCTTATAGCCGACGAAATAATGCCAATATCGTCGGCTATAGCCCTTATAGCCGACGAAATAATGACAATATCGTCGGCTATAACCCCTAAATATTTAAAAAAAAATTAAAAATTTAACTCGGGCCCAATTTCACTTCGTCTTCGGTTTGGCTGCAGAAAATGCACAAACAAACATCCAAATATCCAACAAATATCCACATCAATCCATCCCTAATATCCTACATACTGTACAAATTAACCCACTATCTACTCATCATCACCCTCTAAACGCGTAGCGTCGTCGACCGGATCGTTCGAGTTCCGGTGGCTATGGCTGTCCTGATCGGCTGGCGTACTCCGATGCGGGGGGGGGGAGTGGGGACGACGAACTGGGGCATCTGTGGCGGAGGCGGGGGCTGGAGTCCAGCCTGCTGGGCCTCCCAAGACTGCTGCATCCATCGGTACATCTCCGCCACAGATGCGTCTCTGGCCTGCTGCGCCGAAGCCTCCACGGCCCTCGCCAACTCCGCCTGCTGGAGCGCCTCCACCGCCCTCGCCAACTCCGCCTGAGTCCTCTGCAGCTGCGTCTGCAAGTCTCCTCTCGTCGAAGCCGCACGCTGCGTGCTGGGATTGGCCGGCGTGTACTTGAGAACCCCATCTCCCGCCGCGCCTAGGCCTCTCTGGTAGAAGTAGTTGTTCCCCGTCCCTACCGCTGCGTGCATGATCTGAGAGGCCAAGCGCGGCTCAAGGGTGTCGATCGTGGAGGCAAACTCCGCGATCGCCTCGTCGGACGCCCCGTCTCCCAGGGTGTCTCGCGCGATCCCGAAGGTGATCGCGTCGGTCTCCGCATCGATTTCCGCCTAATTGACAAGAAAATATAATAAACGAATTAAAAAATATATATATATAAATTAATTTAATGAAACACTTTTATTGAAGATGGGCGAATACTTACCACTTGGTCGGGACGCCCCGGATACATCTGCGCATGAATCCACGACAACGGCCTCAGCGGTCGGTCCCTCCTCGCCATCTCTGCCCACTGCCTCCAGGAGCGGGCGCCGCCGTGGTGGGGGTGCTCGTTCCTCCTGCGGTTGTCGCTGTTCGTCCGCGAGATTTTCTGAATTATAAGAACGAACATATAAACGCAAATATAAATTAGTAACTAAATTAAAATATTACGAACTAACCAAAATAAAATTATTAACTAATTTAGTTACTAACTAATTTAATTTAATTAGTAACTACTTAACTAACTAATTTAATTTAGTAACTAACTAACTTACTAACTACCTAATTTAATTTAATTTAATTTAATTTAGTAACGAACTAACTAACTACGTAACTAACCAACTAACTTAATTTAATAACTAATAACTAACTAACTAACTAATTAATTTAATTAAGTAACTACATAATTTAATTATTAAATAACATTAAAAAGTTATATACTAGCAGGCTAAATTTTCTTACCGAGCCCCTGTCGCTCCCGAAGTAGGCTACCAGCCATAGCCACTCGTACTCCCTGTACCGGAACTCGTGGGGGGTTGCACCTCGCCCCAAGCGCTGCTCCACATGGTACGTCCTGTAGTGCGTGGACAGCTCGTTCTTCCACTCGGAGTACCTATATTAACAAAACACAACTGTTAGATATATTCGTACACTGCCAATAAATATATTTATACAAAAAAAAGCAAAACACATAACCTGTTCTTCAGCTGCTCGTCTCTCCACCAGTCCAAGGTAGGATGGACTCTAAACCATTGCTGCAATATTATAAATTAATTAGAAAATATTTTTATATAGTTATAAGGACTGAATTCATAAATATTTATTTTCTATAATAAAAATCATATTTAATTCACCGACAGTGCATTGTACACTCGCGCCTTGATCTCATCGGGCACAGAGCCCCAGTCGGGCCACAACAGTGGGACCCTGTCCCGCACGAGCATGCCCGTCGCGTTGATGACTTGGTGGTGGTGTCTCTCCGCTCAATCGGGCGTCCATCCTCACCGGGACCGGGCAGGATCTCTCTGATCCCACCGGCCAGCTCCCTCTCCAGGGTCGACATGTTCGCTGGCCCTCTAGTCCGTTTCGTCCCCGCGGGTTTATTGACGAGGACGCCTGTTTCATAATTAAAATTAATACATAGTTAAATAATTATTTAAACTAACTAATTAAATAATTAATTAAACAATCTAAATAATTAATTAAACTAACCAATTACCTGCGTCGTTGTACTGCTTGTCCTTCTCACGAACGGCCCACAGGCCGCGGCAGTCCTCTGAGTCGAAAGGACTGTAGAAGTAGGCCTCCTCCCAGGGAATCTCGTGGGGCCGGTCGTGCCTCCAAATCTGCCTCCCCCTGGCGTCGTACTCAGGGATGGCAGGGAGGAACTGGACTATGTACATCCCCGATGGCGGAGACATACGGGGCGTGGACCCTGAGGGGCCTGCTCCCCCTGACGGTGGGCCCCGTAGCTGTGGACGCTGTCGCTGTGGGGGGACAGGGAGCATCTCTGGAGGATCCAGATCGGCGCGCGGTGGGGTCGGCTGCCGATCCTGGAACAGTGCTGAAGTGCACTGGGGTCTGGTGGCTCTGCGTCCTCCTCCGACACTCGAGTCAGGGCCCGCTCCCGTCGACTCATACGAGGAGCCCCCACGTGGATCGCTCGGAGTCAATCCCATCAACGTCTCCTCTCGTCGACTCATAGGCCGGCCTAGGCCCCGACGACCGCTGGATCCGCTCCCCCCACGGCTGGATCCTGCCTGAGCGTCGGGGTCGCTCTCGGTCCGTCTGCCAAGCCATCGGTCTACAAAGCGCCGGTTTCCTGCACAATTAGTATATAAATTCCATAAATTGCACAAAAATTCCACAAAAAAATTAAAAACTTCATTCAATGTATATATACCTAATTATATATATACGTACCTAAATATATTTATACCTAATTATATATATATATACACCTAATTATATATATACATAACTATATTTATACCTAATTATATATATATATATATATTCCGAAAATATATATATATATATATATATATATATATATCGTCCTAAAAATTAAAAAAAATATTTATACCTAATTATATATAAATTAGTATATAAATTAGTATACTAGTATATAAATTCAACAAAATTCCACAATTAGTATATAAAAACCGTAAATTTAACAAAAAATCCACAATATTAGTATATAAATTCCACAAAATTAACAAATTTAACAAAAAATCCACACAATTCCATAAATTTCACAAAAACCCTAAATTCCACAAAAAATTCACAAAAACCCTAAAATTCACAAAATTCGACAAAATTAATAAAAACCCTAAATGAGGCTCGATCGGGACTACCTGACATGGTGGTGCAGTCTGGACGAGGACCAATGGTGCGGTGCGGCGGCGACGGCGGCGACGGCGGCAGGGGCAGCTGCGGCTAGGGGCGGCTGCAGCAGGGGCGGGCAGGGGCGGGTAGGGGAGGCTGCGGCAGGGCGGCTAGGGCGGCTCGGGCGGCTCCGGCAGGGGCTTTCGGGTCGGGGAGGGCTCGGGAAGGAGGGGGCCGGGGCGGGGAGGAATCGGGTGGGGCCGGGGAGGGTCGATCGGCGTCGGGGAGGCTCCGTCATGGTCGGTCGGCGTCGGGGAGGGGTGGGGAACGATTGGGCAATTTTGGTTCTAAGCAGAAAATGAGGGAGAGGCGCCTAGGGCTCGGTTTAAATCGACGGATTATAGCCGACGATTTAATTTTAATTCGTCGGCTATAGTCATAGCCGACGAAATTCGTCGGCTATACTCTTACGGGCCGGGCCAAAATCCGGGCCGGGCCAAAATCCGGGCCGGGCCGAAGTTGGGCTTTGCGGGCCGGTTATAGCCGACGAAGTTCGGTACATCGTCGGCTATAATATGCATGTCGTCGGCTATAATATGAATCTCGTCGGCTATACTTTACGCTCTCAGCAGGCGTCAGATCTCGCCCATCCAACGGCGGACAATGAAACGGCGCGGATCGCAAGAGTTTAGCCGACGAGGTTAAGTATTTCGTCGGCTATTCCTTGGTCAACTTTTGGTCAAACCTCTAAACGCTTTAAAACGGCAATTGGCCCGTCTAAATGACGTGTTTTGGCCTGACCTTCAACAGAGAATAGTTTCAAATCGATGCGACGCAACTAACCGTATAAAAATTTTCCTCCAAATATTTACCGACCGTCAGGCTACCCATAGGAAAACGGAAGTAAAAAACACCTAACCGCAACATTCGGCACACAGATTTTGTCGGAATCTTCCCATTTTTCAACCGTAGTCGTATTTCAATATTTCGGTCGTATCTTATTTCACGACACTTTTGCATTTGAACGGTCTACGTATGGTTTCGGTCAATATACTTTAGCCGACGACTTGCAAGTCGTCGGCTACAGTATAGCCGACGAATTGTAAGTCGTCGGCTACAGTATGGGCATTATAGCCGACGAATTATGGTCCATTTCGTCGGCTATAATACTGATGTTTCTGAAAATTTGCCATTTAGGGCCTGAAAATTGCCTATTTCACCTGATAAATTCATGAATATCGCACAAACAATTCAATACAATTTCCCAAAAATTCGGAAAACGGTAATTAAGGACAAATTTTTTTTTCATACATGCATGCACCTTTGTACACAAATACATACATAAATAGTATACTAAGGATGATAATCAGAATCATCCTCATCACTTGAGTCAGACGTAGTATAGTAGTTAATATCTGGCAACCGGTGCTCGTACTCGTCGTCTGAGTCATCGTCTGCCTGATATAGACGATTCAGATTAACATCATACATGGGCACCTGACCCCTAAGAAGTCGAACCACTCTGCCCGGCGTCACATTATTATCGCGGATGGTGGAGGATTCTGGAATGTCGCCGGCGTCCGGCTCTTGGTATGCGGTCGCTTCTTGACACTCTGTGCTCACACCAAGTGTGGTAGCACTGTATATGTCTCGCTGAGACACATGGTTAACTACCTTCCACGTGCCTTTGTTCAAAGGATCGTCAAGATAAAAGACCTTTTTGGCCGCTGTGGCGAAAACAAATGGGTCGTCTTCATACACACTAGTGGCGGTATTCACCGAAAGTATGCCGTACTGATCGATCTGTATGCGGTGCGGCCTAGTATCAAACCATCGACACTTGAACAAGTGGACTTTCATGCGGTTCCCATAAATGAGTTCAACAACTGACTGTAGGACACCGTAAAAATCCACGCCCCCCTCTGCACCATCCACCATCACCCCACAATTCTGTGTTTTGCGTTCCCCGTCTCTAGCTTCACATATATACTTAACGCCGTTGACATCACACATTGGGCGGACTGTGGAAGATATCGGCTTCATCGACAACAGCCTCAATTCCTCTGAGTAATTTGTATGACCACCACTCGCAGCCACTTGCATCAGCTGAAAAATATAACTCAAATCACTCGGTGTGTTTATGATTAAAGAATAGGGAACTGTAAAAGAAAGCCATCTAATATATATATTTATACACTTACCCATTGTGGAAAATAGTCTGCAAACGTCGTGTTGTGGTAGTCGACATCACCGCGAACTTCCTTGCAGTGAAGATGGTGACGTTTCCAATATTGTACCTCCGGACAGTTTATTAGAACCCACCAGTGGGCAATCCCTACCTCATGGTCAGGCAACTTGTCCACACCCTTTTTCTTGAAGCTTCCGTATGGTACAACAGAGTTGGCGACGATAGATAGGTTGAACTCGGGGTCATCTCGACTTGGATGTTGTGGGGGGTCCTCCATCGCTCCCAAGTACAATTTGGCGTACATTACACACTCATGCGCAATGTAAGCTTCAGCAATACACCCCTCAGGCGCAGATTTATTGTGCACATATTTCTTGTAGTCTCCAAGTTGTCTGCAAGGTTAACAAGTGCATGTTAAGAGCATGCAACTTTTATTTAAAAACATGTATAAATCAAATTTATGAATAACATGTACCTTTCGATGGGATACATCCAAGTGTAGTGTACGGGACCGGTAAGCAACAATTGTTGGGGAAGATGGATCATCAGGTGAGGCATGATGTCAAAGAAGTTTGGGGGAAATATCCTCTCGAACTTGCACAAGATAAAAACGATTTCCTCATGCATTCTCATGAGGTCTGATTTTCTAACTTCTCTAGCGCATAACTTCTGGAAGAATCTTGACAACGCCACCAACGGCTCAACCACTTCATCCTCCAAGTACGCTCGAATGAAAATAGGGAAGAGGCGTTGAAGCAGTACATGGCAGTCGTGACTCTTCAATCCGTACATCTTGTTGTCTCGGTAGTTAACACACTTGCTTATGTTACCCGCATAGCCATAAGGATACCTGCATAGCCATTAACAACAATTAGATTTCATGCATATATAGTCGTCCAACAACAGATGGATTCTTTAGGGAATACATGCCTAATAAAAAGTTACCTGACATTACTCAGCCATCCAAAGATTTCATGTTTCTGGTCCCTGGTGACGGTGTAAGGAGCTTGGGGCATTTTGCTCCTGCCCTCTCTCAACCACAAATGGTCCCGCAGTCCCATATTTCTCAGATCAACGCGTGCCTTGGGGGTGTCTTTTGTTTTCTTCTCCCAATTCAAAACTGTGCCAACCACGGCTTCACCCACGTTCTTCTCTATATGCATGACATCCAGGTAGTATCTGGTAGCCAACCTGGCCCAATAAGGAAGTTCCCATAAGATGCTCTTGTGTGACCAGAACCTATACCGATCCGGCCTCTCTGGAATCGTACGCAACACATCGGGATGATTGCTAAGCGGACCAAAGTCATACTCATTCAACACTGCCAATATTTCCTCCCCTGTCCATTGCTCGGGTGCCCAGCCCCTTTCTTCAGTCCCATCAAAAGCCTGTGCATCGTCCCTAAATGGATGGTCATGCGGAAGCCAACGACGGTGACGCATCTGGACAATCTTGCTGCAATGAGGACTGGAGCAATCAACAGTCATGCACTCTGAACAAGCCCTGTAACCCCTGGTGACGCTGCCCGACAACATACCCCTCCCAGGAAAGTCACTGATCGTGCCAACAAGCATGGCATGCATCCGGAACATCTCATTTTTGAACCGGTCGTAGACCAGGTGGCCGTTCAGACTCAAGTACCGAAGCTCCTCAATTACGGGTCTCAAATACACATCGAGACACTTTCCCGGATAACCTGGGCCTGGAATCAACAATGTGAGCATGTTATATTCCTTCTTCATGCACATCCACGGTGGAAAGTTGTACGGAATCAAAATAACTGGCCACACACTGTACTGAAGCTCTTTCTTACCAAAAGGGTTGAAACCGTCGGATGATAGCCCTAGCCAAACATTTCGAACCTCTTATGCAAATTCAGGAAACTCCAACACGTTCTTCTTCCAAGCCTCTCCGTCGGCGGGATGTCTAAGGGTGTCATCGTCAGGCACATTCCTCTCAGCCCACCATCTCATAGCTTCGGCCGTGAAAGCACACATGAACAACCGCTCAAGCCTATCAATCAGCGGGAAGTACCGAAGTATCTTCACAGCTTTCTTGTTCCCTTTAGGAGTGAACTTATACCGCTCTGTATTGCATAATGGGCAGTATTCAAGATCTGCAAGTCCTTCCCCGTAAAACAGAACGCAATCGTATCTGCATGCATGAATCTTGATGTAGGAAAGGCCGAGATCTTTAAGGATATGTCGCACCTTATGATGACTGGTAGGAAGCCGATGTCCGGGGGGCATCGCCCCACCCCATAGCCGAAGCCAATCATCAACCGATTTGACAGTGCATTTGTTCTCCGTTTTGATCTTCATCACTCGCATGACAGATTCAAGGACAGTCTTACTGCATCCGGGGTACAACGGAGTCTGTTGCAATGCGATCAGGTTGTTGTACTTTTCCATACCACTTGTGTTGACCGGAGATCGGGGTAATGGCTCGAGTGGCTCAATATCAGGGAAACACTCCATCTCCGGAGGTGGGAGTTGCACATCTGGTGCTTCCTCAAAGACACCGCTCTCACGAGGAAACATATCGTTGATCCAGTTCGTTGTCGGATCATTGGAGGAACTCCCTCTCTCGGCAAATTGTCCATGATCATGACGACCCGCAAACTCTGGTTCACCGTGATAAATCCAATTAGTGTATAGGACCCAAAATCCATATCTAGCCAGGTGTTGCTCCACTGTCTCTATGGAAAACCGGTGTCGTGGGGTGGCACACTTGCACTTTTTACACGGACAATAATGAAGTGTAGTGTCTCTACAGTTAGCCATCACAAAATCCAGGAAACTCCTAACTCCATCATGATACGCCTGATCCCATCTTCCAAGGGTAATCCAACTCTTGTCCATCCTGTAAATTCAAGAAATAAATATAGCTATATATAGATATGTATATATGCACGTACTACGTACGTACGCACGTACTAATTAATTAAAAAATTCATCATTACACACACACACATATATATATATACACATGCATCCCTAAATTAATTAAAACATCGTCAATCTCCCTAATTAATTAAACACAATGTAATTTTTATATATACCAACAATATATTTTTAATTACAATTAAATTAATTAATATATATATACATTTTTTCATCAAATTCATCTAAAATCACCTATAAATCAACAATCAATCACTAATCTTCAACAAAACTTCAATTCTATCTAACCAATACAACATATATATCAACCCATTAATAATCTCATCTCAACATATATATATATATATATATATATATATATCAAATTAATCACACATTTATTCTAATTAAACTCTAAATTAACACACCTCTGCATATAACCAACTAAATCAACACACACAGCAATATACGTACCTTTCAAGCTTATGGCCGAGGTTTTGGACGATTTCAGAGCGTTTTGGACGATTTCATCGACGAATGAGCTCCCTGATGCAGAAGGTCGATCTGATATAAGAGTTATAGCCGACGAATACCCTCCTCGTCGGCTATAACCAAAAACTTTTCGTCGGCTATAACTCTTATAGCCGACGAATACCATTCTCGTCGGCTATAACCAAAAACGTTTCGTCGGCTATAGTTATAGCCGACGAGTTGTCGGCAGTCGTCGGCTATAATATTATAGCCGACGATGTGGCCGACGAAATAGTAATTCGTCGGCTATAAGGGGTTATAGCCGATGAGATACTATTTCGTCGGCCGTTTTTTCCCATATCGTCGGCTATAACCCATTTTCTGGTAGTGGAAGTCAAACTTTAGTAGATTTGTATAACATGATACCCTACATTCAAACAAAAATTATACACATTCATAGATCTTGATTTGCAGTTTTGAATTAATCGATGGACTTATTATTGCAATGTCTTGTTTACTATTTGTGATGCTAGGATTAATCTATGAAGAAGCATTGGAGTGGACTGGAGTCACTTGCTGGACTATAAGAAATTCATCAAATTAATTCAGTTCCAACCTAACAACGGCCCATCTTCTGCTAAACCCAGCCCAACTTTGCAGCCTGTTAAAAAGATTAGACCCCACGTCATCAAGATTTCTTGGGGGCCTTCTCTCCAGTCAACCACCTCGATGACCCAAATCAACGGCTCACAACCACTGCCCGCACCACATCTCAGCCGTCAAATCTCAAGTGAGACCGGACATACACCCAACATTCACAATGGCATTGCATAAGTTGCCACTCCCTCAGCATCACTATCTCTTGAGTGTTCAATGACATACCCACCCAACATTCATCACAAGTGAGACCGGACGTTCTGGTGAGCAAAGTAACAAAGCTACCAACCAAAGACCAATATAGGAACCTTTAACTAATACCCTAGGAACCTGTATATCATAGAGTTTTAACTTGTACAAGTTTGTGCATATGCATGATGCTGATGTACTAAACGAAAGGCAAAGTCACCAATACCATCAATTGGACATTATGCTCAACTATTTTAGGGTATATATAGTTTCAAAGTTAATTGAAAAAAAAGCTTTGGGTTTTTATAGATAAGTACTGTTAGAAAAACATAATTGTTTCTAGAACACTTGATATCTTCTTCTGAAAAGGTAGAAGCAAAATGCATGAGGAGATATATATGATCCCTATCGATCAGTAAGGTATCACGGTTTGAGACTGAGAATCTAAAGAAAAGAAAACAAATCACTTGAGAATATTTATTACTTTTGGAAACTATGGAAGAATGCATATTGAAACATATATCAAATTGGTTTAATTCCTCCTTCGGCATAATTCATGAAATTGTAATTTCAGTTCTAAATACAGACCTTACTCTAAACCCTAAACTTGGACCATTACTCAACATCAATTACAGCTTTGGTTTTGGCTCATAAGAATAGGGGTTTGTTGTTTGTGGATCTAATCGTTACCGTCTCCATATTGTCTCTATGAAACAATCGGAGAAAGATTTGTTTGCTCTTAAGTTCATGTCATCAATTGACTAGAGCAGAGACAGCTAGACACCTGCATGTCGTCCCAGAGAATGTTCTATGACTTTGACGCAACAAAATACCGCGATTAGGCATTAACTATTTAATGACTTGGGTGAAACTCAAGTTCCACAGGAGAAAGAATCAGACCAGAATGAAACTATTCATATAGTTTCTGGAATTTATCTGGAGGTAATTATCACATGGAATGGTATGGATCCACAGGGAACAAGATCTTCAAATTTTATAAGACATCAGCAGAACCTATAAATGCAGTTTTCAATAGATAAAAGAATAGGGTAGTCAGGCAAACTGATTGTTCTAAACCCACATCTCTCGCAAAATAGATGGTGAAACATTACTTTGAATACGCACACAACTTTTTCCAAATCTTCTTATTATAGTTCCTCGATCATAGAGTTCCCAGTCACCCTGAAACTGCTACAGGTATGAGGTCCATAATGTATTAGGAGAAAAGCTTTAACTTCAGTATGAGGTCCATAATGTATTTATTTTCAGTCGTGCTTTTCAAGCTCCAGATTCAGAGATTTTATTATCCTAATGCATAAATCTTATTTACTCATAACTATTTCCTAATATAAGAAGCAGAAGAAGCAACAAGTTAAATCTTATCAAAACCTGGTTAGTTGCTCCTTTACGCTTAAAATTAGACTTCGTTGAGGAATAGAAAATTCAAGGTCCGCCAAGCCTTCACACCCTTCTGCCTGCAGAGTAACACATACAAAAAACAATAGAGTGAATTATAAATCATCATAAGTTCAAAATGATCTTAATTTTGAACCTGAAGATGAGTGCACAAGACACCAGCATCGGCATAGCTGGAACAACAAACCGCAGTGACCAGCTAACATTTGACTGTCAAGGACAAAATCTGTGCAACAGTGCAGCAGGTGAAGAAGTACCAATTGAAGAAGCTCTTGACTTGTTTCTTTCCCGATTCCATTTTGGGGTTGAACTGGCCGGTCTGCTACAAATCCAAAGTTGAATGGTCTGATCCCAGCTGCTCCTACTATTAGTAGTCCAAAAGTAATATGGATAAGAAAACAAGTATTAATCAAAAGTCAAGCTTTACATTCAAAACATGTATATGATTTGCACACTGCAGCAATTGAAAATAATAATTCGAGAGAATTGGAAGATGAAGCAGTTTAAAGGTTTCAACTTTAATAATTCCAGAGAATTGGAAGATGAGATTTTGGGCAATCACCTGCAGGAGTTGATTGATTTCCGATCCCAAATTGATTTTGATTTTGATGCGAAACCCTAATTAATTCCGCCTCTACAGTCTTCCCTCCGCTAACAATTTTGACTCTGCTATATCATTAAAAAGCTTTAACCTTTTACCGAACAAACAAATAATTACTTTATTTTTTAATTTAAAATCAACATTTGACATATCTGGGGACGACTAAGACTGAAATTCATTCAAATTTGTTTCTAAAAATGAAAATATCTTGTGACCGTTGGGCAGGAACCGCCTTAAAGCGCAAACGGCAAACCTAAACCCAAAAGGATTTGGAATCCTTTCCTATTCTTCTTATAAATACAGACACTGAGGTCCTTCCAAATCTCAATTCTCTTCCTTTCCTGTTTCAATTGCTCTCTACTTCCATTTCTCTGTTTTCTCTGCTTTGAATTGGGGCAGAACCCAATTGGGAAACCCTAATTCCCAAATATGAGGAGTGAAAGAATGAAGAGGATGCTGGCTAGGGCAAGCGCAAATCGTAAACTCCAACACCAACCCATTGTCGTCAAAGTCAACAAGAGGATGATGGCTGATCATCATCATGAAACGAGGTCTCAGATCACCCAATACACCTCCAGCCCCTCATCACCCCAAACACCTCCTAAAGCAGAACAACAACCAATCAAGGAGCTTCTCATCGTTGCAAAAAAGAAGTTGGGAGAAACAAGGAGAAATCCAAAGTGGATCCTCAACCAACAACAATTTAAGCTTCAAATTGAAGAGGTTGAGAGAAGAGCATGTTCAAGCCCACTTTTTGAAGACAATTCTAGACTAATGCCCGATTTCTACAGATTGATATTGCAAGTGTAGTTAATTAGTTAGTTCTATGTCTATTATTTTGTTAGTTGTTACTTGTCACAACATAGTACCTAGATGCTTGTAAATTTGTACTATTTTTTGATTCTTTGGTCGATGCACCTATTACACAATACTGTGAATCAAATTATTTTTATTCAATGAAATCAACTGAATTTCAATTCTTTTATCTCTACACTTGATCTCCATCTCTATCCTCTAGTCTTAATTAGAAAGGAGCCAACAACTTCTCTTGTATTCATTTCAATAACGAGAGAGACAGAGAGACAGAGAGGTAATAATTGGTTTTGAAAATTATATAATTAAGAAAAAACAACCTACTTACAACTACTGTAATAAGATGAGAAATCCAACCGAGCTGAACAAGCAAGCAGGGACCAGAGTGAGTTAATAACTGTAAAATATCAGATCTCATATGTTACCATGGTCAAACTTTATAAGAGTAATGGTCTACAACGAAGAACCATCTCTATAATCCGGTCCATTAATGGTAAACAATATGAAGGAAATACATTTATTATATAAGTGCCGTTGAACCTTTTAGGAAAAACATACAAATGGAAACTAGTCTCATGTTCCTGTTCTATGTTCATTTGATGGCATTGCCACTATTTGAATACAGAAAAAGGATCGGTAATTTCAATAGTCAGGTAAAACCTAAGGTGATCACAAAACTCCTTGGGTTAATGGTAATGCTCTTTGTTCGATTATGAGTGTTGTATATCACCACAAGTCGATCCGCCGCTCAAATGCTGCAGTAGAATTAAGCACAGCTTCAGTATAAGTGAACTTGGTATATACAAATCACCACCAAAGTAAAAGTATTATGCAACCAACCTTAATACCTAATGATTACAAACTGTGCATCCTTTGTCTGGTCCTTCACATATTGTCCAACAATGGAGACAAACTTAACGCTACATTCAACACCAAAAGAAATCAAGAGAAATGAGTGCTAGCTGGTCAAAAGAATCAAAACAGACTAAATAAATTCAGATGATAAATTCAGACTAAATAAACTCTATATTCAGCTACAAAGTACCTAAGACAGTATCAATTTGGTGCAGTGCAAACACGTACAAGAGTAAAACGAGCTCAATGTCTGCAAGAGGTAAGAGGGGCCGGAATTATACAGGCTTTTATCCACACAAAAAGCAGTCAGCAACACAACTCGGAGTTACCTTTTCACCACCAGACAAGTTAATGTTGGAGACAACGTACACCTTCAGAGAAAGGATCCAAGGAGTCAACTAGCTCAAGTTCTGCATCACCTTCCAGTGTGAACATTCATACGTGCTCAAATGACAAAAGTGAGAAAATGCAAGCCTGTTTCTCACCAAACTAAAGAAATCGACCAGCAGTAATATACCAAAATGGAGGTTCATCCCTATCAAATAACCGAGTCAATCAAAAGCATTCTCAAATGAGTACTTGCTACCACCTTACAGAGGGAACTTATTCTCAATGAAAACAGTTAGTTTTAGTACACATGACAAGCTCAATGCTCCTTTGAGCTCGACTTTCTGGAAGTAGTAGCAAATTTCAAATCATTAACATGGACCACTGAGCTACCATCTCTGTTAATCTAATTCTTCTTCACAGCACAAATATTCCTACAAATATTTTCTACAAATGTCTCTGTTAAATGGATCTTGACAGGGTATCTTTATGTGCCTAAAGAGTAAAAGTTGACTTCCTTTAGCTAGGAATTACAAAGCCCACCGAGCCAAGATCAACAAACTCACTGCTGACAAAGGATCTCCTAGCCTCTACATTTGTTATAATTACAGGAAGAGGCTATATATGGGGATCAATATATTCCTTTCCTCCCACTAAAAATTGGATAATGGGGGGTTGCAAACAGAAAAAATTCCAAGAACAACCATCAATGTTGGTTGAAAGCAAAAATACAATCTACCAAGAATTCAAAACAATAAAGGTATTGAGATGAGCAAAAAATGCCCACGAATATAAACAAAGGGAATGCATCCAAGGCCATGATAAATCATATCAGCTTTCAAACTACTCCAATGTCACATTCACAAGGACAAAGAACAGCACAACATCCCCTCTTGAAACTCAATCCTACATGATTTCCTACTCTCACTAGCTAACCCATATTTGGAAATCCTGGACATCATGAAGCAATGCATCAGCCCTTCAACTTGGAAAGGACTATGTTCCTGACTCTTCTTCGTAGTGATGTTGGCCTACCCTTTAGAACCTCGATCATAGCCTTTGCAACTGGCACAAAACACCTTGCCCATCATCACCTCCACCAACTCTCTGCACTCCTCTTCAGATGCGAAGCTCTCTATCACAACAGTGTAGGTAGCAGCATTCGGCCTCATTCCCTTATCCATCATCTCAAGCATCCCCAAAGAAGTTGGGATCGGCAGTGAGTCCTTTGATTAAAACAGTGTATGTGTAGGAGTTAGGGGCAGCCCCAGCAGCTAACATGCCCCAATACGCCTCCAGAGCACCCTTGGTCTTGCCAAACTTGAGATAGGCTTCAATAACAACCAGTGTGGATTACAACCATGGGAGTTAGACCCATCACAACTACGCTCTTATAAAACTCCATGGCTGGGTCGGCACTGCCATCCTTAATCAAAGCCCTGTGCATCTTCAAGGATGCATTGTAGAGGCAACCACACTTGGTGCGCCACTTGGGGAATTCTTTCTGCACATCCTTGTCAGTGGTGGTGCTGACAAGATCATCATACATCTCCATTCCCTTCATTGCTTTTGAGAGGTTGTTTTCTTCAAAGTGATGAACTTTGGAGTCAACGACAAACCCCTTAGATTGTATATGCTGAAGGAACTCCCCCGCCTTTTCCACTAACTCACGGCAGGCAATGGCCCGCATCATCCCCCTAATCTAACATTTCTAACAAAACTATAAGACCAGAAGATGAGTGTGTTGCAAGTAAGATGATGTGTAAAGTGTAAGTGCAGGAAGTGGGGGCGACACCGGTGGCTATCATCTGGTGGTAGACCTCGAGAGCAGCCTTGGTCTTGCAGGCATTAATTGGTGTAGGCCCGAATGACAATAGTGAAGACGGCGACTCAGGATGAGGCCTAAAGAGAGCTCTTTGGCTTCCTCAGTAAGGTGAACACCTTAATGGCATAAATGTTAAAGGAGTCGTTGGTTCGAAAACCTCCATTACATGTTTCTTGAGGTTAGGGGGAATTGGTTTCCTCCATTGATATGATTTATCACATTAGAAACTAAATTAGCTTAGGTGCAGCAGATATTAAATTAGAAACAACAAAGGTCAGAGCTTTAGAAAAGGAAAGCGACCCAAATCAGGCAGATCAAAGTGAAGTGAAATTAGGGTTCTCTGTTCTAAATCAAACTAAACAATATGCCATCGCCGGAGTGTAAAGATCGGAGCTTTACTGAAACCAGAGTGCAGAATGAAACGAATTCAGGGTTTGGTACTAGAAACAGATCAACAAAAGTAGAGATAGATGAATAGAGTGGTTGCCCAAAATGAAGATGATGAAGAAAAGCTCACTCACCTTTCTCTGCTGATCTGCGGCGGTATAGGTCAGGATTGAAACGCTGCGTTTTGCTCCGGGAGAAGAGAGATGAGTTCATCAAAAAAGCAACTGGCTTCAAATTTCGAAATGCCTAAACCATCGGACTTCTAGTGGTCTCTCTACCCGCTCATATACACACCTATTTTTGTTTTTGGGGGGAAAATGATACAATCACCATGGGCTGCAGGGAATATTTTCGTGCTACCTACTCATGGAGTTGGGAATTTGGGAAAGCCTAAATGGTAATGTGAAACCGTAAGAGCATACTGTCACGACCCTCCAGTTTGTGAGGTCGCAACAAGGGTGTCGCGATGCATAGGCGAGGCTGCGTGGCACAACCCGCCGATTTCCTTGAGCATTTCAGGGACAAACATGGCTCAAGGGTTGTTCTTGAGAATGCAAGGGTGTTCTCAAGTGATCGAGTATGTCGTAGAGTTCTCCGGAAGGATTCAGACGACTCTAGGCAGCTCCGCAGCACTGTGCAGGGCAGTGCAGGGGCATTCCGGAAGGCTGCAGGCCATCAAGGGAGATTTCGGAAGACTGCGGAGCATCGGGGAGATCTCCGGAAAGATCTAGACAACTCCGGAATCGAAGGTCTTGATCTGTGCAATCATTCCTAGGAAGGAATTGAACCAATTTACACCAGGTAAGGAGAATTTTGAATTCAAAATTCTAGAGTTTTTTGTGATTTCGGTGGAGGTTGGGTATTTGATGTTTTTGGTGTAATTGGATGTTGAATTCGTCTTTAGGATGTCGTAAGGAGATGTTTAGGTGTTGTTTGATGTTCGATCGGTTGATTTTTGAATTTGGGGAGAATCGGCCGCCGTATGCGGCGGCTGCGTGGGTTTTTGGCTGCGGAAGCAGTGGTGGACGAGGTTCTGAGGTGGTGGCGATCGAATTGGGTGAATTTGGGATCGATTGGAGGTGTTTTGACCTCCTGTGGCGGAGCTGCCGGCGGCGGTGGCGGCGCTACTGTTCCGGCAGCGGTGGCGGCGGCGCCACTGTTTCGACGGCGAGAGGTAGGAAATGATGAATAGTGAAACAGTAAAAAGTAAAAGTAAAATAGTAAATGGTGAAAAGTAAATGGTAAAACAGTAAAAATAAAAGTAAATAGTAAAAGTAAATGGTAAATAGTAATTGGACTTTAACCATTTACTGTTTGACTTTCACAATTTACTGTTTGACCATATAATTACTGTTTGACCTTGGATCATTACTGTTGACTTGTCGTAAAAAGATAAAAGCTGATGCAAAAGGGTTTTACGACGAAATAACTAGGAAAAAAAATTAATCGGACACGGGGTGGGTGTCCTGAGTAATTTCGGACGTAGATTATCGGTATTGAGGTGTAATTCCTATACCGATAACTGAAAAAGGAAAAATTATGAGGTTTCGTACGAGTGAGGACGTCCGTAGATTTAACATTTATAAATAAATTCCGAGTTTCGTAATAATTATAATTACGTCCCTATTACAGGTCGAGAGGTTATTCGACGGGACGAGAGATCGGATTAGCGGCGCGCTCGGCCGTACTGTGAGTGGATTTTTATTTTAAATAAATGCATGCATAACTAATTTAATAAAATGCAGTTTATTTGATAACAATAATTTCTGAAGTATGATAATTCCTAAGATATTTATGATATTTTGTTCAGTTAATATTTAAAGGTATATATGGTTTTGGGGTTATACATTTACTACTATTTTAGTAGTACGTATTTTAATCGAAAATGAGATTTTCGAAAGTAGTATGATTTGATAAATTATACTTAATTGTTTTTATTGTATTTTATATTTAAAAGACCGGAAATGAGATTTCCGGGGATTTTATTATTTCATTATTTATGATTTTGACATGTGAGACATGTCGACATTATATATTCTTGTCGATATTATTTTTACGACATTGGGACATGTCGGATTTATATTTATATGTTCTTTCGAGGCTATGATTCTATTTTTTTATATGATATGTTCAAGCCTCAGATGTGCAGTCGGGGACCGTACGGATTTATGATATATAAGGGGAAACGTATTTTCGGTTTTGTTTTCGGATTTTCACCATATCAGGGTCCAGATATATATTGATGCTAGCTAGCTTAGTCGCCTGATCCCATACGAGGTGACGACTTGACCACATAGGTCAGATTCACGCTCGGTGGTCGACGTGTACAGGTAGCGTGGGACGCTCTAGAGTCTTGGAGAAGAGAGACTCTGACCCTTAGCCTTGGAGGCTCATCAATATTAAATGGTGGTAGTGATGTTCTCTTGTTTTATTATATGATATGATCAATGAGATTAGTCAGGATATTATATTAATTGGGTTTCGGGAATATTTTCGACTTTCATTTATTTAATAAATTCCCGAACCAGCGGGGCTGGATTTTTAATTACAAGAATATTTGGGAATGGACCAATGAGATTGGTCCAGTTATATTTTATTTGATTATTCGATATACCAGTGGGGCTGGGTTTTTACTACAAAATGATTTGGGATTCGGCCAATTAATGGGATTGGTCGTGGTATGTTACTATTTGATTTTCAAAGTATTTATTTTGAAAGTATAAACAAAATATTATTTGTATATTTGAGATATCAGCGGGGCTGATTAATTATTATGATTTTCTTAAACGTGGGACGTTTTACGAAAATGCATGCGTAGTGGTTTTCAATTATAAAATATTGGGAAAGTAATATAATATTTTATATAAGGTATTATACGATATTATTTTTATCCGCTCACTCTAACGTTTTTAAATTACTTTCCCCTGGGTCATTCGGTTTAAATCGCCCAGTGTGCAGAGTAATGGTCAGAGGTCAAGAGTACTCGGAGTCGAGGCATAGTCATCATCGTTGTCGCTTCCGCTAGGTGGGATCTGTGATCCCTTATTCTTTTATTTTCATATTATATTTCTTGTTATATTTTCATTTGTAATTCCAGTTCATTTTATTAGATTGCTCTGATTACCTGTGAGCCAGTTGAATTAGATTTTGTGTTTATTTGTGGCGGTTGTTGTGATTTGGGGAGCAGGTGGCTCCAGGTGTTACAGTTGGAACTGGAATTTAGAAGTGTTTTGGTTGTTGCAGGTTTTAGGGTTGTCCATCTTAGAGTTAGTCTTAAGGTGGTCCCCACATGATCTTATCTGGATTTCAGGGTGAAATCTGAGGCGGGTCCTGTCAATTACATTACGGAGTTCACCAATTTAGTGCTTGAAATCCCCGACATGTCCTACAAGGATGCTCTCTTCAACTTTATGGATGGACTTAAACCATGGGCGAAGACCGAGCTAAGACGACGAGGGGTGCAAGACCTTGCTACCGCCATAGCCGTGGCCGAAAGCCTGATCGACTATGCTAGTCAAGGTGAGTCCACGGATGAGCCAAAGGAGAAGGAGAGTAGCTATGCCAATGGTGGGGGAGAAAACGGCCAACGCAAAGACAAGCCCCGTCGTGAAAGTTACTCGGCAAGGAGCAAGGAGAAAGCCAAGCCCCGAGATAATAGGTGTTTCTTCTGCGAGGGTCCGCAGTGGGCGAGGGACTGTCCACAGAAGAATGCGCTAAGCGCATTGTTGGGAAGTCGTCGCGGCGAGGGTGAAGCCGAGAGTAGCAATGGTGGTGCACACATAGGGTCCATGCAGCTGCTGAACGTGATGCGATCGACACCAAAAGTCCAGAGTAAGGGGTTACTCTAAGTCGACCTTGTCATCGGAGGCAAGCCAACCACGGCAATGCTCGACACGGGTGCGACAAACAACTTCATCAGAATAGAGGAAGCGAAGAGGCTGAGACTTAGGTGGAGCGATGGAGGGGGCTCCGTCAGGGCGATCAATTCACCAGCGTGACCCGTTCATGGCACGGTTCGAGGAGTCAAGACCAGCGTGGGAGCTTGGTCCGGGAACTTAGACTTCTCGATAATTCCAATGGATGACGACAAAGTTGTCCTGGGCATGGGTTTCCACGAGCAAGCCAAGGCAATCCCAATGTCATTCGCCAACAACTTGTTCATCACGCGGGGTGATGAAACTTGCATAGTACCCATGAGGAGAGGTACAAGGCAAGAGGTGCAGGTGATGTCGGCGTTGCGATTCGAGGAAGGCATCAATGGGAAAGGGAAGGGCCCAGCCGCATTAGCCAAGTCAGGGCACGAGACTACGAGGGTAGCTCGGGCGGCTTTGCCTAAGGCTGCTCATGGGGTGGAAAAACGGGCAGTCAAGAGGAGGAGGCGACGGGAGTTCAAGGAAGGGGACCTTGTACTCTTGAAACGCTTGCCACGACAGTTCAAGACCTTGGGGAAGGGGAAAAAAGGCTTTGTACGAGGGTACGAAGGGCCGTTTGAGGTTGCCGAACGTGTGGGCAAGGTTTCATACAAGCTTCGATTACCACCAAAGTTGGGGATCCATCCGATCTTCCACGTCAGTGTGCTAAGGGCATACCGGGGAGACAAGGAAGATCGATTGAGGGGAGTCTCTCATCGGGCACCGATGTCAAGTGGAGATGACAGCCCGATGATCGAGCAAGCTGAGAGTCCGAGGATGAGGACATCGGCTAGCGATATCGCCAGGACAAGCCGAGGGCGTCATGGGTCCAGCGATACACCCTTGTCGCGACGAGGGCGTCGCGAGCATAGGTGGGGGAGAATGTCACTACCCTCCAGTTTGCGAGGTCGCGAGAAGGGTGTCGCGGCGCATAGGCGAGGCTGCGTGGCACAACCCGCCGATTCCCTTGAGCATTTCAGGGACAAACATGGCTCAAGGGCTGTTCTTGAGAATGCAAGGGTGTTCTCAAGTGATCGAGTATGTCGTAGAGTTCTCCGGAAGGATCCGGACGACTCTAGGCAGCTCCGCAGCATTGTGCAGGGCAGTGCAAGGGCATTCCGGAAGGCTGCAGGCCATCAAGGGAGATTTCGGAAGACTGCGGAGCATCGGGGAGATCTCCGGAAAGATCTAGACAACTCTGGAGCAGCCCTGTGCAGGGCAGCGCAGCCCCGTGCAGGGGTGTGCAGGGTTGTGCGGCACATGGGGGAGGTTCAAGGGAAACCTCGACACTTCTAAAACTCTCTAGGACACTTGTATATAGTCTTAGGCATCTCTAGAATTGTATAGCAACGATTTGTATCTAGCTAGGTCTAGAAGTTTCTCAGGCAGGCAGGCTGCCTATATATAGGCTGTCGGGGCGACATTCGCCAGGCACGGAGGAAACATCAATTTTAGAAATTTTAAAATTTTGTAAACTTTCTCTAAAACTCAATATAAGTTGATATTCTTCAACGATTTGGTTTCCTCTACCATTTTTGTTCTAGCCAAGAGGTTGTTCGACCAACGGAAAGGCTGACTTAGCATAGGGGTTGCTAAGGCCGCACGAGCGATCGAGTCGCAAAACTTAAGCTCGTGACAATACGCACCCCTTGCACACCATCAATCTATCAATTGTAGAATCGAAGCAAAATACACACAGTCCTCCGTAACATGTATTTTGATGGAGCAAAATAGAAAGCAAAATACTCATACTTTCGTGGGGCCCATCAATTGCACACCATCACACCAGCATGCAATCACTGATAGAGCAAGTGCTGGTTTGCATTTTTGGCTGTCGGTCCCGCTAACATTCTACCCCTCAATTCTTTGCGCTGCATAATTTCTCTCCATCAATCTAGCAAAAGAGCTGCATATTTAGTTGATTGCATGCCCCTGCTGAGGCCCACGGGATTTGCAGTTTGCACGGTGAAGAGTCAAGGCATGAATAGTGCTAGGCTTAAGTAGCACCCATTCATAGCTAAACTTACCATCTACATACAAGTAAGATTTTTTTTTTTTTACAGTGGATATACTGAAACCAATCCCATTTATAAATCTTAAACCATAGAAATAAACGAGTAGCTTAAGCTAAGCTCGTGTGACCTAGGGCTGTAATCCGGCTCGTCCTGTTCCATTTGTTATTTGTTCGGTAGGTTAAAATTCATGCCAAATATGAGTTGAGTTTGAGCACAATAGAAATAAACGATTAGATCGAGATGAACTCTAATATACCTCCTGAGTTCTAGAGAAACTTATGCTTGAGCTTCATATGCATTATCGATAGTTTCGTTTGTACTAAAGTTCATAGTTAAGGATAAGGATATGTCCCCAATATCATTGCTATTAGTATTTTTATTATTGGTTAGGCAGAAATGTCATTTTAATAATCTAATTTGGTCGACATTTTTTGTCACTCAACTTTTAAAAACTTTACTTTGGTCATTCAACTATAACGTTGGATATCACTTTGGCCATTTCATCTGTTTGACCAAACATAGTTGGATGACGAAAGTGATGTTTCTTCCTATTGATTAACACTGAATTAAGCGGAAGTATGAAGCAACAACCAGAATGGGTCTAATTAAGACTTAAGTTGTTAGACAGTTGAGTCAAGTTTGAGTTCAGGAAAATATTATTTGTTCAGAGGCCGATATATAGTTGCTCAACACTTTGACGGGATAGAATTGTCTTGCATAAAGAAATGAGACTTTATATGCAGTGTCAAATATACATGGTAACCTTAGAGAGAGAAACCACAACTTATGCAGTGTCAAATATGCATGAAGACAGGTCACAGTGCCGCTGAATGTTTGCACAGGCATAACTATATATACTTGTCAGCAACCAACTGATATTCTTGATGCCAGTCAAACTCCTCTCGTGCATATTGACAGTGCAACTTCAGTTCCCTCTAATCTCTCTAAATGGCAGCAAGAATTGCTCAAGGAAATTGAAGCTTTTCCGATACAAGGCATTCAGTCACTCATATCTACTCCTTCGGATCAGACTACATTACACTGTAGGTATGCTCTTATCCTATGAAGTTATGCCAATTACTGCCGCTCATTAATCCGGGTTGATATTATGGGATACTGCATTGCTGAAGTCTTTTGGCTCTTTTCTTATGCAAAATCTGATGGCAGCCTCTCTCCCATCAGGTGTTAAAGTGTAATGTTAGTAAATCAATATATATTAGTATAGCCTTACTAGTTAGCTAGGAGTCTCATTACAGCTGTACAACATCTTAATATATATAGGTATAAATTGCTACTGCAACTCTTTCACTCTGAACTGTAAACCCTAAAAAAAAAAGTCACTATCCTCAGTTGAAGATTTGGTACTTGTTAAGATCCAAGTTTCGCTGGGGCGTTATCAGAATCGCAAATAATAAAGCTCATAACCAAGGAGTGTAAAATCAATATTATCGCCGATATTTCGGTGATATTATCATTTTTCCACCCCATCGATATATCGATTCAGTTCTGCCATTTTCTCGTCGAAATTTTTCGATATTTTCCGATATTTCCACAAGAGGTAGTGGAAATGATGATTACAATGGAGGGCAACAAATGTATTTTACTGAGGAACAATATTATACACATACAACTCAAGACGACCATGGTGATAGAAGAGCATGTCATAGATACATTGGAGGTGCCACAAGAGGTAACTTTAATCCATGACAAAGGGGTGATGGGAGTCTATCAAAAATTACAGAAGATTCTTTGTCAACTAATTTTGGCTCAATAGGTATGGATCATGGTAATTATCAACCCAACAATCATAATCAGAACTTTACAATACCGTATCCATCATATTACCTGCCTTATGGTATGTCATCCGGTGATAGCTCATGGTCTCAGACACAAACTAACTCATATGCTGATAATCATGGAGCAACGCGTGGTCCATACTATCAGTCTCAGAATCCTCAAAGATCGCCACTTGACTCATATGGTTAGCATGTAAGTCAATACACTACAACACTGAATATCTTAGGCGACGAAAATTTTTCGTCACCTAAGATGGATTTTCGTCGACTAAGATTTTTGGTGACGAAAATTTTGTCGCCTAAGTTTCGTCGTCTAAAGTTTGTGGGCTAAGTACTTAGACGACGAAAATAACAAAATTTCGTCGACTAAGATACTTCTTAGACGACGAAAAAATTTCGTCGTCTAAGCAAAATTGTGACGAAAAAAAACTCTGAGACGACGAATTTTTTCGTCGGCTAAATTATGGCTTAAACGACGAAAAAGAAATTTCGTGGCCTAAGATAATTACTTAGACCACGAAACTCAACATTTTCGTAGTCTAAGTTTTAATCTTAGGCGACGAAAGATAAATTATTTCGTGGCCTAAGATGGAAACTTAGTCGACGAAACTATATTTTTTCGTCTCCTAAGCTTCACACTAAGTCGACGAAATATTTTATTTCGTGGTCTTAGATTTTTACTTAAGCCACGAAATAATATTTTTTCGTGGCCTAAGAGTTTATCTTAGGCGACGAAATTATTATTTTTCGTGGCTTAAGTACATATCTTAGACCACGAAAAAATATTTTCGTCGACTTAGTATACATCTTAGGCGACGAAACAATTTAGTTTCGTCGACTAAGCATGTATTAAATTAAAAAAAAAATAAAAAAATTTCAGATACTGAATATTCAAATATATTAAAAAAATTATCCATAAAAATTAAATACCGAATAATATCGTACAATACCGAATAATATCGTACAATAATATAAATTCATACATTTGTTCAATAAAAATATTACACATCAAACAATATCGTACGTAGGGAGAGTGAGGAGCCTGCAAGCTACTGTGGTCGGTTCCTAAACGACTGGAACTCTTGCTCCAACCAGCTAAGACGCTCAGTTACCAATCGTGTCTGCTCCTCCTCTGCAAGTCTGATACGCTCTCGGGCCTCCTCCTCTGCAAGAGCTATACGCTGTCGGGTCTCCTCCTCCAGTCGTCTCACACGCTCCGCATTTGACGACCGACTGCGTCCGGTGGAATTTTCCCCTTGCGATGATTGGGAGCCGACACCGAAAGTGACTCCTCCTAACCCCCGGATCTCACCGCTGTTTCGCGGTCCCAGTGCGTTGACAAGCACTCGGGCTTGAGTCGGCTCGTCAAAATAGTTGACGATCAAACAACAACAATTCCAATTCCAATTCCAATTCCAATTCTTATACCAAGCACAAAATCAATCAATCAATCCATCCATCCATATTATCCACATATACCAATTCTTATATCAAAATAAATCAAATCTAAATTTTCCTATACCAATATGAATTAAGACAAACATAGAGGCTGTCATTCCACAACAACAACAAATTTATAATGTACTGAATTAGTGAATTGCACTTAACACATAACAAAAGATGGGTTTAACATACCCGATTGTCTGTTTGGGAGAGGGTGATGGAGAGGTCGCGCGAGAGAGGGAGAGAAAGAGAGAGACAGAGGGACAGAGAGAGAGAGGAGGCTGGCGGAGAGGAGGTGGAGACTGAGGAGGTGGAGGTTGAGGAGGTGGAGGCTGGCCGGCTGACGAGGAGGTGGAGGCTGAGGAGGTGGAGGCTGGCCGGCTGAGGAGGAGGTGGAGGTTGGCCGGCTGACGAGGAGGTGGAGGCTGGGGAGGTGGAGGCTGACGAGGTGGAGGCTGGCCGGCTGACGAGGAGGTGGAGGCTGAGGAGGTAGAGGCTGGCCGGTGGAGGCTGAGGAGGTGGGGAGAGGAGATGGAGGCTGAGGAGGTGGAGGCTGAGGAGGTGGAGTCTGGCCGGTGGACGCTGACGAGGTGGGGAGAGGATCGGAGATGGAGGCTGAGGAGGTGGGGAGGAGAGGAGATGGAACGAAACAGATATAGTGAATTAGGGATTCTCGGGTATATTTACCTCACTTAGGCGACGAAACACCATAATTCGTCTCCTAAGTTAAATTCTTAGACGACGAAACACCATAAATCGTCGCCTAAGTGTATTCCCAAATTTTCAATTAATTCAAATCAGGCCGCCAAAATATTAAAAATAATTTCAACTTAGTCGACAAAAACTTAAGTTTCGTCGACTAAGTATAGTCTTAAACGACGAAAATGATATTTTCGTCGCCTAAGTAAAAACTAAGACGACGAAACTTAAGTTTTCGTCGACTAAGACCAGTTCAAATTTTGGCAAAATTTATTGGCGGAAAATAAAGTCAAATTTTAAAAAATAATTAACACTTAGTCGACGAAATAACCTGTTTCGTCGTCTAAGTAAACACTTAAACGACGAAAAAGTCTGTTTCGTCGACTAAGCTTAGTTAAAATTTTCCCAAAATTTATTGTGTGGAAAATTAAAAAGCCAATTTTTTATAAAAATAATAGACACTTAGTCGACGAAATTACAAGTTTCGTCGTCTAAGAAATTACTTAGTCGACGAAAACCTCATTTTCGTCGTCTAAGTATTTACTTAGTCGACGAAAACCTCATTTTCGTCGTCTAAGTAAATTCTTAGACGACGAAACTTGTTATTTCGTCGACTAAGTGTCTATTATTTTTATAAAAAATTGGCTTTTTAATTTTGGCATTTTCGGCCATGTTCATATAGGTGCATTTGGTCGACGAAAGACCCCAAATATCGCAATTGTGCCCATTTTAATTTTCTTGACGAAATTGTAATCCAACATAACGTACATAACAGAACACAGTTGAAAACAAATTATACATCAAAAACAAATTTATTGAATTTAAAAACATAATTTAAATCTGATCATGGTTCTCCATCATAATCGTCATCGTCTGTATCGTCTGCATCTTCAATCGTATCAGTTAAGCCATCATTGGAATCGTCATCGTCGTATGTTTCCTCATCATCGTCTGATTCCTCATCATCTTCGTCATTAATGAAGTTTTGATTGGCTATGTTTTGAGATGTAGATGCATTTGGGACTGCAATGAATTCATCAGAAGTGACGAAATGTAAGCGGTTGTTGTCACGAATAGCCTCTGCATTAGGGATTTGAGAAGCCGAATGCTCTTGATATGGTTCATCAGTGTCGCCGTCATCTTCATCATCATGTTCTGATCACCCCCTTCAACTGTAGACGCACTCCATATATTCCTATGTGACATCGGGTTAAGCACTTTCCAAAATCCACCTGCCTTAGGATCATCGAGATAAAATACTTGTTTTGCCATGCTAGCAAGAATGAACGGCTCATTTTCATACCAACTTGTGTTTGTATTCACCGATAACATGCCGTAATCCATCTTTGTACTCCCAGGAACACTTTGATTAGTGTTAAACCATCTACACTTGAACAAGACAACGAGCATATTTCCATATACTAGTTCGACAACGGCGAGTAGCACTCCATAGTAGGTGAAGTCGTCACCATCTACCATGACCCCGCAATTTTGCGTTCTGCGGTTCACATCTCGTTGAAGTGTCACGAACTTGACGCCCTTGACAAAACACATCGCGCGCACCCTGTGGGAAATTGGCATTCTAGCCAAATGGTGCAATTCGGACGAGTACCAATCACTGTTCTGTATTTGGAGATTTTCCACCTGTCACATTGTGATAAGTTATTATTTAAATTGAACTGACTAGCTAGAATACTAATATTGAAATGGAGATATTGTAACATACAAAATATTGTGACGTACCCATTTGCGAAAGTAAACAGGAAATGTTCTTTTGTGCGTCTCTTTCGGCCTTCGGTCTCGACGATTTGCTTCAATCAGCTTCAAATGCTCACCCATGAAATATTGTGCTTCGTCACAGTGTTGTAGTACGCACCAATGAGCTTCAATTAGCTCAGCATCTGTCAGTCTTTCTGAAGTTGGTAAATTACCAAACGGATGTACAGCACTTGAAAGGACTGAAAGTTTTAACTCTGGTACTGTAGAGGCTGCTGTAGAAGATTCTGCAATGTTTTCGTCACTGTTACGGAGATATAAGTTGCAGTATGTTACACATTCATGTGTAATGTAGGACTCCGCTATCGATCCTTCAGGGTGACTCTTGCTTTTACATAACTTTTTGTATTGAAACAGTTGTCTGAAATTACACGTACAGTTATTAGTGAAGTATATATACAAGAGAATATTATAATGAATGGGGAAATCCGAATAATAAATAGTACCTTTCTTGGGGATACATCCAGGTGCAATGAACTGGACCAGTAAGCAGTGCTTGATCTGGAAGATGGATCATCAGATGAATCATACTGTCAAAGAAAGCAGGGGGGAAAATCCTTTCCAATTTGCACAAAATGTAGATGATGTCTTCTTTGAGAATGAGAACATCTGACTTCTTCAGCTCTTTAGCGCATAACTTCTGAAAGAACCTACACAAGGCTATTATAGGTTCGACCACATCTGGATGAAAATAGGGTCGGATAACCACTGGAATAAGACGTTGTAGCAATACATGACAGTCGTGGCTCTTCAATCCGTTAAACGTATTAAGCCCCAAGTTAATACACCGAGATATATTTCCTGCATACCCATGAGGATACTGTACTCCTTTAAACCATACGAAAATCTGCTTCTTGAAAGCCGGTTTAACTGTGTAAGGTGCAACAGGTATGAAAGTCCCTGACGCCGTCTTCACTGGCCACAAGTGTTCTCGTAATCCATTCTCCTTCAAATACTGACGTGCTTTCAAAGTGTCCTTACTCTTTCCTTTGATATCAAGAATTGTTCCCACAATGCTGTCACTTACTCCCTTCTCTATGTGCATGACATCTAGGGTGTGTCTAAGAATGGATTTCGACCAGTAAGGCAAATCATAGAATCTACTCTTGTGTGTAAAACACTTGTACTCGTCAGGGCGTTCCGGAACTGGTATAGATAAATCACCGCTCAACACCCCGAAATCGAAAGAGTTCAGCTTCTCCAAAATTTCATCACCGCTCCAGGGACGGGGTTTAGGACGAAGCTCTACTGTTTTATCAAATGCTAGATCATGAAATCGCCACTGGTGGTCAGCTGGAAGCCATCTACGGTGACCCAAGTAACACACCTTCCCAGCGCACCAAACAGAATGGACTTCGTTCAAGCAAACAAGACAAGTTTTATAACCTTTAGTCGCCTGAGACGACAACATCCCATAACCAGGAAAATCACTTATGGTAAACAGCAGTATTGCTCTCATCATAAATGATCTTCCACTGTGCCTGTCAAAAGTAAGAACTCCATTTTCCCATAAGTCTAACAGCTCGTCGATCAAAGGTTGCAGATACACATCCAAACACTTTCCTGGAGACCTTGGGCCGGGAATTAACAGAGACATCATACTAAATTCCTTCTTCATACACATCCAAGGAGGCAGGTTGTACGGCACAAGAATAACAGGCCATGTACTATGACTCAAACTCATATTTCCATGGGGATTGAATCCATCTGAGGCAAGGCCGAGTCTGACATTTCTAACATCTCTTGCAAAATCAGGGAATAATCTGTCAAAGGACTTCCAGGCCTCGCCATCTGCAGGGTGTCTGAGAGTATCATCATCTGTCCTTCTCTCTCCATGTCATCTCATTTCTTTTGCTGTGTGTAAAGACATGTAAAGACGCTTCAATCTAGGAATTAAAGGGAAATGACGAAGTACCTTCACAGGAACACTGTTTTCCTTAACTGTGCCTTGCTCCCACCTCCACGCGTGGCATATGGGACATTCATCAAGCTCGGCTTTCTCTTTGTAAAACAAAACACAGTTGTTCTTGCAGGCGTGTATTTTGTTATAACTGAGACCGAGATCGCCCAATATCTTATGTAGCGTCTAATAACTATCAGGTAGATAGTTAGGTTGTGGAAGGTGTTCCTTAAACTGTTTTAGAAGACTATCAAAAGAGTCATTTGTCCACCTACTCTTGACTTTCAACTGCGTCTGTGAGATGATGGTCTCTAAAACAGTGTGAGGACTACCCTCGAATAATGGGATCTGCACTTGAGCAAGTAGTCGGGTATACTTATCATAATCAGCACTGTCAACAAGAGGAGTTGTGCCATCCTCAAAAACTGCCTCTTGGAATTCCTCTTCCTCGCGTACTGGAGCAAAAGTAGGAAAAATGTCATGTAGAATGTTCATCGCCGGGTCAGTATAAGGCTCGAAACCACCAGCAATTGTTCGGTCATGGTATCCAGCCTGGATTTCGGCAACCGTAGGTTCATAATCTGCTTCACCGTGTTTACTCCATGTTGTATAATTCTGCATAATACCTCTGTTACACAGGTGATCGTAGATTCGGCCGATCGTCTTGCGCTTAGTATTCATATAACTTAAGCAGGGACACCTGTGTGTTTTCTTTCCTCCACCATGTTCACGTACAAAATTTATAAAAATTCCTACTCCTTCATGGTATTCTTCGCTCTGTCTTGGATACTGCATCCAACTCCTATCTCTATCCATCGATCACCTGTTATATATATTAATTAATATAAGACAAACAATAAATAATCACAAATTAACAAATAAACAATTTATATGCATGTTTTTTCTCGACCTTATGCCTCCGGTTAGGGTCCTAATAATCCCATTCAGGAGCACAAGACTTTGTTTCACAGTTTGTAGATCTTGTGTATTCGTTTTCAGTCGTGGGAAAATTTCGGCAGCATCTCCCCACAGTTCCTCAAGTGCACGAATATCTATACACCTAGTATGCACTCGAGGAACAGTTATGGGAGACCTCGTCGAAATATATACCCACGACCGCAAACGAATACACAAGACCTATACAAACTGTGAAACAATATGTCCTCTGCCCCCAAACTGTCCAAAAATGGGACAATTCAAGAATCTCTCCATGATTCTCGAACGGGATTTCTAGGGATATATATAAATGCATGTATATCACCGCTAATTATAAATCATATAACAATGATTTTCGTCAAATAATTATAATTATTAATTAAAGCATTATTAAAATATATAATTAATATATATAATTCACTAATTTCACAAAATCCAACAATTTAATTGACTATATATAGGTATGGATCAACAAAAGCAACATATATACTAGCGATCACCTCACAATATACACACACAACAATATATATTTCTATAATTCTCTACCTCAAAAATGAAATATTTCAATGGAAAAAATTGAAATTATAGTTGAAAAAGATGAATAAAGAGATCATACCAAGTTAAAAATCAATGGGTAGTAGTGGAGAAGGCTTAGGAAGACCCGATTTGAAGCTTTTCACATCCAAGAATGAAAATCGGTGGAAAAATTTGAGGGAAGGAAAAAAAATTTTGTTTTTGGGGAAAAATGGCCTCTGTCCCGATCTGGAAAACGACTGCAGGCTTTATAGTCTGGATTTACTTAGGCGACGAAACTTAATTTTTCGTCGCCTAAGATCAAAACTTAGGAGACGAAAAAAAAAATTTCGTGGCCTAAGTTTGGATCTTAGGCGACGAAAATATGTTTCGTCGTCTAAGAATAAAACATGCCGACGAAAAAAATAATCGTCGTGCCCGTTATTTCTTAGACCACGAAAAAAAATTTCGTCGTCTAAGATTTTTTCTTAGGCGACGATTTTTGATATTTCGTCTCCTAAGTAAAAATCTTAGGCGACGATTTTTTGTTTTCGTGGTGTAAGATAATGCAGGGACGACGAATATTTTTTTCGTCGGCAAGGTTTTGTCTTAGACCACGAAAAGTTTAATTCGTCGTCTAAGACTGTTCTTAGACGACGAAAAAATTTTCTTAGGTGAGGAAATTTTTTTCGTCGCCTAAGATGTCTTAGGCGAGGAATTTTTTTAAGTTTCGTCGCCTAAAGTTTTTTTCCTTGTAGTGATATATGCAGAATTTTAGAGGAGAACAATCATTCAATGAATATTTTTCGCAATTCACCCATGACTCTACACAAGACGATGAAGAACGCAGTGCGAATTACGAACCTCATCGGTCTTCTGTATGGTTTTAAAAACTTCATGTACTTGCTTTTGTGAAATATTATGTACAAATAATGTTAAAGGGTGTGACGGTCTAGCCTCCTTTTAGGCTTCAAGCATAAATTATATATATTAAATCATATTTCAATAAATATCAGCTCTATTCACGTAGTAATTCATATAACATTTCAATAAATTGATATCTATTTGAGTTTATCAATACTTTCTTCTCATATATGATCGATAACATAGCATAAAACAACCTTAGAAAGTTTCAATACAAATTTCTATGTATTCCTTATAGTTTCCGTCGTTTTTATCAAAATTTCTAATGGATCGTTATTTTATCGATATTTCCGTCGAAATATCCGTTTTAAAACGTCGATATTTCCCTCGATATCCGATATTTTACTCCTTGCTCATAACTAATTCTATTTCACAACCCTTGGCTTGAAGTTCCTCGTCCATAATTCTCGATATATAACTCGTACACAAAAGAATTAGACAGAACAGCAACCAACTCCAACAAACAAAGTGTTAGTTTATACAAGCCAGATGGAAACTTGGTAAGAGTAGAACCTGACTGGTAAACCATCCTATCCTAATTGGGATTGAAAATAATGAAGCTCAAGTTTAGGTAGTTCTACTAACAACTCAGATCATTTGCGAAGACAGGTCTAACATAGGGATCAGACAAGAAGTGACCCTATTTCGTAGAACTCATTACCAGTAAGGGATCAAGGCATCAAGCTTGTACGTATTAAATATTCCACAGACATGTCATATGACCCTTGAATCTCTTCAAGCACGTAATCTTTTACTACCCCGAAATCTAAACCTTAGATCATGAATGAAGAATTGGCAGAAACAGATTTCAAAAAACAAGCTTTCAAAATTGGAATTAACTTGTATAAAATTCCAAAAAGGCTGCAGGGATCCTTCTCAAAAAAAAAAAAAAAAAAAAAAAAAAAAAAGCTGCAGGGATATCACTAAATTCCCTGCATTCTGCTTATAGCAATGAAAGAAGTTGGTGTGGTGGCTATCGTAGAAAATCGCATACTGAATCCTGAGGGACTGTCATGGTGGAAACTCGATCTGCCTTACCTGAGTTGTGCCAATATGAAACTACAATAGTTAAAAATGAGAACTTTAGAATAAGATATATCAGCAGTAACCACTAACGGGCATAAGAAAAACAAAGATTGGGAGAAAAGGTTACCTCTTGGAGGACAAAACTAGGCCTCAAAGCTCTTATTCTGTCGTGTCATGACCCTTTACCTACAGCTTAGATACAAATACAACCTAGCTAACGTACATTCTATTTCCGACATCAATATTACAGGTCTTTTCCCAGTTAGAGATGTGAATGGAAACAAAAGGAAAGAGGAGAAAAAAAAAATAATAAAGACAAGGGACACTTTACATTCGGAATAGGAGCAATATCATTTGACATTGCTACTATGGATTGGAGTACGTAACAAACGTTCTGACTGCTTGGAAGCACCCCTCTTGACCTTCTCACTTTCTGCTGCTTTTTTCATTTTAAGCTCACTCCGTTTGCAATTTTCGTCATGGGACTTGATGAACATTCTGACAAAGTTGAGTAAGGTTGATATAACTGCAGCAAAACTTGAATTATTAGAAAAGTAGCACATGATTACAATGAGACGAGATGTGTGTGCCTCAATTTCATGTTGACTTCTTTTTATAGACAAACAGAAGATCAGAAGAGTTTTTTCATGACTCAATAAACCACTAAAAGCATGGCCACTAGTGTGATCCAAAAAAGAAATTCACTTACTAGTCGAAGGGTATATCTTAGGTTGACAGATACAGTCCTCGTGTGGAACTTAAATTGATCTGATATGTCGATACTACACGATAAATAAAGTGAAAGCATAATCTATTGCGAACAAGCCTCTACGTGAATGTCACATATGAGTGGATACCTTGATCAAATGGGCATTTTGCAGGATCTTCTCCAAAATTAAGAATCAATGCATCAACATTTCTACCCTGTAAAATATACATCCCCATGTAAGAAATACTTCTCTCAACATTGTTAGGCTTAAAGTAGTATGCTTTAAAGCAAGACTTACCACGGTAGAACGGAGGAACCCCTTTAGAGTCTGAAGGTTAGGACACACATTACAAATCATGTAGATTTTCAAAAGGAACTAAATGGTGAGCCATAGTCTATATAGATTTACAAATCAGAAACTAAATTGTCAGCCATAATCTATACTGTTGATCTATCATATAGATTTTCAATAGAAAAATTATATTGGAGCATGTCAGTCATGGAGGCCAAAAACAGCATCTGTTTCATGTGTTCAATATTCTCGTTTGAGAACAGTGGCCGAATATATGCAATCATATACAAAGAAGTAAAAATGCACCAAGAAAAAACGCACCACACAATGTACAGCAAGCAATTACCCTAGAAAGAAAAAGTTGCTAAGAGATTAGACGTTCTGAGCATGTAAGCTACTGCAACAACTTTCATATTTAAGTCCGTATAACACCTAGACAACATGAACGACTGTATCCAGGGTAACCAAAATTGCAACCCAATACCAGTAAAACAACCAAGCTCCAGTACCATATTGAAGACAATTCCAACAATTAGTTGCCTCTTTATCCAATGACTGTATGTCGACCTACTTAAATCAGTTGCCTCTCTATCCAAACCCAGTTCCCTCTATTCTACAAACGAGATGGCACACCAACCACAGTCACTCCCCATTCATAAACTAACCCAGCTAGCTTTGCAGTTGCAGGGGTCTCATTCACTCTCAGTCTTTTATACATAACAGAGAAAGCTAGCTATAGATTGTAGATAGATGAAAGGTTAAGAAAATAAAATTGCGAAAGCTTGCTGACTAATTGATTAAGTTGAATACTATAGAATCTTGTTTCCTCATTTTGACATCAGTAACACACAACTGGTAGATCAACTAAGTTACAAAACATGGGAAACCTCTCAGCTGAACTCCAACTTTGACATTTGTATCCGATTACTTCTCGGAAAGCCTACACTCGTGAAGATAACAAAACTGGTGCACAAAATCAAACGAACGAATGATTATTATTACATCGCATCACACCTCAAGCAAGACGGTAACAATGAGTAGAGAAAAGTTATATACAGATACAAAATGGGTTTTAGTATTGGAGAATGAATCAATCTAAAGCTTTCAACTTGAATAAAAGGACTCGGTGAAATAACCTAGATTCATCATTTCATCCCCAAATTCTTGTTCCTGTCGGGTCGAACCGGAAAGGCGGAAACTTGATGGAGCCAAACCAGGCGGAGTACAGAAGAGCATAGAGATGATGAAATTGAACTCAGATAACCAGAACCCAGAATCATTGATTCCCAAAATATGATCTAAACCCCCTAAAAATTCAATCTTGGGACCGAAAACCCCTAACTTTGCTCTCTCTCGCTGGAGACTACCTTACAGGAACAAATAAACTTAAAATCCTCTTTAAAATAGAAAAATAAATAAATAATATAAGGAATGAATAACGAAAGCCCCTAACGGTCACTAACTGAACTGACTTGGTAACCAAGACAAGACAAGACTCCGTTGACTCTTTGACTGCCTCCGCGGCAGTTGTCAGAGAAACCGCCCAACGATCATTTCACCGCCTCTGCCACTATATATATCAATCTCCCACTTCACTGATTTTACAGTTGCATTTCTCTGTCTCTCTTTTTTTCTTTGAGAATTGTCTCTCCCTGTTTCAGTTTCTCTAAACCCAGAAATCCCCAAATTCGTTTTCTCTAACACACAATTGGGACGGGAAATCCTGATTCTCAATGATGAAGAGGAGTGATAGAATGAAGAGGCTGCTCAGTCGGGTAAGGGCAACACAAAAAGTCAAACGACCCAACATCATCAATCACAAAACCCCTCAAAATGGGTTGAATAACAAGAAGATGATGATTGCTGATGATGATGATGATCAAACCAGGTCTTCCAAAAGGTTGAAACCCTCCAGCCCCTCATCACCCCAAACACCTCCTAAAGCAGAACAACAACCAATCAAGGAGCTTCTCATCGTTGCAAAAAAGAAGTTGGGAGAAACAAGGAGAAATCCAAAGTGGATCCTCAACCAACAACAATTTAAGCTTCAAATTGAAGAGGTTGAGAGAAGAGCATGTTCAAGCCCACTTTTTGAAGACAATTCTAGACTAATGCCCGATTTCTACAGATTGATATTGCAAGTGTAGTTAATTAGTTAGTTCTATGTCTATTATTTTGTTAGTTGTTACTTGTCACAACATAGTACCTAGATGCTTGTAAATTTGTACTATTTTTTGATTCTTTGGTCGATGCACCTATTACACAATACTGTGAATCAAATTATTTTTATTCAATGAAATCAACTGAATTTCAATTCTTTTATCTCTACACTTGATCTCCATCTCTATCCTCTAGTCTTAATTAGAAAGGAGCCAACAACTTCTCTTGTATTCATTTCCATATATATGACACTGGCGTATATGAGTTCTTATAAGCTTCATGGAGAATTGAACTGCCATGGAGAAACATGATATTCAGAATTTGGAATGGGTGGCATAGAAGATTATGGCTTAGAAAATGAACAGAAAGATATTCAAAATAACGAGAGATATATATAGGTAATAATTGGTTTTGAAGATTATATATGTGAAACATAAAAAGCTACACGCATAGGCTTAACCATTGTCCACACCCAACTATCAATATACAAGGTTGGTAATCAAAGCAGTCAAGCATGAGTGCATGACCTTGCCCAACAAAGCAGTTGTCTATAATTTTTCCTCCTGGACATTGTTTAACACTCTTTCAACCCAGACACTCAACTACGAGATGTGGAAAGAGAAAGGGAGGAAATTAAAACTATAAGCTTTGTCTTGGTACCACTTACAGAAAAATTATGTTCACCTACGTACAGATGACACCAGCTGTGGAAAAGGTTTATACGAGCTCAAGCTTAGAGTATCAAACATCTTGCTTGTTAGACCATAGGAAGAAGACGCTTAGAGAAGGTATCCACATATTGCACACCAGGTATCAACATATCAGTCTACTTTGGCCTCACACCTTGAAGATCAACAATTCAATCCCAAGTGTATATTAAGATGGCACAATGTGGTAGGGGAATCCGATGATAATAAGATACAGAAATGCAGATATCGACTTTATAAATTCAGCATACATCAGAATTCACATTCAGTATTCATAAGATAATCTAATCCAACTCTTCCCCAACTTTAATTCAAATTTGATTGTTGCATAATAACTGGGATCATATGTCCTGGATCGATCCCAATCACAGAGAGTCCATTCCTTTTACACTTTCAAACGTCAAATAGTTTAGCATCAGTCATATTTTACTTTGACAACTAAGAAAAAACAACCTACTTAAAACTACTGTAATAAGATGAGAAATCCAACCGAGCTCAACAAGCAAGCAGGGACAAGAGTGAGTTAATAACTGTTCAATATCAGATCTCATATGTCAAACTTAATAAGAATAATGGTCTACAACGAATGAAATATGACTAGTATTATGACCATTCAGTAGGTGATTAATTTCAGCTGTTATGGCCGTTGAGTTCCCTATATTCGATACTGATTTTAATAGCCAAGGCCAACCTCACACTATAAAAAGGGCCTCCTATTCCTAGTCTAAACACACCAAAAGCAATCAGCTCTTCCTCTCTCAAAGCTTTCTCTCTTCTGCTCTTGTGTTCCTTTTCTGGTGATAGAAAGAGGGTACTCTCTTCAGTTCGCAGGCTTTCCTATAGCAGTGCAGCTTCAAGAATTCGTTAGTCGTTGTATTCTGGGAGACGAGCGTCAACAGACCTTTTGCACCCGTAGAGGCGGCGTAGTTGTCTTAAGGAGAGTGTGTGATACACACGAATTGACTTTTCTAATTCATCTTGAAACTCATTCGGTATTGGTTGAATATTTCTTCATACCTTATTGTTTATTTCTGAAACTTAAATTTCTAAATTCAAGTTAATATTTATCTCAATTTATATATGCAATATCATACCATTATATATTTACAAAATACTGGTCACTCCTTATACTATAAGGGTCTCGACAGTTTAGCCCTTATGATTTTAATTTAAACCGATCACTCCGCGTACTCTCAATTTTCGACCAATTATTCATATTCCATACCTCTGTTAAAAAAAATCTGTTAACTCACTGACGTGGACAGTGTAAAAATCTTACATGTCAATTATAGCCTTGGCACACATCTCATCTCTACCTAAACCCAGAGCCTAAACGTTTTAAAGGCTTTCGCTTTCGAGTTGCATTGCCAGCCAAACCATTTCATCAATTAACTCTCGAGTTGCCTTGCCAACCCAACCATTCCATCAATCAAATCAAGTTCGATTGACGACGAGAATCTCCAGTAAGTAAGTGTCTCATGAGTTTCATCTTGGATGTTTGAGTTTGGCACAAATCTTCTTCTCAGACCTAGAGAATGGGGACTATGATTGTCTCCTCTTTCTGGAGACTTTGCTTTGACTGAAATTCTTGCAAGGGACTCCCCGGGTTCTTGAAAATTAGGCAACGAAGCGAGTTGACAACATAAACAACGGAGCCGTCGATAAAGGACGACTTGGCCACGAATTCGAGGCTTTTGATTGCCGGAATTCTGGTTTTTGTGAGAAGGACCGACTTTGATAATTTGGGTGGAGAAAAAATGAGGTATAGTTTTGATTATTTGGGTGGAGAAGAAGTTAATAGAAAAAAAATAATCTGATTTCGTCATTTCGATTTATTGGGTGGTGGTGGGGATATGTCCCTGGAGATAAAATGGAGAGTTGGTTTAATTTGGAGATAATGGGAGATGAGGAGAATGATTTTTTTGTTAATAAGGTTAGTGAGGTCAGAGAGGAGGCTCGGTTCACACTCATTAGGGTGTGGTGTCGCCAATGAGTAAAATATCGGATATCGAGGAAATATCGACGTTTTAAAATACGGATATTTCGACGGAAATATCGATAAAATATCGATCCATTAGAAATTTTGACAAAAACGACGAAAACTATAAGAAATCGTGGAAATTTATATTGAAACTTTCTAAGGTTGTTTTATGCTATGTTATCGATCATATGTGAGAAGAAAATATTAATAAACTCAAATAGATATCAATTTATTGAAATGTTATATGAATTACTACGTGAATAGAGCTGATATTTATTGAAATATGATTTAATATATATAACTTCTAAGGTTGTACATAATATTTCACAAAAGCAACTACATGAAGTTTTTAAAACCATACAAAAGACCGATAAGGTTCGAAATTTGCATTGTCTTCTTCATCGTCTTGTGTAGAGTCATTGGTGAACTGCGAAGAATATTCGTTGAATGATTGCTCTCCTCTAAAATTCTACATATATTGACTTACATGCTAACCATATGTGTTAAGTGGCGATTTTTGAGGATTATGTGACTTATAGTATGTACCACGCGTTGCTCCATAATTATCAGCATCTGAGTTAGTTTGTGTCTGTGACTATAAGCTATCACTGGATGGCATACCATAAGGCAAGTAATATGATGGATACGGTATTGTAAAGTTCTGACCATGATTGTAGGGTTGATAATTATAGTGATCCATACCTATTGAGCCAAAATTAGCTGACAAAGAATCTTCTGCAATTCTTGATAGACTCCATCACCCCTTTGTCTTAGATTAAAGTTACCTTTTGTGGCACCTCCACTGTATCCATGACCTGCTTTTCTGTCACCATGATAGTCATCTTGAGTTGCATGTGTATAATGTTGTTCCTCAGTAAAATACATTTGTTGCCTTCCATTAGAAATTAAAATTAGGTGTTGAAAATTAGGTGTTTTAAATTGTTGAAAATTAGCTCTTGAAGGTAGGTTAGAAATTTTGTGAAAAATATCGGAAAATATCAGAAATTTCACGGAAATATCGGAAATATCGGAAAATATCGGGAAATTTCGATGAGAAATTGGAAGAATTAAAACGATATATCGATCCCACGGAAAAACGAAAATATCGCCGAAATATCGACGATATTTTCGATGTTTCACTCCTTGGGTGTCGTTCTTGGTGGATCACATATTTTTTCATATTAGAGAGAGTTGTGGGATTTTAGGAGATGAGTTGAGGATAGTGTGGACAATTTGTCTAAATTGATGGTGCAATTTGATGAAAAGATAACGGAATGACTAGATGGTGTGAAATTGTATAGTATAAGGAGTGATTTGTTGAAATTGAAAATATAAGGACTAAACTGTCGAATCTCTCAAAATATGAGGAGTGACCGATATTTTGTCATATTCTTTATGATAAGTATGTCAATCTAAGATTTCAATATTAAACTGCACTGAATTGTTTCCGGATAATTGTTCAGAAACTGTAATCTCTACGTATATGTGCAAACTAAACCTAGACACCCAGTTGCATGCTACTTGCAACCTTAAATTAAAATTATAAATTTGAATGGATCGAGGTTATGTTGGTATTAAGTAGAAGTTTAGGAATCAAGTGAATGTAATTAGCTAGGCTTTAGAGGTAAGGTAAAGTATCTCTAATTCCCTTCTTCATCGGTTCCTTGGCTCTTAGGCTACTTCGATAGTGTAGCTGTCGTGCCCCTCCTTAGCTAAAATGCTAGGAAACCAAGTCGCGGGAAATGCCGTTCCCCCAAGTAGCAGAATATGAAGGATAATGCATGTTTCGATACTTGATTAGTTCTAAGTTCTAACATCTACAACTTAATTGTCGAACCATAAATATTGTTTGATATACTTTTCAAAAATAAATAAATGTTAGATATATGTGCTTCAGTGTTATTATATGAATACTCAAACAAAAAAACTTGCAACGCATGTAAATAACTGTTAACATGCATCTCTATATGAATTACATGAATAATACAATACAATTTCAAGTTCTATTCATACTAACTATATATTAAATGTTAGTATCACATGCAATATGTTAGGACATATCAAATGAAATATTCTTCAATTAGTGAAACTTGGATGAGTTGAGAAGACTCCACCCCAAATTGCAGCATCAAATCAAGGTAAGGTCTAAAGTTGGTTGAAGCTGCTGCATCAACTTAGCTCCAAATCAAGAATTAGTTTCATGTTGTTTAGCACAATTTAAGTTTCTTGTTATTCTCTTTCCCTTTGTTTCCTTTTAAATTCTCTTGTTTAAGCATATTAGCATTTTCCTTGTGTTAAGAGACTTTACTCAAGTAGTGTTGATAGTGGCTAGTTTTCCTCAAGACTTGCATAGACTCTTTTAGTGGACCAACCATCTTTATGCACAAGATCAACCTCTATTAGATTCTTTCAAACAAAAATTACGGTTTCCCAATTCAACATGTCTAGGTGAGAGAGAGAGAGAAAGAGAAGCAGTTGCTAAGCAAGAAAATCGACTGAAAGAAACCTTAGCATCGAAACCCTGAGAGACTTTTAGACGAGAGCGGTTGTTTTGTTTTTTATATTCCATGTGTTGTTACACTAACTAGATGCATAGTAATATAAATCTACGTTTTAATTTTAGGACTCTTTTGTGATAATCTCGAAAGCTAATGTAGGACTACAATCTCATCAAAAATCTCGAAAAGAAAGAAACGTCGTCACATTAAGAATAATGACTTGAATATCGGAAATCGGTATTCAAATAGGCTTCTTCATGATGGTATTAATCATAAATTACTGTTTTGGATTTATCGAGATTCTCGAGCAAAAGATAATGCAGAATCGGGTTGGAGCAGATTTTGGCCAGAATGTCTGTTCGGAACACATAATACCTTTCCAGAATGGGAACGAAAAGAACTACAAGGCTCATTGATTTAAGGCAAAAGATATCGTTTTAATAATCCAATTCGAGATTTAGTGCATGTAGGATGATTTTGTATTATATTAGGTTTCCTTGTTTAAGTATTGTTCTTTATGTTTTCTAGTTGTTCTAGGTTTCTGTTTTGTGTCCTATATATAAGGCACCTCCTAGCTTGTAAGTAGAATCTTTGTTTAGAATTAAACACAAATGTTAGAGAAGTTATCTTCTTATTTTCTGGTGGACTCAAGAATTGTCACGCCCCGGTCCTGGCGTCGGTGGGGTTTTAGGCACCAGGCGCCGATCCCGATGTGTGAGTTAAATGTTACAAAGCGGAATATAAATAAAAGTAAAAACATTTATTTCTAGGCTCTCCCCTCTAGGCTCGTCCGACACTTCGACACGACAAGATCTAAACACTTCTCTGCAAAACATAAAATAAATAGGTGGGTGAGCAAAACTACGTGCTCAGTGAGTGCCCTATGTAATATGCCAGCAAGGCTATGTCATTTTACACACGAGACAAAATACGTATATCATATATTTCACGTCGACCACAATACAATTAACAACAATAAATAAACATAACACTAACAATCCAAAGCATATAACATAATAACAATGCATGAATATAATGCTCCTCCTCACACTTTCCACTGCCCTCAAATATATATTTTTCTTCTTTCATTAATCTCCTTGTTTTCGTTAGTCTTCTTGTTATACTCATGGTCCCCAGTCCCGAAATCCAAAATAGATCATTTTATCGACTTCTGGTGTCGAAGGGGCATATTTTTCCCAAACTCGTGCACATGTGGGCTGATCATAGCTACTGGATGTCCCCATAAGTTAACTCAACTACACAAAAGGTTTTCACAATAATAATCTCATTTTCCAAACACTTATGTTCCCTTCAACTTCCAATCTCACCATTTTTCCATCATGAAATGCATGATCAAGTAATATAATCAAAAACAAAAACACATGCTTTCCAACATTGTAGATACTTAATAACCAATCAAGAAATTAAATATCACCAACATTCATAACAAATAATGCCAAACAATGCCAACATTTCATAAATAGATCAAAATCATGCTTTTCGACTAATATAAAAGCATATAAGAATATTTGAAACACATTACATAAACCACTCACCTCGACGAATCGAATCGACACCCAGATCGTAAATCGAGCAACCTAGAAAGAGTTTTCTAGAAATCACCGTTGGATCTAATTTCAACCACCATGGATAGAAAGATCGCATCGATACGAACTCGTAGCCACTCGCGGATTCAGAATCGGAGTTACGGATCAAATGTTATGATCCGCGGAAGTTTCGTCGCAAATCTAATAAAATAATAATATCTAGATAGAATTTTTAGAGAGAGAAAATGAGGAGAGAGAGTGAATCGGCAGAAAAGATGAAGAGAGATGAGGGCTGATCCTATTTATAGGAAGAGAGAATGACATGTGTCACCCATCCATTGGTACATTTTTGTGCCACATGTCAACAATTGGAAAAACCACCATCACCTTACAACATCTTGACAAGTGTCAAGATGACTAATAGAAAATTGGATAAGACCTGAAATAAATGGCGGCAATCCTTAGTCACTAAGCAAACTCGTTGACCAATGAGGACACGCCACGTGGCAAAACGACAGGATTTCGATGAAACTTCTAAAAATCGTTAAAAATAGCTCGGGAACTCAAATAATTCACCGAAAAATGTGATGAACTCGTGACGACCTCTACCTTCTATTTCTCAAAAGAAAAATAGAATTTAACCAACTTAAAAAATCGAGATATTACAAGAATTATCTTATGACTTTGCCCATGTTATCCCTATTTTGCTAGTGAAATTCTAGCATATCCCATTAGGTTTTCGACGTTTGACGAAACCTTATTTCTTCTGTGATACGCTTCCGCATCAAAAGCCATGAGATAGAGTTATAATTTTTTACAAAATAACTTTAAACGACTAAATTAACGAAACTAGCAAATATTTATTTCCCTACATGTGAATCTAGTTAGCATATATTGTTCTTTAGGTTCAGATTAAGAAACTTTCTTTTTTTTTGTTACAAAGTTCTTAATCGTTAGATTTTAAGTGTTTTGAATGGTCTTGATTCATTAGAAACGTGATGTGGTAAATGACATGAAAATAAGTATGTATATTATCTGAGGGGTTCTATTTACACCTCCAAAATTGCTATGTATACCTCACCATTTTTCGACATCTATTTGAGTTTGCTAACTCATAAAAAAAGACATGTAAGTACAAATGAATAAAAATTAAAATAGAAGAATTTTTTATACTACTTCTTTCTAAACCTAAAGCCTCCATGACTATCTCTTTCTAACCCTTAACCCTTTATGACGAACACTGAGCATTTAAGCATATTAGCACATTCAGTAGGAATCTCTATGCTCACATATGATCATATTCACATACTATCAAATATAGGTCAAAATGCACCAAGAAATCCATGTAATCTATAGTCTAGTGTTTGGTTCACCGAAACCACAAATCCAACAAAGATTACTCGCACACTAGCAATAGCTTATTCCCTTTAATACAACATCCATGGAGTGCCACTAGAGTCGAGTGTTGCAAATGGATGAATGAGATATAGAGATCCGAGGGAGGAGAAATTGGGTTAAAAGGGTAGAAAATCTACAAAGAATGGTACACCGTCCACGGCGTCCAGTTACTCGATTGGATTGATATGGACAAATTGGGGTTTTAGGGTTCAAACAAATGGCATGGGAATAGGTTTTGGGATTGACTGGTGAGAGAAGGAAGACAAGAGAGATGGAATAAATGTGGGATAAGTTTAATGAGGACAGTCGGGTTTAGTTATTGAAACTTAAAACTTTGACCAAAAAATTTAAATTGGCGCAAAAAAAAAAAATTGAGCTGCCGCCTATTTTTTTGAGATTTTGTAATGAATTGGTCATGGCAAATGCAGCGTAGAGAAATTTAAGCGATGACTCTCATCATCCACTGTAAAATGTTTGTTTTTATGCCAATGAGTTGTTTAGCCGTCGCAAATGCTTCACTCTTTTGCTACAGCGTAAGTTTGCCGTCACAAATATTTGCCACCCCCAATTTGCTGTAGCAAAAGTATATATGATTGTTCGCAACAGCATTTGGGCGCCGACGCAAACAACAGTAGCCAATAATCTTATTTTTTGTAGTGACACCAAAACCACCAATGATTCTGTGGAATTTTCTTCAATATCCACTACCAGATCTGAGTGAATAGCCGACGAAAAAAATTTCGTCGGCTATGCCAATTTTTCGTCGACTATACCATCTACCGACGAAATTTTCGTCGGCTATACTTCGTCGGAACAACCCCGTCAGCTATACCAATGGCCGACGAAAAAAACAAATTCGTCGGCTATAATAGAGTATGGCCGACGAACTTACCGACGAAAATATTTTTTGTCGGCCAAACCTGGGAGAAATTGCCGACGAATTTCGTCGGATATTTTCGAGTATGGCCGACGAAATTCATTAATTATAGCCGACGAAATTCGTCGGCTATTGGGTGTTAACAATAGCCGACGATTCTATAAATTTTCGTCGGCTATTTCCTCGAAATATATTAATATTTAATAGGCATTAATTAGTTATAGCCGACGAAATAATGTAATTTTCGTCGGCTATAAGTTGTATAGCCGACGAAAATTGGTAAAATTCGTCGGCTATAGTTATTATAGCCGACGAAATAATGCCAAAATCGTCGGCTTTTCTTACATTTGGGAAAAAACAATTAAATTATTTTCTAAATTACCATTCCAAGCAACCTGCAAACACAAAAACAGTCCATGTATTTGCACCAACAAGAAACACGTCTAAATACTTTTTTTATTAAATTCGTTCCAATATACATAAAATATAACCCTAATCATCACCTAAACCACTAAAGTCCACCACGTCATCCCCAGCATCCTGCTCTCCATCAGGCTCGTCATCCTGCTGACCGAACTCGGGAGGTTGAGGCATTGGAGGTTCCGCTAACCGCTGAAACGGGGGTGGGGGTGGAAGGCCTTGTTGTTGTGCCGCGAACATCTCATACCACCAGTTTTGTTGGCCGTTGTAGTTGTGTTGCCGAATTCTGTCGCATTCAGCATGCCAGCGGGCCATATCCAAATGATACTGCTGTGTTCTGCGGCGCAGCTCCTGTACTGTCTGGGACGAGGTCGCCAATTCTGCGGCCAATCGCTGCACTTCCCCCCTCATATGTTGGCTCTCCCCGCCTCCATTCTTTTGACCTCCCTTAGTGGTCTTCAGAAGCCCTAGTCCAGAACTTCCCAAACCCCGGCAGTAGTAGTTGTTTGACCGGTTTGGGAAGGCTGCGTCGAACATCCTCGCTGCCGTTTGGACACTGGACCGGTCGACATGGCGCATGGCTTCTTCCAGATCTGCCTCTGAAATGTTCGGTTGTGTCTCCCGAACTACTTGCTGGAACACCTCTTCTTCGGCCTGGTTGACCCTCTCCTAATTGGACGGGAAAAAAAAAAATTAATATTATAACAAATATATAATTAAGTAAAATTAATAATTAAAATTTTAAAATTGTAATGAACGACTTACGAGCTGTTCTGTCGCTTGTGGATAAGCGATCTTGAACGTCTCCACGTACGGGTTGCTATCAGGATGATCTCTAAGCGCCTCCTCCTGATATTGTGCAAACAGCCGTGAACCAGCATGATGGGGGGTTGTGTTCCGGCGGCGGTTCTCAGAGTTTATCATAGAACGTTGCTTCAAACAAATAATAAAATGTTAGAAAAATGCATAAAAAAATGTTAGTGTAATAATTATAAAATAATTAAACTAATAATTAAAATTTTAACAAAATAAACATTTTTACTAAAGTTTAGTATTTACCTGCATAACTGGGTTGTTGAAGTCTACTGTCTTCAACCAACGCCACTCGTACTCCCTGAACATAAACTCCCTGGGAGTACCCATACGACCAAGGTTGTCGTATTCGTTATAGTGGGAACGCAGCTCGTTCTTCCACTCTTTGAACCTACGAAAAAAACAAAAGTGCATTAGAAATATTATTAATATCATAAAATATTAATAATTATAAGATAATTATAATATCATAAAAACAAACGTAACTCGAGTTCTGCTGGGTGTCCGCCCAATCCCGCCTGTGTTCGGCAATCTTGAAGAATGTCTGAAAAATAATATTTTATTAGTTTTACAATTGTAATAATACCGAAAATTATTAAATATTACGATAAATAAATTAAATTTTTTAAATTACTCACTGACGCGGCGTTGTTCACCTCCCTCTTTATCTCTTCGGGCACATCAGCCCACCGGGTCCACAACATAGGGACTCTGTCCCTAATCAGTGACCCCACGCAACCCGAGTAGTCGCGTTTTTTCTTCCCCTGAACCTCCTGATTAGGAGGTTCGTTGATCTGAATCCTCCCGCTGCGCTCAACAGTTCTCCTGAGCGTGTCAAAACATATGACACCTCTCGTATTCCTCCGTGAACTGCTAGCGGCTGTCCCTATCACAAAAACGACGATTGGTTAATAAAATTAAATATTAGTGCGTTAATTTTAATAAAACATTTAATTAATAAAATCAAATGTTACCTGAACTGGATGACTCGTCTGTCGACTTTCCTTTTCTCCTCGCCGAAATAAGGTGGTCAGGGTTCTCAAATGGCTGCTGCTGGTATGCCTCCGCAGCACTCACGTACTGAGGCATATCAGGCCATAGGGGCAGACCACGATAGTCGACCTCCGGTATCGCCGGAATGTTGTACGGGAGGAAGAGCTGGTTTGGGAGAGTAGGAGCCTCAGTCGAGTCGGCAGCAGACGTCGTCGGACTCCTCATCGGCTCCCGATGAACCTCAGGCATACGAACCTGAGGAACATCTGTAGCTATGTCGTCCTGAAATAGCTGCCGACTGAACCTCGGAGCATCTGGCCCGACAGGCGGAAGTGAACTGCTCGACGGCCGCCCCGCCTGGAGAAGGGTCTGGTGCCGAGAACTCACACTCATCCGCGGCTGGGATGAATCCACAGTCCTCCGCGGCTGGGAGGAATCCACACTCCTCCGCTGCTGGCTGGTGGTCCTCTCAGGCTGGCTAAGGGTCATGTCCGAGTCTGCGGAACCGGCGGAACTTGAAGAACCTCTCGATCTGGAACGACTGCCTCCGAATAACTTTCTGACTGCATCGGCCATCTGCAGCCGCGGCCATTTTAAATAATACTAACCATTAACCTAAATATAACTATTTATATTTAAATATAACTATATTTCTTTATTAATATATATATATATATATATATATATATATATATAATTAGACTACTGTTGAAGGAAAAACGTATTATGTGCCTTCGTCAATGAAACTGACGATAGATAATTATGTAGTCATTATTGTCATTAATGTATTTCCTATTACCGTTGTAATACTCACCCTATATAAAGGGGATTATCAATGAAATGAGTAGACCAATTCAGTATTTCCTACAACACGTTATCAGCACTTTGCCTAACCATGAGTTTTTAGAAAAAAAAAAGAGAGAGAAAAAAACAACACAGAAAAAAAAACCCTAATTTTTTTTTCTTTTCTGTTTTTCTGCCTCCGCCGCCCTAGCCCTCCACCAGGCCGTCGCCGCCGCTGCCCCTCTTTTTCCTAGCAGCAGCCCCGATCCCGACCCGGTCCCCTTCGATTAGCCGCAGCAGCAGCCCGCCCCACTCCGGTCCCGGCCCGCCGCTCGACCCCGATCCGATCCCCTTCGATCGGCGCCCCGATCCGGTCCCCCTCGATCAGCGCCCCGATCCGGTCCCCTCGACGCCACTCAACTAGGCTTAGGGTTTAGCCTCCAGATCGTCTCCGTCGCCTTCGCACGCCAACCTCCACAACCTCCGTTCGGCCTCGTCTGCTCCTCCAGAAAGGCGCGACCTCCGATCGAACCCATGCACGGATGACCCAGCCTGCTCCCGGTTGCGATCCGCTCCAGATCGGATCCCCCTCACCGCTCCTCCGATCTGCTCGATCCAGTCGCCCCCGATCCGGTTCGTCCGAGATCCCGTTTCCCCGAAGCCGGCGAACCCCCACCCTAGCCCGATGACGCCGCACCCCCGCCGATACGCAGCGCGGCCCCTACACCGTTGGACTTTCCTCCGCCCGCCGAGTCGACCCAGTCACCGAACAGCCCAGAACTCTAGACTCGAGGCTCCCCACCGACGACAGTTCGTCGGCAAAAGATTCTTCCTTTTCTACCGACAAAGCTTCGTCGGCAGAAATAGAAGTTGACCCGACCCGGTCTTGTTGGGCCTGACCCGGTTCTGCTGACCCGACCCACGAAAAAAACAGAATTTTCTTTTGGGATAAAATTTGAAGGTAATTTTAAAATTACCGCATAGTAATTCTTATTTACTGTGACTATTTACTGTTTTATGAATTTAATGGTAAATATGAAATTATTTAATTGATATGGTAAATGTATGATTAAAGTGACTAATCATATGATATTTTTTTTATGTGACATATCAATTTAATGATGCGGCGATGAATATACAAACGACAAATTTGGAGTCGGAGATCGAGCAATCGATTCATATGCAGTTTATTTGGCAAACTTACAAGTAATATTTACATTGACGCTCTGCTTTCATTATATTTTGTTTCAGTTATTTATATGATATAATGCTCTATTAAAATTGATTGCATTAGTATAAATATGAAACATGAAGCGTTATATGTTCATTTTATTAGTGTTAAATAATTGTTTTATTTAACATATTACTTATTTTGAACACTGCTCTGATAATGTAATTTCATGAGTTTCGTAATATAAAGAAAAAGTGACAAACCTATAATGTGGAAAAGTATTTTCACGAAGTAAGAAAAATATGACCATTACAAATTTTGGTCTTTAGATCCAATTTTAATTTCTTGAAAAAATTTTCATCATGGATATCTTCTTGATTATATAAAAAGCAATGATAATGAAATTTCATTAGCTTTACATGCAATGAATATGGAAAAATCAAAATTTTATTGTGATAATGAAATTTCACGAAGCATCGGATTTACCATAAAGTATATTGGTTTATTTTAGTTGTCGTGAATGTCATAGACCGCGAAACTAATATATTTTATTCTTCCTATATTTTACAGATGGTTTAACCATCACAGTTTAGTTTTGACATATTGGACTCTGAAGAATTTGAGTACCAAATTCCCCTATTAAGCCGACTAAGGCTTGAGCATGGTATATTTATGCAAATTGCTTTATGTAAATAGCAAAATAAATAATTTCAATATCTTGAATGACAATGTAAGGTCTAAGAAAAAAAATTCCCTGGAACAAATTATGCAAAGTCATGCAACAACCCTACACCAAAGGGCAATGACAATGTAAGGTATGAGAAAAAGAAATTTCCGGGAACACATTTTGAAAAATAAAACAACCCTAAATCAAAAGGCAATGACGATGTAATGTCTTAGAAAAATATATATTCTTGAACAAATTGGGCAAAATAATGCAACGACCCTAAAACAAAGGGTAATTACCATGGACGTAAAATTCATATAATCATCCAAAAGTAAGTGGAAACAATGTAATACTTAAAAGATGACATAGGGGACATGTCATGTGCAGTGAAATACTCTGCCATTGTTGTAATTCAATGAATTATTGATACGTACATCATACGCTAGCAAAGAATTAGCTACGACTTTCAATAAGTATGAAGAATCATATGAGTACGTGGATTTTTTGGAAAAGTATCTTCAATAAAACATCGAAAATGAATTTACAACTGAAGACATAACATATGGGAAGAATATGTCAAAATGACACATATCATCATTGCAGCTATTAAAAGAGCACAAAGGATCTGGCTCAATCCAAAATAGACGTTGATTAGTCTACTTATAAATTTCCAAGATATCCTTATAAAGGCTATTACGCCTAAATACGACTTTTGGTCCTAAATTAGACTTTTTGTCTTAAAGTTTCTCTCTCTAAATTGGACAAGACTAAATGTAATCGTTGGCATGTTAATTTTTTTTTGAATTTTCTCTAAAGGAATTGAGATTATTCAAATTTTATTCATAATATACATGATTCAATTTTCTACATCTAACTTTACAAAGTATTGCATAAAGTAAAGCAACATATCATAATATAGGCATGAAACAAAGAACCGTGTGCAAAGAAACGCACAATGTAAATCCCTAAAATAATAGTACTGAAAAACAGTAGTACTATATCAATAGTATATGATAATGATTAGTATATCAAAGAAAGTGATAAGGATCGGTATATCTTTTCCTTTGGGATTCATAATACACCTGCCTAATTGGGATTACAATACCTTTTTATTACAATCCCTATCGATTTACTCTAAAGAACTTGAGTTACGTTTCGATGTATATATTGAGCATATGTCAAATTGACAATTTATGCGATAAAAGAAAATTGAATTTTGTTTTCCACATTATAAAGAAATTTACGCCACGATTTTTCATGTGAAAAAGACACAAGTGAGAATTCATTTGAGCTCCTTTGCATTACCTCTAAATGACTGCGAATGTAAACGAGTATTAGAGAAGATTATATGTCAACTTAGTAGGTTCTAAGTAACCGCTAATTAAATCCAACGTTATAAGAAAATGATCTTTTGGAATTCTGACATAGATTGGCTTTGATATGGTGATCCATACATTAAAGAAACTACTATGGACACCCATATTTTTGGATAAATAGAAGCAAACACCAGAAGAATATGGTTCACACACGAATCTGAGGACGATCAATGAACATTTTATCCTCAAATATTGTCATATAGGGTTGAAGACGTATGTTCAATTCCTAAATTCCGCCGTTCCCCCAATGTGGCATTATAATATATTTGATGCACAAGCATATGCATTTATACCTTATTATGCTTCTCCTATCCGTCATGATTTTATGGATAAAAGTACATCATTCAAAGCCTATTCGTTAAAGCAATTATGATTGAGATCATCATATGCAAAGGACACATGAGTTTCTCATTATGTTGTTATATTGAATCAAAAGAGGATTCAGTGGATCGATTCAACCAACTTGCGGACACCATAGATATTTTATGGTGTTGGTTGTTGTGTCGACACACTGGTCACGTGTCATGACACCATCCACAATTAAAATTTATGCTGCTTATGCTAGAAAGTCAAAGCACCTAGGCCGGGTTAATTTCCGTAGGTGTGATGATTTTATGGCTTATTATATGGGATTTGTAATGGACATCATATTCCTATATATAAAAACCCAATTGGTCTCACGGAAAACGACTACAATAATAGTCTTAATATTGGTAAAGCACACCAATACTTCCGTTTTGGGTTATGCAATTTTTGCATGTAGCGTTACTTTTTCATCTATGGCCATCATCATTGAACCAATTTACACTATAGCTGGTGACTATGTGTGAGGATTTTTTAGGATTTCAAACGAACTTGTAATCCTTGAGCTCTTTTGGATTGACATGGATCTACAATCCTTGAGCTCTATTAAATGTTTTATGTGCCAAAATTGCGCCGCCACAGTGCACAATGATGGGTTACTTGAGATGAATAAATATTTATGCTGGATATGAACTTCCAGCTATAGTCCGCTATGTCGAAACCTTGACAGGCGATCTCCTCACCGCTAGATTTGCGGTGTGTCACTTTGATGAGACAGTCTTCCCGTCATTAGGGGGAGATAAGAACAAGCATGTTCAAGTGGAACGACAGGAATTGTCGTGGTTTGTCCCCACTGTGTCTCATCTAGATCCCCAAAATCACACAAAGTAAAGTGTACAGATGTCTTATACATTAAAGTGACGAGATCATATAAACCTGCTGCAAATATACCTGCAAGGATTGTGTTTTATCAAAAGGACATGGTACCACCCAAAAAGAATTGGGTATTGCACTGCCACCATGGATGGTGGCATGGTGACGCCATAAGTGGCATAAATGATGTCACAGGCCGTGGCTCTCCAAGGAAGAGGGGGAAGCCACCCTAGGTTCGATACATACTTGTGTAAAGGAAGAAAACAAGTTTGGCACAACCTGATCTATTGATCAGTGATACTCAAATCCGTCTCATGAGAATATTTATGGATTGTGGTTATCATTGGGGGACGCCTCAAATGTTAGAACCAATCCTTAAAGTATAGAGATCTCTACAAACACATTACACTAGTGTACATGAAGACGTGGAATAATGAGTCTACTATCGAACCATACTTCGTTGAAAAATGTCAACTTAGTAAACTGGCCTAATGGAAAGAAGCGATACAGTATAAACAAAGAGATAGGTCTTTTGGGCAGGTGACGCCGACACCGCAAATATAAACCCTATCAAATATATCTTTGTTAGAATGCGTAATGAGAATAAGAGTATGCAAACTCACCTTATGGCGCAAGGTCTCTCAAAAACGCACTGGAATCGACTACGAGGAGATATTCTCTCGTAATGGACTACGATGAGACAAACTCTCGTAATTGATGTCATTGCACTCCACTACCTTGTCAGTTTGGTAGTTTCCGAAAAACTGAACATGCAGCTTACGAAAAGTGATCAAAACATATATCTCTATGGGGATCTAAATTAAGAGATATACATGAGGATCCTAAACGGACTTGATCCACCCAAATCAAGTGACTCTAGATCACATGAGTACGTTTGCAAAAGAAATCGGAACGTTCACTAAAGTGACTACTTGATTGGAAAGGGATTGATGAATTATGCCCTTGCGTTTTCATTATGGATATATATGAACTCTAAATGAAATAAGAGAAACTCAGTGCATTGTAAATCCTAAGTTGAGAATGAAAAAGATTTTGGGAATACACAGTCTTGAAATGGAACTCAAAGACTATAATGATGGTGATCATCCATCAATCGGCTTAGGCACTCTAAAGAATAAAGTGAGCCCTACAGATATTCCCATGATCAGTCGAAGTCTTTACTCTAACAATAGATCCGTTTTTCATCTAAAGGAAGATGACGAAGAAGTATTGGGAAATGAAATTCCTATACAAGTGCAATGACGCATGATTGTACTTAAACATAATATGTAAGACTCGACCTCTCATTCGATGTAAATTTGTAAAGCTATGTTTAGCTCTGCGCCTACGCAACGCAAATCGTTCTTTCATTAAAGATATGAAAGATTTGGGCTTATTCAATCTCTACATAGAATGTGACATGATAAAGAAATTATCCACGTCATAGCTAACTATGCGTAAAGAAAAACGCATTAAAGGTGAGATAAGAAAATCTGTTATTACAGATCAATTTCAAATCTCTTAATGGTTCACTCATACTCTAGACGAAGTTATGACTATTTTGTTATGTGAAGGTAATACCACGAGTGAACCTGATGTTCAATATGAATCTATGTATTCAGTTCATGAACAACCTTATCCTCAAGATCAAAGTAAATCAAGTTGGATCTGAGGACGATGTGGCAAGATTTAGTCACTAAATCATTGCTCAAAGTCATATTTAGAAAAACATGTGAAAATGCATAACTATGCTAATGTTACTGAAGCTCCCTTGATCAAATGAAAGAATCAGGGAGAATCCCATGATTAATGTAAAAATCAGGGGGAGGTGCAGACATCAGGGGGAGTCTAGCACATACATGTTGTTTTCAAATGTAATAGGTGCGTTGCGCTCTTTTTGTCCTTCGACCAAAGTTTTATTTTCTCCCATTGGGTTTTTGTTACTTGGCAAGGTTTTTAATGAGGCAACACCACATGCACCATTCTATCTCTGACTCGGCACAAGGGGGAGTGTTGAAGGAAAAATGTATTATGTGCCTTCGTCAATGTAACTGACGATAGATAATTATGTAGTCATTATTGTCATTAATGTATTTCCTATTACCGTTGTAATACTCACCCTATATAAAGGGGATTATCAATGAAATGAGTAGACCAATTCAGTATTTCCTACAACAACTACTAATTTATATATATAATTAATTTAATGTTGAAGGAAAAACGTATTATGTGCATTCGTCAATGTAACGGACGATAGATAATTATGTAGTCATTATTGTCATTAATGTATTTCCTATTACCGTTGTAATACTCACCCTATATAAAGGGGATTATCAATGAAATGAGTAGACCAATTCCGACTATTCTACAACACGTTATCAGCACTTTGCCTAACCTTGAGTTTTAGCCAAGAAAAAAAAACAGAAAAAAAATATCAGAAAAAACCCTAATTTTTTTTTTTCCTTTCCCCCACCGCCGCTGCCGCCGCAAGCCTTGCTAGCAGCAGCCCCGCCCTGCCCAAAATCGAACCGGATCAGCAGATCAAGATTGATATGGACACCCACTGCTCGGACGACGCTGCTCCTGTGCCTCGTCCTACTCCGATCGATCTCCTCCAGTCGACGCCACAGCAGCCCCGATCCCGACCCGGTCCCCTTCGATTAGCCGCAGCAGCAGCCCGTCGCACTCCGGTCCCGGCCCGCCGCTCGACCCCGATCCGACCCCCTTCGATCGGCGCCCCGATCCGGTCCCCCTCGATCAGCGCCCCGATCCGGTCCCCTCGACGCCAGCCCAGCCGAGCGCCGACGACGCCAGCCCAGCCGAGAGCCGACGACGCCAGCCCAGACCTCGATCGACGATCGGATCGCTCCACTGACGCCGGTCCAGCCGCCCCGATCCATCGACGCCGCTCCAGCAGCACCGATCCGATCCCGTTTCTACCGACGACAACTCGTCGGGAAAAACTTCCTCAAAAATTCTGCCGACAAAAAATTCGTCGGCAGAGATTGTGCGACCCAACCCATTGGGCCTGATCTCGACCCGGCCCATTTTTTTGCCTAATCCGGATCTGAAAAAAAAAAAGAAGGATTTTTTTGGGGGTAAAATACAAAGGTAATTTTTGAAATTACCGTACAGTAATTTATATTTACTGTATAACTATTTACTATATAACTATTTACTGTTTTTCGAATTTAATAGTAAATATGAAATTTTTTTTAATTTATATGGTAAATGTGAAATATATATGATTGAAGTGACTAATCATATGAATATTGTTTGTTTTTATGTGACTTATCAATTACGATGCGGCGATTAATATGCGACGACTATTTGGAGTCGGAGATCGAGCAATCGCTTAATATGCAGTTTATTTGGCAAACTAACAAGTAAGATCTAATTAACGTTATCATTTTCATTAGATCGTTAATGATATAATGCTCAAATTTATCTTATTATATTATGACATATATTTATGAAATTTGAGCATCATTATATGTCTATTTTATTATGTTAAATAATTGTTTTTTATTTAACATGTTATTTAATTTGAGCATTGCCATGATAATGCAAATCTCATGAACAATACAATATAAAAATGGACAAACCAATTATTGTGATAAAGCATATTCACGAAGTAAGAAAAATATGACCATTACAAATTTTGGTCTTGAGATCCAATTTTAATTTCTTGAAAAAATTTTCATCATGGATATCTTCTTGATTATATAAAAAGCAATGATAATGAAATTTCATTAGCTTTACATGCAATGAATATGGAAAAATCAAAAATTTTATTGTGATAACGAAATTTCACAAAGCATCGGGTTTCCATAAAGTATATTGGTTTATTTTAGTTGTCGTGAATGTCATAGACCGCGAAACTAATATATTTTATTTTTCGTATATTTTACAGATGGTTTAACCATCACAGTTTGACTTTGACACATTGGACTCTGAAGAACTTGAGTACCAAATTCCCCTATTGAGCCAACAAAGGCTTGAGCATGGTATATTTATACGAACTGCTTTATGTAAATAGCTAAATATATAATTTCAATATCTTGAATGACAACGTAAGGTCTGAAAAGAAATTCCCTGAAACAAATTATGCAAAGTAATGCAACAACCCTAAACCAAAGGGCAATGACAATGTAAGGTATGAGAAAAAGAAATTTTCTGGAACACATTTTGCAAAGTAATGCAACAACCCTAAATCAAAAGGCAATGACGATGTAAGGTCTTAGAAAAATATATATATATATATATTCTTGAACAAATTGGGCAAAGTAATGCAACGACCCTAAAACAAAGGGTAATTACCATGGACGTAAAATTCATATAATCATCCAAAAGTAAGTGGAAACAATGTAACATTTAAAAGATGACATAGGGGACATGTCATGTGCAGTGAAGCACTCTGCCATTGTTGTAATTCAATGAACTATTGATACGTACATTATAAGCTAGCAAAGAATTAGCTACGACTTTCAATAAATATGAAGAATCATATAAGTACGCGGATTTTGGAAAAGTATCTTCAATATCCAACAATAACATTGAAAAAGAGTTTACAACTAAAAACATAATATCTGGGAAGAATATGTTAAATGACAAATCTCATCATTGCAGCTATTAAAAGAGCAAAAAGGATCTGGCTCAATCCAAGATAGACTTTGATTAGTCTACTTTAAAAATTTTAAGATATACTTATAAAGGCCATTACGCCTAAATACGACTTTTGGTCCTAAATTAGACTTTTGGTCTTAAAGTTTCTCTCTCTAAATTGGACAAGACTAAATGTAATCGTTGGCATGTTAATTTTTTTGAATTTTCTCTAAAGGAATTGAGATTATTCAAATTTTATTCATAATACACATGATTCAATTTTCTACATATAACTTTGCAAAGTATTGCATAAAGTAAAACAACATATCATAATATAGGCATGAAACAAAGAACCGTGTGTAAAGAAACGCACAATGTAATCCCTAAAATAATAGTACTGAAGAACAGTAGTACTATATCAGTAGTATATGATAATGATTAGTATATCAAAGAAAGTAATAAGGATCAGTATATATTTTCCTTTGGGATTCATAATACACCTGCCTAATTGGGATTAAAAATTTTTTTTATTACAATTCCCATTTCCCAATCGAGTTACTCTAAAGAACTTGAGTTACGTTTCGATATATATTGAACATATGACAAATTGACAAATAATGCCAAGAGAAAATTGAATTTTGTTTTCCACATTATAAAGAAATTTACGCCACGATTTTCATGTGAAAAAGACACAAGTGAGAATTTATTTGAGCTCCTTTGCATTACCTCTAAATGACTGCGAATGTAAACGAGTATTAGAGAAGATTATATGTCAACTTAGTAGGTTCTAAGTAACCGCTAATTAAATCCAACGTCATAACAAAATGATCTTTTGGAATTCTGACATAGATTGGCTTTGATATGGTGATCCATACATTAAAGAAACTACTATGGACACCCATATTTTTGGATAAATAGAAGCAAACACCAGAAGAATATGGTTCACACACGAATCTGAGGACGATCAATGAACATTTTATCCTCAAATATTGTCATATAGGGTTGAAGACGTATGTTCAATTCCTAAATTCCGCCGCTCCCCCAATGTGGCATTATAATATATTTGATGCACAAGCATATGCATTTATACCTTATTATGCTTCTCATATCCGTCATGATTTTATGGATAAAAGTACATCATTCAAAGCCTATTCGTTAAAGCAATTATGATTGAGATCATCATATGCAAAGGACACATGAGTTTCTCATTATGTTGTTATATTGAATCAAAAGAGGATTCAGTGGATCGATTCAACCAACTTGCGGACACCATAGATATTTTATGGTGTTGGTTGTTGTGTCGACACACTGGTCACGTGTCATGACACTATCCACAATTAAAATTTATGCTGCTTATGCTAGAAAGTCAAAGCACTTAGGCCGGGTTAATTTCCGTAGGTGTGATGATTTTATGGCTTATTATATGGGATTTGTAATGGACATCATATTCCTATATATAAAAACCCAATTGGTCTCAAGGAAAACGACTACAGTAATAGTCTTAATATTGGTAAAGCACACCAATACTTCCGTTTTGGGTTATGCAATTTTTGCATGCAGCGTTACTTTTTCATCTATGGCCATCATCATTGAACCAATTTACACCATAGCTAGTGACTATGTGTGAGGATTTTAAAGGATTTCAAACGAACTTGTAATCCTTGAGCTCTTTTGGATTGACACGGATCTACAATCCTTGAGCTCCATTAAATGTTTTTATGTGCCAAAATTGCGCCGCCACAGCGCACAATGATGGGTCCATTGAGATGAATAAATATTTATGCTGGATATGAACTTCCAGCTATAGTCCGCTATGTCGAAACCTTGACAGGCGATCTCTTCACCGCTAGATTTGCGGAGTGTCACTTTGATGAGACAGTCTTCCCGTCGTTAGGGGGAGATAAGAACAAGCATGTTCAAGTGGAACGACAGGAATTGTCGTGGTTTGTCCCCACTGTGTCTCATCTCGATCCCCAAAAATCACACAAAGTAAGGTGTGTAGATATCTTATACATTAAAGTGACGAGATCACATAAACCTGCTGCAAATATACCTGTAAGGATTGTGTTTTATCAAAAGGACATGGTACCACCCAAGAGGAATTGGGTATTGCACTGCCACCATGGATGGTGGCATGGTGACGCCATAAGTGGCATAAATGGTGTCACAGGCCGTGGCTCTCCAAGGAAGAGGGGGAGGCCACCTTAGGTTCGATACAACTTGTGTAAAGGAAGAAAACAAGTTTGGCACAACCTGATCTATTGATCAGTGATACTCAAATCCGTCTCATGAGAATATTTATGGATTGTGGTTATCATTGGGGGACGCCTCAAATGTTAGAACCAATCCTTAAAGTATAGAGATCTCTACAAACACATTACACTAGTGTACATGAGGACGTGGAATAATGAGTCTACTATCGAACCATACTTCGTTGAAAAATGTCAACTTAGTAAACTGGCCTAATGGAAAGAAGCGATCCAGTATAAACAAAGAGATAGGTATTTGGGCAGGTGACGCCGACACCGCAAATATAAACCCTATCAAATATATCTTTGTTAGAATGCGTAATGAGAATAAGAGTATGCAAACTCACCTTATGGCGCAAGGTCTCTTAAAAACGCACTGGAATCGACTACGAGGAGATATTCTCTCGTAATGGACTACGATGAGACAAACTCTCGTAATGGATGTCATTGCACTCCACTACCTTGTCAGTTTGGTAGTTTCCGAAAAACTGAACATGCAGCTTACGAAAAGTGATCAAAACATATATCTCTATGGGGATCTAAATTAAGAGATATACATGAGGATCCTAAACGGACTTGATCCACCCAAATCAAGTGACTCTAGATCACATGAGTACGTTTGCAAAAGAAATTGAAACGTTCACTAAAGTGACTACTTGATTGGAAAGAAATTGATGAATTATGCCCTTGCGTTTTCATTATGGATATATATGAACTCTAAATGAAATAAGAGAAACTCAGTGTACTGTAAATCCTAAGGTGAGAATGAAAAAGATTTTGGGAATACACAGTCTTGAAACGGAACTCAAGGACTGTAATGATGGTGATCATCCATCAATCGGCTTAGGCACTCTAAAGAATAAAGTGAGGCCTACAGATATTCCCATGATCAGTCGAAGTCTTTACTCTAACAATAGATCCGTTTTTCATCTAAAGGAAGATGACGAAGAAGTATTGGGAAATGAAATTCCTATACAAGTGCAATGACGCATGATTGTACTTAAACATAATATGTAAGACTCGACCTCTCATTCGATGAGAATTTGTAAAGCTATGTTTAGCTCTGCGCCCACGCAACGCAACTGGTTCTTTCAAATACTTAAAGATATGAAAGATTTGGGCTGATTCAATCTCTACATAGAATGTGACATGATAAAGAAATTATCCACGTCATAGCTAACTATGCGTAAAGAAAAACGCATTAAAGGTGAGATAAGAAAATCTGTTATCATAGATCAATTTCAAATCTCTTAATGGTTCACTCATACTCTAGACGAAGTTATGACTATTTTGTTATATGAAGGTCATACCACGAGTGAACCTGATGTTCAATATGAACCTATGCATTCAGTTCATGAACAACCTTATCCTCAAGATCAAAGTAAATCAAGTTGGATCTGAGGACGATGTGGCAAGATTTAGTTACTAAATCATTGCTTAAAGTCATATTTGGAAAAACATGTGAAAATGCATAACTATGCTAATGTTATTGAAGCTCCCTTGATCAAATGAAAGAATCAGGGAGAATCCCATGATTAATGTAAAAATCAGGGGGAGGTGCAGACATCAGGGGGAGTCTAGCACATACATGTTGTTTTCAAATGTAATAGGTGCGTTGCGCTCTTTTTGTCCTTCGACCAAAGTTTTATTTTCTCCCATTGGGTTTTTGTTACTTGGCAAGGTTTTTAATGAGGCAACACCACATGCACCATTTTACCTCTGACTCGGCACAAGGGGGAGTGTTGAAGGAAAAACGTATTATGTGCCTTCGTCAATGTAACGGACGATAGATAATTATGTAGTCATTATTGTCATTAATGTATTTCCTATTACCGTTGTAATACTCACCCTATATAAAGGGGATTATCAATGAAATGAGTAGACCAATTCCGACTATTCTACAACATTTAACAATTTATATAACAATTTATATAATTAAAATTAAATATATAACAATTTATATACCTAAATTATAACAAATATATAACAATTAAATTCATTAACAAATATATAACAAATATATAACAATTTATATAATTAAAATTAAATATATAACAAATTATTTACCTAAATTATAACAAATATATAACAATTAAATTCATTAACAAATATATAACAAATATATAACAATTTATATAATTAAAATTTAAATATATACCAAATTATTTACCTAAATTATAACAAATATAATTAATTTATTAACAAATATATAACAATTTATATAATTAAAATTAAATATAATTAAACTATATATATAATTAAGCTAAATTATACAATTAAGTTACCAATTTATATAATTAAACAACCAATTTATACGTATAAATTATACAATTACACCTAAATTATACAATTTAAAAAAATTTAAAAAAAATTACCTAAATTAACATAAATACCTAAAAATTACCTAAATTAACATAAATACCTAAATTATACCTAAATTAACATAAATACCTACATTATACCTAAATTAACATAATACATAAATTATACCTAAATTAACATAAATACATAAATTATACCTAAATACCTAAATTATACATAAATTAACATAAATACCTAAATTATACCTAAATTAACAATTATATCTAAATTAACAATTAATTAACATAAATGAAAAAAAAAAAAAAAAACACTTACATTAATTTTGCAGAGGAGAAGGAGGCCGGCCGGAGGAGGGAGGAGGAGGGAAAGGGTGGGCCGGCCGGAATAGGGAGGAGGAAGAGGGAGGAGGGGCCGGGGCTGCCGGATTGGAGGAGGACGAGGCGAGCGGCGGAGGATCCGTTGGAGGCGAGCGGCGGAGGTTTTGGAAAAATGCAGCAAATGGAGGCTAGGGTTCGGCTGCAACAAACTTATACCCGAAAGTATAGCCGACGAATTAAAAAGATTTCGTCGCTATACTTAAGAATAGCCGACGAAATTCTTTAATTCGTCGCCTATACTTTAAATTTCGTCGGCTATAGTTTAGGCGCTCAGCAGCCGTCCGATCTCCCCCATCCAACGGCGGATAATGAAAAGGCGCGGATCACTAGAGTTTAGCCGACGAAATAGAATTTTCGTCGGCTAAACTTTTGCTCAAACTGCAAAGTCAAACCTCTAAAGGCTTTAAAACGGAAATTGGCCCGTCTAAATGACGTTTTTTGGCATGACCTTCAACAGAGAATAGTTTCAAATCGATGCGACGCAACTAATCGTATAAAAATTTTCCTCAAAATATTTGCCGACCGTCAGGCTACCCATAGGAAAATGGAAGTAAAAAACAGTTAACCGTAACATTCGACACACAGATTTTGTCGGAATCTTCTCATTTTTCAACCGTAGACGTATTTCAATATTTCGGTCATATCTTATTTCACGACACATTTGCATTTGAAGAGTCTACGTATAGTAACTATTTTAAACTATACATTCACTTAAACACTTAGTAAACAAGTTAAAGAACATTAGTGCATATGGTCCGATTTTGAATCTAAAAGTTTGGAAAATCTATTCCAACCGTCAGATATCACCGTTAAGATTAAAAACATGTATGAAAAAAAATCCAACTACATCTGACAACGTTAAAGGCTCGATCGGGACGGTCAAACAGCGAAGTCAAACATCTAAACGCTTTAAAACGGAAATTGGCCTGTCTAAATGACGTTTTTTTGCCTGATCTTCAACAGAGAATAGTTTCAAATCGATGAGACGCGACTAAATGTTTAAAAATTTTTCTAAAAATATTTACAGACCGTCAGGCTACCCATAGGAAAACGGAAGTTAAAAAACAGTTAACCGCAACATTCGGCACACAGATTTTGTCGTAATCTTCTCATTTTTCAACCGTAGACGTATTTCAATATTTCGGTCATATCTTATTTCACGACACATTTGCATTTGAAGGATGAAGCAATGGTTTGTCGATAGTGATAGAAAATGGAAGCTGCTGTTTTTTTGTTTTTTTTTTTAATCATAGCCGACGAAATCAAACCTAGTACTCGTCGGCTATTCTTTTGTCGTTTTCTGTCAAAAATAAAATATTTATTTTTTCAATAAATTTATGGCCGACGAAAAACTCATTATTTCGTCAGCTATTATGATAATGGCCGATGAAATAATGAGTTTTTCGTCGGCTATTCTGTGAAAAAAAATAAAAAAATCTGTGGTGTTACACCTCCCGTATGCCTATATCCTGTTCATCTATAACCAAAATTGAACCTAAAAAAACAGAAACCCAACAGTCAAGATATTTCAAAATATTTTTTAAGGGGTTTGGAACCCAGCCTAGCTGGGAGGCTCATCCCCACGCCCGTTTATTAGAAATGATCGAGTGGATTACAAATGAAAGGATTACATCATCTAAATTACTTAATCCGTCGGATTGTAATCGGAATCATCGGATGAGTCTTCTTCGGTTTCTGAATTGCTCGATAGGGGTAATCTATGTCGTTCCTCACCACTAGAGTCCTCGTTAGTTTCTTCATTTGGATCAACATCAACAAGCAGTGGCTCTTCACGTCGAATTCGCACCGGCGTGTCTAGGCTAATAAAAGAGGAGTCAGGAATACCGTTTGAGTTGGGCTCTTGATACGCGGTGCCCCCTTCCTCGTTCTCTTCAGCCACTCCAAGTGTAGACGCCCGGTAAATGTTCCGATGGTGGATAGTGTTGACTACTTTCCACGGGTCACCCTTGGCGAGATCATCAAGATAAAACACTTGTTTCACCCATGTGGCTAAAACGAACGGGTCGTCCTCATACTATGATGTACTAGTGTTCACAGAAGTTATGCCGTATTGATCGGTTTTCATGCTCTGCGGCCGTGTGTCAAACCATCTACACTTGAAAAGGTGCACTTTCATGCCTTCCCCGTAATGCAGTTCCACAACTGAATGGAGAACACCGTAATAGTCAACTCCGCCATCCCCACCATGTGCCATAACCCCTGAATTTTGTGTTTTCAGTCTGAGGTCTCTCTCTTCACATCGAAATAACACACCATTCACCTTGCACGTCGCATAAACTTTTGAATAGACCGGCCTCATCGCTAAAAGTCTGAGTTCGTGCGACCAATTTGGGTGATTATCATTTTGAATAAGGTCCATCTGCAACCATCAGAATCAACTACAAATATGAATCAATATACACAATAATATATAAACACGTATAGAATAGTGTTAAAGTTACGTACCCAGCGGCCGAAATACTCTGCGAATGTCCGGTTGTGGTAATCGACATCACCTCGTACTTGTTCACAGTGTAGATGTATGTTCTTCCAAAACTGAACTTCTGGACAGTTGATTAGTACCCACCAATGTACAATGGCTACCTCATAATCTTTCAACTTGTAGGAAACTGACATGTTTCCACCGAGTACAACATCGTCGGAGAGTATGGAAAGATTGAACTGTGAAGGTACATCTTCCGGTATGCTTTCCTGTAACGCTCCTAAATACAGCTTCATGTAGGTGACGCACTCGTGCGCAATGTATGCTTCAGCTATACATCCTTCAGGTGCGGATCTGTTTTGGACAAAACCACCGTATTGTCCAAGTTGCCTATAAATCAAGTTTTTAAAGTGTTATGATAATACATTAACACTATATCACATATATTGATGAGGAAATTAACATAAGGTGTAAAATACGTACCTTTCCATCGGATACATCCAAGTGAAGTGCACAGGACCGGTAAGCAACAATTGCCGAGGAAGATGGATCATGAGGTGAGGCATGATGTCGAAAAAATTTGGAGGAAATATCATCTCAAATTTACACATGATATGAACGATGTCTTGTTGCATTTCCCGGAGGTCAGATTTTCTCACTTCCCGTGTGCATACCTTCTGGAAAAATCTTGCCAACGCTACTAACGGCTCCACAACGTGACGGGGAAGGAACGGTCGAATGAAAACAGGGAAGAGACGTTGTAGCAGGATATGATTGTCATGACTTTTCAACCCGTACAGATTGTTGAATTGTCTGTTCACACACTTGGCTATATTTCCAGCAAAGCCTGAAGGATACTTGGCCCGACTTATCCAATGGAAAATTTCTGGTTTATGCTCAGGCTTGACGGTGTAAGGAGCTTGAGGCATTTTTCTCTTCCCTTGTTTCAACCATAGTTGTTTTCTGATATTCATGTTTTGCAGATCAGTGCGAGCCTTAGGACCGTCTTTCGTCTTCCCCTCCAAGTTCAGCGTTGTGCCCACCACACTTTCAGAAACATTTTTTTCTATGTGCATAACGTCTAGGAAGTGACGGATCAGCAACTCACACCAGTACGGGAGTTCCCACAATATGCTCTTATGTGTCCAGAATTTGTACTGCTCAGGTCTTTCAGGTATTTCCACTACAATATCGGGATGATTGCTGAGGGGCCCAAAATCGTACTCATTAAGCCTTGCTAAAATTTCTCTTCTCGTCCATCTTCTGGGAGGACGGCCGTGTTCTTCGGTTCCATCAAATGCGGCGGACTCGTAACGCCAGTGGTGATCCGCCGGAAGGAACACACGATGACCCATTCGGCATATCTTGTTGCAATGAGGGGTGCTCCCATAATCGCTGAGGCACTCTGGACAAGCCTTGTATCCCCTAACAACGCTGCCCGACAACATCCCATAAGCAGGAAAATCACTAATGATACCAATAACCATGGCATGCATCTGGAACGTCTCCTGCTTGTACTTGTCAAAAGTGGGATGACCAACGTCCCACAATACCTTAAGCTCTTCAATCAATGATCTCATATACACATCGAGACATTTCCCTGGGTAACCAGGCCCCGGAATCAACAACGTCAACATATTATATTCCTTCTTCATGCACATCCACGGAGGAAGGTTGTAAGGTACCAAAACCACCGGCCATATACTGTATGAAAGACTCATGGTGCCGAAAGGGTTGAACCCGTCGGTTGAGAGCCCGAGCCTGACGTTTCTGACATCTGACGCAAAATGAGGAAACTCATTGTTTATATGCTTCCAAGCCGCTCCGTCAGAGATGTGTGTCATGATATCTGCGTCTCCCGCGTCCCGCTCACCGTGCCACCTCATAGCTTTTGCGGTGGTTTCTGACATGTACAACCGCTCAAGCCTATCTCTCAACGGAAAATACCGAAGCACTTTCACAGGTTTCCTATTGCCTGCTCCCGTCAACTTATATCGGTCAGACTGACATATCAGACATGCGTCAAGGCTAGCAAGGTCATTCCCTTCTGCATCTTTACCCCAGAAGAGAACGCAGTCAAATGCGCATACATGGATCTTAATGTAGGAAAGCCCTAGATCTTTGAGGATACTTCGGACCTTACGGTGATTGGTAGGATTACGATGACCCTCCTCCAACAACGAAGAAGTGTACTGTAGATATTCATCCACTTGCCTGATGCTCGATTTTGTCTCGACTTTAATCCTCATTACCTCCATCACACTTTCAAGAACTGTCTTCTCAGAACTTGAAGACACAGGGGTCTGTTGCAATGCAATCAGTTTGTTGTACTTGTCAAAGGCAGCAGTGTTGACAACTTGTGGGAACGGCTTCACCGGGTCATGCATATATTGTTCCCCACGTACACCGTTTTCAAAAGGAAACACGTCGTTGACGAATGTCATTGTTGAATCGTTGGATGTACTACTACTGCCCGCCTCAAAAAACTGTCCATGATCATGCGATCCATCTAATGATGGCTCACCGTGATATATCCAACGTTTGTACTTCGGCCAAAACCTATTACTCTTTAGGTGCTCCCATACTGTCATAATCGGAAATCGACACATATCACTGCGACACTTACATTTCTTGCACGGGCAATAATGGTATTCCTTCCCGTTTGCATTTTCCTCGACGAACTGCAAAAAATCCACAACTCCTGTAGTGTATCGTCGGTCATGCCTTGGAAGCGAAATCCAACTCTTATCTCGATCCATATATAGCCTGATAATAATATATATGTATAACTTTAATTAATAATAAATTAATGAACACATATATATTACAATATATATTATTATCAACATCAACTCATATATATATATATATATATACCATTAATTAACAACCATTATTTAAGTTCATTACACTATCAACAACCATTAATTAACATATTTATATATATTTTAACATTAATTAAAATAACATTATTAAATTAAAACACATAATTATACTCTAACTGAAAATCAACTCAACTACCACTCAAAATCAACATATATACATACATTCTAACACTAAAACAACAACAAAACAAAAAATCATTTACTATATCAAAATCACTAAAACTCAAAATCAACTCAACTAAAACTCAAAATCAACATATATACACATATACGTACCTATATATAGCTCCACAATGTAAGAGAGGACGGATTTCAACAATACCCACAGATTTTTCACTCTTTCTCCCGTTTTTTTCCGTTTTTTTTTAAATGAGCAGCTTCTGTCCAGATCTGAAAATATAAAGACTTATAGCCGACGAAAATTCTAATTTCGTCGGCCAAACTTTCTAAAGTTTTCGTCGGCTATACTTTAAGAGAAAGGCCGACGAAAATTAAAATCGTCGGCCATTCTTGGGGTATAGCCGACGAAAAATATTTTTTTGTGACGAAAGAAAAAATCGTCAGCCATTCTTGGGGAATAGCCGACGATTTTTTATTTTTACCGACGAAAGAAAAAATCGTCGGCCATTCTGGGGAATAGCCGACGAAAATAGTATGTCGTCGGCCGTTTTTTTTTTCGTCGGCTATACTGTTTTTTCTGGTAGTGATCCTCCTGCATATGATACCCTAATTTACAAATTCGACAACATATTTTGTTGTCATTGTGGTAAATATAGTGATTGTTTGGATAATTGTCGTTCTGTGAGTTGTAATTACTTCACTTACGACATATTTACAAGTTTATGAACAAATGGTTGTCAATGTGGTAAATTTATTTAATTATATGTAAATATATTGGTGAGTCGCCGAAGCGAGCATCAAGCAATAATAACCCTACAATTGTTAGTAGTATAGAATAAGTAGGGATCGTTCTAGCCGGGGATTAAGGGTACCTGAAATATGAGAATGTTAATACAAATATTCACAAATACATATGCACATAATTGTCACACTTATATACATATATACATATTCACACGAGTTCAACATGGGGGATTTGATATGAGTCGGCAGCTAGGCTGCCCTAATACTAGGCACGGTATTAAAAACAGAAAATAAATCCTAGGCTACTATATACAAATTTGATCATCATCTCTCACGCATCACATAACACAAAACACACAAAACACACAAGAATCATGCAAGACTCGGCAATTTAATTCAAGTTTCTTAGACTCTATTCAATTCCAATTTCAATTAGAGCCTCAACGGTCATCTAATCACTAGACTCTCTCTTAAGTATTTTAGAAAACACTCAACGTCGAATCCTAAAATTATACTAATCATGTTTGAAAACACTCAACGTCGAAGACAAACACAAAGAGTAATTATGCACAAGAGTCTATAAATTGGAGACATATCTTTAGGTATGGCGTCACTCATCCTATCAACATGCAAGTTCATGAATTAATAACCTTAATTTTAACAACCTAGAATTCAGTTCGATCGTTGCCTAACTCAATTCCAAATTATTAAGTTGAATGAAATCGCAATCTACACAAGTACTAAGGCCCTAGCATCATGTAAACATTGATTTTTATGCACAAATTCAAGAACTAATCGAATAAAAACTAAAAATACAAGAACATGTTACTGCCCTAATCTAACATACGATTCAAGCATGTAATTGTTTGTAAAAGTCATAACATAAACTTCAATGAAAATTGCAATTCATGTTCATCATACAAAACCAAACGAAAACAAAGTATTTTTATAACAATAATTGTGACTAAACCGAAATTAAAGACACAAGTCATAGGAATGGATCACACTTTATAAACCTTGGAGAGCTTCGTCTTGGTGTGGTGATAGAGGATCGGCAGTGGCTGAGGTAAGGTATGGGTTCGGTGATGAATGGTGGTGGAATAGGTGGAATCGGTGACTATGTGCTTTAGGGTTTCGGTTTAGAACTTTGGTAGGGAAATTTGGTAGAGTTTTGGCTAGTGTTTTGCAAGAGATGAGATGGATTTTCTGTAGGAAAAGTGGGGGTATTTATAGAGAATAGGGTGTTGCCGGCAGCCCTCTTGCAAAAAGGATTTCAGAAAACCTAGTGGGATAAGGTTTTGCAACCTTCCTTTCTTAGTTCAATTAGGTTTTCTTTTTCTGAATTTTTCTTCAAGGCTTGGGCTTCACATCTTCATGGACTTCTTGTATGGTCTTGGACTTCAATTTACAGGTCTTGATCCATCGAAAATGCCCCAAAATGCCGGCAGCACAATATTGCACCAAATCTGCCAGAATCGGCAGCTTCTCCTAGCTTGACGAGGAGAACTTCTTTCTTCAAGTTTTTCTTCAATGCTATGGCTAAGTGTCATCCTCCTTCCTTCCCTAAGCTTGGGATGTCTTCACAAATGCTCTTGTACATCATATGGTCCATCGAAATGAAGCACTTGTGAAAAGGAAGCAATCAGTCCCTGGAATCGGCAGCTTTGACCTTGTCGCAGTAATTCCGGCATATCTCCATCTTCGGAGCTCCGATTGATACGATTCCAAGTCTCACGTAAACTAGACACATAGGGACATATCCCCATAAAATATCTCGGCCAAATTCCATGTAAGTTGTCGGGAATGATTTTTCGAAGTTGGGACAAAGTCCCAGGAAAATCCTGTAAGCCCCTGGATTGGAATGTTCGGACTGCCGTTTTGCAGCCAATTTTTGGGTGACTTCCCGAACTCCGATTGATCTGAAATTTTAACACAACATTCCTCAACATATGAATATTAAGCACACAAAATTTCATAGAATTCGGACAAGGATAGATCGTACTTTTGCTCATCTCAAAATCGCGAAAAAGACATATTTTACACTATTTTCCAGATTTCTCAAACTTAGTCATTTTTCAGATTCTTAATCATTTTTCACCAAAACTCTACCAAATTAACACTAAACTATATTATGACTCTATCTTAGACAAATAAGGGTTAAACAAAGCATAAACGAGGGCATAAGCATATAATATCGTCGCACATTGTGTTCCTATCATATATAAAACATATGTTGTAAATCTGTTGTCAATGTTGTAAATTTAGTGTAGAAAAATAGTAAATTTTGTTCAGTTTGTTGTAAATTAAGGGTATTGTATACATCAAGGTATTGTAGACGACCCCATGATTATGTATCAAATTTATCAGACAAATAAAACAACTGAATTGATTATAATCCGGAATGAGCACTCTAACAAATTAAATTCACCATCCTTTAAAATCTGAGTAAAAAAACAAGATAATTTGATTGATCATAACACAAACGCAGAGATATAGATAGTTAGGGATATTTTGATAAGTAATAGGAGGTACACTTAGATTTTTTAGTTGTTAAAATATATAACAAACTACATATAAGTCCTAGAAAAATATTAGAATCACAAATAAGAACATGACTTTTGGTGTTGAAATTATAAGGACATATCTTTACACATAAGGACAATTTATCTATCTCTACATCCCATGTGTCATAAGTTAATTTACCAAAATAACCCCTTACACAAATTAAATTATCATAAAAATAGAAACTTCTCTTTTAAGAATTTTAGCGTGTGGTTCAAATAATGTAGTAGCAACTATTTCTTGTAAATGTAGTAGCAGGTTTTCATTGGATTACCTAGCGTAGCAGCAGGTTTTCATTGGATTACCTAGCGTAGTAGCAGGTTTTTAGTGAATTACCTAGCGTAGTAGCAGGTTTTTAGTGAATTATCTATCATAGTAGCAGGGATTGCCATTAAATATAGTAGCAGGTTTTTACTCATCTAGCGTATTAGCACCGATCTCCAATAAATGCAATAGCAAGTTTTTTAGTGAATACAATAGCAGCGAGTTTCAGTAAGTACAATAGTAGCTTTATCGGTAGCTCAACTAGGTAGTAGCAACGAGTTTCAGTAAATACAGTAGCAAGTTTATCAATGGCTCAGCTAATTAGTAGCATCGAGTTCCATTAAATGCAGTAGCATGTTTATAAGTGGCTCAGGTAGGGTAGTAGCAACGAGTTCTAGTAGATATAAGTGGACTTCAAACTGGCCTGATTATATACTCTAAATATTCATCTTACAAAGCACCAAACTAAATATCACATAACAACCATAAAGCAATTTACCATAGTCAAGTCTATTCTATCTATGAAACAAATATAACTTTTGTATTTCAAGAGCATTCTAGGTTTTTGCAATGTGGGTTAAATGAAGTTTGGAATCTCCCTCAAGTAAAACCATCAAATCTCCCTCATTGATGATCTCTCTCTTTAATCTGAAGCAGAAGAGCCGCTTTTAGAGCGAGTTCGCCATCGACAACAACTTCGATGATCTTAAGTCTCATGGGTTGTGGCAATGGTAGGCATTGGTCGTCGGCGGAGGTTGTTTTGAGAGAGAGAGAGAGAGAGAGAGAGAGAGAGAGAGAGAGAGAGAGAGAGAGAGAGAGAGAGAGAGAGGTATAAGAAGAAATGGAGGTTTACATAGCAGTTTTAGATGTGCAACTTGAACACTCTATATATTTTTCTCACCAAAAACCAATATAGACATTTTTTCAACTTACACAAAAGTATTTATACAGCCTTGAATGTTAGGAATATAATGTATCAACAAACTTATACAAATTCATCATGAAGATTAGAACTATGAAGTAACAACAGTCACCGTGCCGCAATGTAGAATTCTCAAATTTGACTATATTAACACCCCAATTTTGAGCAACTGAGCGTGTCGTATAATGTTTTATAAAACTGTTTTTAGCAATACAATTAAAAAAATGAAAACGAGAGACTGAATTGCAAGTTTTTAAAATAAAAAAAAAGCATCCGCAACCACCACAACACCACGCTTATTTTATTATTAGATTTCTTTTGCTACTAACGAATACAAATTAACGAAATCAAAATCGAGAAAGATCTAAACAATCGCTGTTACAAGTCAAAAAGAAAATAAGCAAAATTACCAGAGTTGAACTTGTTGAATGGTACCTTTTTAAAAAAAAAAAAAAAAAAATATTTTATTAAATAACTCACACACTTTTATATATGTAAGTGAGGTTTTAAACCCATGACCCCAACGTTATCAAATAAACTACTTAACCAACTAAACTATAACTCACTGACAAAAAATTAGAACAGATTTATCAACGACGTAAGTGTACACTGATTTGCACAAATACTAACTTTTTATTGTCTTTCTTTATCATATACAAAATGAATGACCGTGTATCTAAAGAATGAGTCAGTATGTATGTATGTTGCAACATACCAAATTCAAAACAAGGGAGAAATTCACTTTTAGTTCTATCCATAGGACGTGCGCGTTTGCTACCTAGAACTATGTTAGACCTCTTTATTTCTGAAGACTGCCTTGAACTCATGTAGGTTGCCTTAAGTTGTATTACAATAAATCCATGTTTGGTGTCACACAGGACTAGAGAGTAGTATGCTTCTAAGGATCACCAATCTAAGTACCCCCGATAACACCATCTAAGGAGACCATAATGAAAACAAGGTGTTATGTAAACTCAATTATTTTTGTACCCAACGACACCAAATATGATATTAACTAGACTAGACTCCTTATTTAACACAGTCCTAATTAGTCCCAAACAAATAAGTGTTTCCAATCTTCAAGTCATTCTTAACTCAATAGGCTTGATAATTGCCGCTAGGAATGCCTAAATTTACCGGACAATCACCAACAAAATGTACTCGAGTCAAATTCACACACTTTGATCTATACAGTGGACCAAATCTGCCTAACCCCAACCTAGACCAACACTTTGATCCTTTAAAAATAATAGTTTCAAACGTAAACAGAAGACTTTTAACTGCTGTTGTAGTTGTTGTTGCTGCTTTGTCAAAACTCGAATAGACGTTCTGTCCCGACTTCCCTTCCATGCTGCTTCTCCTTCTCCCTCTCTTCTCCTTCTTCTTCTTCTTCTCTTCAGAGAGAAAGAGCGAGAGATGCCATTGAAGCCCTTCAACTCAGTCAGCATCGCCTTCATGTTGGGTGGCGCATTCCTCCTCCTCTTCCTCTGTAGCTTCCTCGAATTCCCATCTCTCTCATCCACCTCACTAATCCCCCAACAACAACAAATCGACTACCACCACCCCTCTCTCTCTCTCACTAACTCTGCCCCTGACCCATTCACCAATCTCATCTCCTCCTTCAGAAAATGGGACTCTCACGTGGGTTGTCCTCGTTTCGCAGAAAAGCACAAGTCTTTGACTACCCAAAACGTGTCTTCTCATTCTCTGCAGAAACCATCTGAGTGTGGGAAGGAGAAGAAGACCCAGATGGAGCATGTCAGCGTTTTGGTCAAAGGGTGGACTTGGATTCCTGATAATCTGGATAATTTGTATTCGTGTTCATGTGGGTTGAGCTGTTTGTGGACTAAATCGGCTGTTCTTGCTGACAAGCCTGATGCTTTGTTGTTTGAAACTACTACTCCTCCGTCCCAGGTACTCTCTAAAGTTTCTGCCTTTGTTTTTCAAGATGTGATCTTTCATGTTTTATCGATGGTTTAGTTTGGTGTTGTTCTTGTGATCATGAATATTTAAGTAAAATGCAGCAAAATGGTGTGTATGATTTGGGGTTGTAAGCCCATTTTAATTGATTTCGATGGTTGTTTTGGTCAGTTAAGAGTGATAAGCATGCTGTTTTACCATAGATCTAGTACTTTGGCTTACATGTTGGTACAATTCAATTGTGGTATTAGTGTAATGTTGCGTATGCAAGGAATTTGTTCTCATTTGGTCTCTATTTATTCAGATGCTTTTGGTCCATGCTTTTTAATTGATTAGTTTCTTTATGAAAGTTTTCAGGACATTGAGTCGGTGTGCCTTGATATTGTGCAAAGTTTAGCCATCAGAAAGGATAAAGGGTAATCGAACTCCAGTTTATATACTTGTAGGGAAGGGTAATAGAACAGTGCTTCTTTTGCATGAGCACCTTGCAGTGACATTACATTATGTAGAATCCTGAGAGTGCCCATGGCAAAAATTCAAAGTAATCAAGAATCTGACAATGCAGACAAAGTATACTAGTGGCTTAAGCTTCTAGCAAACAAAGGTCATTGAGTTTTATAAACCTTCCATCAGTGTTATTGCCTGAATCGACTAGGATATTTTGCCATTGAGGGCTGCTTCATAGAAAACTATGATTGATGAGGAGCGTAACCTAAAAGGAATGAACCAAGAGAGAGCTTGTACATCCTAGGTGACTTTTCTCACTTGATTGATTTGTCTTTGCACCTTTTGCAAGACTTATAGGGAGGGGACTGCAGGCCTATCCCTTTTCCATGGGGAAGGTGGTTAACAAATCGATAATTATAATCATGCTTGGCCAAGATTAGATGAGTATTGGTTTTAGAAGGGTTTTGTTGGAAGCTTCCTTTCTCTCCTTTCCTCTACTCTCTAAGTTCTCTTGCAGCATGCAGCTTATTTCCTTTTGCTTTTCTTCTATGAGAATCCAACATTAGGATTCGTTGGTTGGAAATGTGATTATGATTCTGTTTATTCCCTTTGTACTAGTTAGTATCTGAACCACATTAGGGGACCTGATGCTAACATAGTCTCTAGTTGGCAAGTTGTTCATTTGCTGGTGGGCATAAGAGCAAAAAATAGCATTAATGAATCTGTATCACCGAGAGTGTGTGGGTGAGTCGTCGTTGCCGTCTAATTGTGGGTGATTGTGCTTTACCATCTGTTGGACAACATTCAAATACTTTCTAATTCCTAAATTTGTCCCGGCAGTATTTTGATAATATATAGCTAAGAGTTAGTTAATTTAACATCATAAGATACTGCAATAGAGCTGTAGCTCTTTGTTTACTATCTTGATGCACTTGCACTCTCCTTATATCCTGAGGTAATCCTTCGGGAGGTTGTGGCAGCAATTCCAAGTACCAAGAACCTATGCAACTGGTCATGACAGTGCTGTAATGATCAATCTACCTGTTTAAGAAATGGATTCTTAAATTTAATGAACCTTTCATCAGTTTTCTCCCCATTAATGCACTTGGAGAAGTAGGGTAATCCTCTTACTTTGTCTCTGAAAAGTAATGCCGGTGCACAAGGAAAGAACTAGTAAAGAGCTTGTATTAGGATAGGACTTTATCATTGTTTCATATCTCTCTCGGAACCTTGCTTCACTCTTATAGTCAATTGCAGTCTGATCAGTTGCCCTTGAGTCGCTATGGACTTATTGCTGAGTATTTGATAGGTGATTAATTAATTGTGGCTCCAGATCCCATATTACTTGATGAGTTCAGGACGTAATCAAAGGGATCAAAGTAGCATTTTAATACTGTATATAGTTAGTCTATATATACTGATACAAGATTAGTTTATCTCAACCCCACTTAGCTAAATCTACTTTGCCCGAGCTTTCTTGATCAAATATAACCAATTGACCAAGAGCTTTCCTGAATGGATTCCATACAGTACAGTCATGAACCCAATCACATCAATCATTGTGACAGATTGGATTTCTACAGTCGCATCCATCTTCATGTTCATCTGATCTTTTATATAGACAAGAATTTCTGTCCTATCATTCGTTATTAGAGTATATACATTCTTTTAGTGTTTATCTTCAAATAAGTGGACCAAATTTTAATATGATTGTCATATAAATTGGCCATAGTGATGTAATATCAATAGATTTGCCATCTTCTTTTTCTCCCTTGTCTATATCATTTACAGCATTTCTAGTTCGGTGCTATGAGTGGAACTCAGATCTCAACCTCATTGAACTGCTGGCCAGAATCTCATTGACTAGATGTTTGTGTTTAACTCATACTTCATTGCATAGTGTTCTCTCTTTCTCTCTTCCTCTTTCTTCTCTTTCCAGTTAGTTTTAATTGTATTTTTACTTTGGTGCTGTGTCACCCACAATAAAGAGTTGTTGATCTCAACATTCGACCAAACAAAAACAAAATATGTGAAAATCTTTAGATCCCAGTATGTAAGAAGTCAAAGTTATGATGCAAGATCCTTTAATAGAAAAATAACCAATGAGCATTAAGAGTTTTCCCTGTTTGTGGACAAGATATAGACTGTCACAGTGTGAGTGATTTCAGTATAGTAGAAGGGCATCGTCTCATCACCAAGAGAACCTACACATTAGGCTTTGGGTCACACTAGACTAGGGAATAGAGTAACACACACCAAAGTATTCTGGAATGCTATATTTGGGTCGGATCTGTAATAGGTTGACACATTCTCTTAGTGGGTCTGATCAATTCAGTGTCCATAAGCTAAACGCATTAGTGACACTCCGAATTTATGACTGGAGTATGATTTGTCAGGTAAATGGTTGTGGTGTTCCTCCTTGTACATGTTTCTATGCAGTGCACAATTATTAGGAGCACATATGTCTGCATCCAAATGACTGGGTGCCAAGAATATGGATGTTGTTACCTTTTAAGTGTCCTTGGAACTTTATTTTTCAAGGTTTGTCCTTCAGTGTGATCTCTTTCCATCCCTTGTGACATGGAATGTCCTCAAACATCCCTTGTTATATTGTTTTTGGGATGTTCTTTATCCTCTCTAGAGTTTCATTGAACCTAATGCTACAATATCTTCCTTAGCTTCCATGTCCCTTCATCAGTTTTATGAAATTTAACTTATAGTAGAACTGATAGGAGCTTGCTGAATTTGATGAATGGTTTGCATGTGCTAATGGTTTAGTCTTGTCCCATATATTAGTGGGTGAATCATGGCTCTGGAAATCCTCTTGCAGGCCCTTTCATATTCATAGATGTCCAAACATTGGTACTGAACTATGGACCATTATATTATGAAATGCAGTCCCTGTTATGGGTAACTGCTTTCTTAATTGGTGGCTCATGGAAAACTCAACAGCTGTGATATGCAGCAAATGGAAGAGCTCATACTAAATTAACCTTGATGTTTGGTGTTTTGAAAAGTGACAGGCTAGTCTTAACGCAATTGTTACTCTTTGTTAAGTGGGACGGTTGTTCTTTCATGGAAATGATAGCAGATTAACTGGTGGCCTTGGTCCTTTGATTCAAATTGGGGGGTGCTGAGGAATTGTTAAGTGCGAGTCTGTTTGGAAAAGTGAAAGAGCCCTGAGAAGTGATCTTCCTTGGGAATTATACCATCATGACTCTCTTTAGGTGGTTTGATAGGAAATGAAATAGTAAGAATTGTTAAGAGTTAGAGGTCTTTTTGCTCTGGGATTAAAGGGATAGGAGTAAGTTCTTTGCTTCTCCATGGTCTTGTTGGTATCAAACTATAAACGTTTAAGGATGCTCCCTTGACTTTTATTCTTCTTCATTGGTCAGGTTTTCTGGTCAAACAGTATGTTTTCCCTGCCTTTTGGCTCATCTAGCAAGTTCATTGTTGTCCTTGTATTTGGTTGCTGAATGTCATGCCTGTCTTCCTTTTATACCGATTTATGTTTCCTTAAAGCTGCTTGTTTATTAGTTAGACCAATGAAGGATGTTTTGCTCTTTAATAGGGTAGTTCTCTGCTTTAAGCTGATGGTACAAAATTGTCTTACTGTGTTACTGTGATATTGTGGAGAAGAGTGATGGTTTTGGCTTTGAGTGAACCTGAGGTTGTTGGTTGACTTACTTTGGTGTTCTCTGCTAAATAGTGTTCATGCATGTTAATGTATCTGTTTCCCAAGAGAAGTGATTGTAAGAGAATAAGAGACTTACTACTAAGAAGGAAAAAAAACAAAAACAAAAAACAGAAATTAGAGTATGTCAGATATCTGTATTAGTAGTGCATAGGGCAGTAAAACGACAAAAGATTAAAAGGACACAATATAACCCATAATATGATAGAATAGAAAAAGAAAAAAAAACTATATAATTATTCATCTGTAATGTGGAAAAAGTATTTAACTTTTTCTTTTTCATAGAGATGTCTAGCACCACCAAAATGACTTGCATGTCATTATACCATTATTTGATTTTGTTTAATATTTTTTTTTCTTCCTCTTAGTTTGGTGTAGTACCCATTGCTAAGAAGTTTTTCTCTCATGCTGTAAATTTTTCCGTGTTAAATTTAATCCTAGTCGCTTATGATAATGTACATAGTTGCAACGAATTCAGTATTTGGAGCATGTCTTAATTGTATGCATAGAGGGCCCTGGTCAAACAAATGGAGGGTAATCAGTTGACCACCATGGATGCATACGCTACAAGTACACGCTCGTTTTCTTCTAATAATGAAGTTGCGTTAGAACATAGAAGGATTGTATGGGAGCAGCCTAACTACATGCCTTACCTAAGCGGCTAAGCATTACCTATGTATACATATACTCCTCTTTACTATCTATTTTATTCCATTTATTGTTTCTTTTGACAGAGACGCCCTGGAGATCCACTTCGTGTGTACATGGATCTTGAGGCTGGCAGGAAGCGATCTGGTGTTGAGGATTTGTATATAAGTTATCATGCCAAAGACGATGTGCAGGCTACCTATGCTGGTGCACTGTTTCACAATGGTCGGAATTATCATGTATCTTCTTTTAAAAACAATGTAAGTAGTTACTCATCTATGGTCTTCATACTTTTCTCTATCTTCCTTTCATCTTCCCATGCACCACGTAGACTGTCAACTTACATATCACTAGTGTTATGACTTAATCTGGGTTCCTCCCTTGTTAAGGATACACTTATCTATTGGTCATCCTCACGTTGTCTGCCTCAAAGAAATAAGCTTGCCAAGAGTCTTCTCAGCTTACTACCACACCATTCATTCGGCAAGTGTTTGAATAATGTTGGTGGTTTGGACATGGCCCTTTCTTTCTACCCCGAGTGTGCCAATGGTGCTGGTGATGGCCCCCAAAAATGGTGGGACCATTTACACTGTGCCATGTCTCATTATAAGTTTGTTTTAGCTATTGAAAACACAATGACGGAGAGTTATGTGACGGAGAAGCTGTTCTATGCTCTAGATTCTGGTGCAGTTCCTATCTACTTTGGTGCCCCTAATGTGTGGGACTTTGTCCCTCCCCATTCTATAATAGATGGCAGTAAATTCAGCAACCTGGAGGAATTGGCTTCTTATGTAAAGGCCCTTGCCAATGACCCAGTTGCTTATGCCGAGTACCATGCATGGAGAAGATGCGGCGTGTTGGGCAACTATGTAAAAACTCGTGCACTGAGCCTCGACACATTGCCTTGCCGACTTTGCGAGGCAGTTGGGAGAAAAGGTGGGAGATATGCAAGAGGGTAGTGAAATTTTTGGTCTTTTCTGTCTAATTGGGATTTCTATTTATGCATCCAGTTTTATGGTTGCGTAAATTGTATACAACTCAGAATGATACATGTATAGCGTCCAACCTGATTTAGGGTTATGCTTGATTAATGAAATGACGATGTCTTTCATCAAGGTGCATAAGGAATGACGCCAAACTACTACTTCGCACCTTTTCGCCTTGTTAGCAAGACGAAGACCCCAACTCTTACACACTCCAAGTGCAGTCTTCTATCTGTCATCGGAGGGAGGTTGATCTACTTTGTGCACATACTCCCCGCTCTGATCTCACTCTTTTTAAGTTCTTTTGTTCGTCTAGACAACAATTATAACACTCTTTTGTCAAGCACGCCCTGTGGTTAGTTTCACAGTTGCTAAATGTTTCCCACCCCTGTATGCCACCGGAGCCTAGGTTCCCTCCCACCAAGATCAATGTATAATATAAATACACATTCCCAACCCTTTTTACTCGCACCTCATGAATCATCCCCATATCCACACTTGCAATATGTGTTGGCGTCTGAAACACTCGACTATTTATAAAGAGCAGCACTCTCGGAATCATATTGAATAACTGTACAATCTTATCCTAGTGTAGTTAACACCCCAGTTACTTGGGGTTATCTATGTCTTGGAAAGTCCACCAGGCAACTTCTCCCAACTTGTATTAACGAAGGATATGCACACACAGCCTGCCCTAGCTTTGCAATCGTCTCACTTGTTTGCTTATTTAGGAGCTTTGCTCGTCACCTTGTCCTCGTTGGCTTGGTGCACTATTGCCTGCGCATGCTACACTTAGTTGCTTGCTTGCTTGCATGCTAGGCCGCTGCCCAAGACATTTCTTTCTTTGTTGAACACTGCTCACACTTGAAGCCTGTGCAAGTGCCTACTGATGTGCACTACCAAGTACCAAAATGGCATGCTGCAGATGCCATGCGCCACACGTGGTCTTCCTCGCCATGCTTGGTTGCTTGGCAGCCGCTTGCTTCCCATCGAGTCATTGACGCTTAGACATGGTGCAATTCTGTATCTCTCACGTCAAAATTAAGTAGAATATTTCGTATGGAGTCCTGGAAAGTGAGAAGTATGTGTCGTGTACAAATGCCGAAGCTGCCTAATAGAAGGATCCGACCTCAGGATCAAGCAACTCAACAGCATCCTCGACAAGTATGAAGAGCCAAACCATCCTCCCTGAGTTGTTAATTTCTTTCTCCTATAAAATATCGAATGGCAATCTGTCAATCTCGTTATGAGAATTGAGACGACAGAGCATGTAGGTATATTTCTTGGATTTCTTCAAAAGCTGTAAAAGTTTGATTAATTTGGAATAGAGTGGTTTTAGCAAACTTCTCAAGAGTCATCAGATTTACTGAAACAATTACAATTGCTCCTCTTTTTTTGCATTCATAATTGCTAGCAAGCAGCAAGTCCTAAACTCAATCATAGGCCCAGTTTGGGATTGCTGTGCTGTGAGCAGAATTGCTTTTGAATTTGCTGTAAGCAGAATTGCTTTTGAATATGCTGTGAGTAGAATCAGCTGAGGTGTTTGGTAAACTGTTTTTAAAAGTGCTGTGAGAACCAAAAAACAATTTCGTGTGTTTGATGAGTTATAAGTAAAAATTGTTTTGGATGGTATAATGACAAAAATAGGCATTGTTATAAATTGATATTAAAATAAATAATTGTTTCTTTTGTATATAATTATAAAGTTAATCCACAATATTACATAAGATTTCTTAACACCATAGTAAATGATTGATTATTATTTAATTAGATTAATATATCACAATCTAAGAAAAAATAAATATTACAATTTGTTACAAATATAACTGATTCCTGCAAAAGCATCTCTTACCCTGCTTCTCCAAAATCCACTTTTAAGAGAATCAATTCTTCTAAAATCAGTTTTATGCGTTGTTACCAAACACTTAAAATTAGGCCCAGAATCACTTTTGACCCCAAAAGCAGCTTGAGAATCAATCCCAAACTGGGCCATAAGCTGCTTCAGCGCAGCACCTTTACTCGGTATATACCAGAGCCAATTCAGGAGCATCAGCCAACTCTTTGGCCTAACTAAGTGCAAGCAGATTGCACAATAACCGAAGCCACTGAATGAACCTGACATTCCAAGTACTATGTGGTAGCTCTAACAACTCAACCTCGATCATAGTCAGATGTACCAGATCTACCACAACTCTACTGCCATAAGCTTTGGAATGATCCAATGCCAGCCCAAGAATCACCACCCGCCTAGTTGCCTCTGGCTTATCAAGATTTCTCTGGGACCATATATCCTCCCCCTGTTTCAACAATCCACTCGGCCGCAGCTGTGCTCTACAAGACCAATCGTCCTCACTCTAAGCCTAAAGTCTCTCCAGAAAGCAGACATAACTGCAACCCTCACTTCAAGGACTCGAACAAAAATCTCAAACAACTCCAACTGAAAAACAGTCAATTTAACCGCCTTGCCTTGACCTCCATCATTTTCATCAAAACTGCCTTGCTTACCACCTGCACCATCACCAATTGCCAATATTACCTCATCTACTGCTACAGAAACCACAATCACCACCACTCCTTGGCAACTACCGTCTTCGTCAACAACTTTCCAAGCAACACAAGAACCAGATTGCTCCTATAATCTCCATGCGTACTCTTATGAGTCCATAATCTCCACTCTCTCTGAGTCTATGATGTTCTAGTTTATAAGTTATAACATATGGTTCAGTTAGAGGTCCAGTTTTAAGTATTGCTGATGGGAAAGGCTGGTTGGAAGTTTGCAACTGCAGTTGGAGTCTCCTGCAGAATGGTTTGCTGACACGAGGATGATTCTTCAAAACTTCAACCTACATCGTTTTTCATATCAATGAAATGAGGAACAGATGGGTTAACTGAAGCTTCTGTGGTACAGAAGCTAGTAACCTGAACTGGAACCAAAGTTCCTTTACAAATTAAAGGTGGCAATAGTAACCTTCCCCGATGCACAAAATGGAGTTTCATATCCAAGTTGAAACTACTTGATAGTGAAAAAAAATTAAAAAAAAAAAAGTTAGCTCTTGAATCCAAAATTGTGCTCCAACAAAACAAAAAATGAGGCTTCCAACTCATGCATAAACAAGCTTAGTTATAAGCTTAACTAAGCTTGTTTAACTAACCTCATTTAGCATCCCCCCACACGCTCACAAAAACTTCTAAATAAAGTAAACATAGAGTACATAGCTTATCAATACAAAACTGTGACTAATATAGCAGGGCTGGTATTGATTACACTACCAAACTACATACTATCAGACTGATTAACCCAGAAATCAACGGATCTCAAGCAGTCATCCAGCATGTTTCTATCTTTTGTAGTCTGTACACTATTGGGATGAGATAACTCTATTTCCTTTGCATTCAACCAATTTGCTTCATGACATATCTCTCCTTCCATAAATACTTTACCCACCTATTTTTACTTTCCCTTAGTCTAGACAATGAGATGAAACTGGAGTAATTTAGTTCATAAACCCATCTTGGATGCAGGAATTATGAACATAGTTGCACTAAATACTAAAGACACGCAATCAAAAATTTACTCTGCTTTTAAGTTGTCTCAACCCGGACTCAAAACTCTCTGTCCATTGGTACTGTCTTGAGTAACTTGGTGAGGTCATAGGACTTGAAGTCTTTCCCATAGCATAAGCCCAGATCTACGGGAGTTCTGCCATCCTGAAAAATATAGTGAGAGCATCTATGGTAAATTCACTTGTATAAAAAATACAGAAAGTAGAAAATGCATTGTTCCATCTCTACTGAAAACCCCTTCTGCCTGTTTGGCTAATCTTACCTTATTTCTTCTATTCTTATCCGCACCATTCACTAACAAAAGTTTCACAATGTCTCTATTTCTACTTTGCACAGAAATGTGCAATGGCGTCCATCCATCCTGGAAATGCAAGCATATGACTGTCTTTAATATGGGGAGAGCATGAACAAGAAAAGTTGCTTATTAAATATAAACATAGAACTCACATTATCTGCGATGTTGACGTCAACTTTGTATTTGATCAATAACTTCACAATCCGCTTGGTGCCTACATGAACTGCATAATGAAGTGGTGTAGCGCCATCCTAGTACAGAGTAAAGATCAGAAAAATGATTGTGCATAAAAACAAACCAGCGAATAGAAATGTTGATTAAAATCTCTTCCTACCCGATCTCTGGCATGAGGACTTGCACCTTTTCTTAGAAGATGACTAATAACAGCTTCTTTTTTGCCTATGATTGCAGTATGAAGGGCCGTTAAACCATCCTGTTTCACCGAATCATCTGTGGTTTAGTAACAGGTGATAAAACTCACTTTATCAAACAGGAGACAAATATGATGGAATAGGTTAAGATAAGACTCACTTTATCAAAAACATCAATATCTACACCATCTTTAAGTAGCTTGTCCATGAAAGGAACCTGCCCGGATAGTGCAACAGTATGTAGTGGGCTCCAATTTGACTGCATAACAAAGGTAAAAGATGTCTTAAGTGAAAATGCAAGGGGAATCCAACCTCTTATTGGATATATACACTTCTTATTAACAGTTGCATAATCAGTTCAATCAGTATGCTACATCAAGATTTTAGTAATAATTCTGCAATAAGAGGTCAGTGATTCCAGGAACATATTGCTACAAACATACTTGAGAACATTTGAAATTTAAAAAGGAAAAAAATTACAGTTAATAATGTATTCATGTGAGGAGTCGCATGCTTTTGCAAAATTGCCCTTTCTTCTACCTCCAAGAGTTGTTCCACCTCTGCAAAAATCAGAGAATACCAATAATATATACATAAAGATACATAAAGAATTTGGTATCACAAAATGCGTTATTACATTGAAAAAGAAATATGTCAAGCATGTGTTTACAAAACCAGGAAAGAACAGTGCAAATCATAAGCTAATGAGGTAAAATGCAGGAAGAGATTCGCTAATATAGCAAGGTAGCAACTCCAGGGAATGCGTGAGTCTACAAATCAAGATATGTTTCATAAACCATAAAAAATTATTGGGTGAAACCGGTTTTTTCTTCTATCAAGTTTCAGTTATATGATAAATCCAATAGATTATAAAACAGCATTACATACCTTTCACAAGTTGCTCTTCATACTCATCTGTTGTGGACTCATCAAGACCACCAGCATTGGCAGCTGTAGCACGCTTTTCTTCCTCTTCTTCCCATTCACTTTGGAAACCCAAGTCCCGTTCCTCTTCTTCCTCCTCCTCCTCAGATTCACTCCCAGTGCCATCATCAGGATCCTCCCAAGTTCCCACACGAGACTGTAACGAAGATGCTTGGTTCGACTCCACCAAAAAAGTCCTCAACTGCGAGTGCTTGTCAGAGTAGCTAAAGCTGCCACTCCATATACTATATGCTTTCAAGACATTGCTGTTAGCAAGCAATTCCAATTGATAACTCTTCCCCTTGGCCTTCAAAGACTGCACAATCGCAAAGGAATGGTAATTTCTGGGTATAGAGATTGCCTGCAGAGCTGAAAATGCTGGGATTGAAACCATGCCCATTTTCCTCCGGCTGAAGCAACCACTCCCTGAGAGTCTGTAAGAGATACCCAAAGTCACAAAAGGGATTTGGCTTCCATCTTAGCTCTATATACACACAGCTCCAAACAAAAAATAATAATCAATAATGAATTTTTAACTTGTTTTCCTTCAGAAATTGAAAACATCAAACACAGATATCCAAAATCATTAAGAAAAAATGGCACAAGTTTCTTACTGGTAGAAAGAGGGGAAAAATAAGTTGATAATCAAGTGTGTAGTGTTGAACTGGAAAGACCCAGTAGTTGAGAGTATATAAATCTAAACCGCTATTGAAATCACTAGCTCAACTTTAGTTGTAGTTTCTAATGTATAGTTTATCACTCCTAAATCCAAACTGTGATTCTGATAGTTGCTTATAATTGTGATAAGGTAAAGGATATGGAGTAGTGATAAGATTAAATACTTATCCTAGGCCTTCCCATTTACAGGAGACACAACATAGTTTCATATGATATGAGGAAACTCTGAATTCTGTTTACCTCAAGTTTGGCGCTGAAGACAAAGCCTGAAATGTGTTGATTATATTCGCGAAGAAGAAGAATAAAGAGGTGAAAATTTTTGAGTAGGGTTGCACTGCAGCTCTGAGTGTTTTTCTCTAGGAGCTTTAAAATGGCGCTGGTTACTGTAGTTTAATGAAATTTTGGTAATACCGGTCTCTATTCTCCCTTGGTTGAAGCAATTACACTCTCTTGCCATGAAACCCATATCTTCAATTACACAGACATGATTCAGGGTTAGTTGTTTGATCTATTTCTTTGATTTTGATGAATATTAGAGATCGTTTTGTTGTGGGTATTAGGGAATTGAGTGGTAGAGAACTAGAGATTCTGTTTTTGTGTAGAGTATTGAGTGTTGTGCATCCTTTGTTTATGTTGGTACGATCCAAGGCAATTCAATTAAAATGTTGTTAGGTTGCCAAGAGTAAAAGGATTGGCAATTTAATCAAACCTAGTTGTGATTTGTGAAGATAATTTCGGATCATGGACTTGGTTTTGGTACTACTTCCCGCAAGGTAGCAAGCAAATTATTAAATTTTAGGGAAAATGGCTGGTTTGATCACTGTAGTATGCCTCATTCTAAACTTTGCTCACTGAAGTTTGTCCAATATCACTTTGCTCACTATCGAATTACACTTGTGTTCACTTTGATCACTCCGTTTAAATCAGCCGTTAAAATTCAAATTATGTCGTTAAAAACAATGACACGTGCCACTCATGTGCAAATCTTAAGGACATTTTGGGAAAATATGTGTATACTCTTCTTCTTCATCTTGTTCATCTTCTCCACGACGCCGAGGAGGGGTAGTCATTTCATGGATGCTGCTGATGAGTTTAGCCCCAGAAAGAGAAATGGGTTCTGGTCGTTTCTCCACCACCACCACAAAACCTCCAAGAAAATAGACAACAAGAGCTTCCGTGACAACTCCAAGATTAGTTCCTCTTCTTCCTTCGCATCTTCGGCCACCACAACAACAGCAGCTGGGAGAGACAAGTCTTTGGGTTCTTCTTCTCTAAGGAATAAAACCGAAACCTCGGTGGGTGAAGTTGAAGACGATAGCAGCCCCAACAGCCAAGCCACAGCTTCAGCTTCTTCGTTTGAACGAAAGGTCTCCAGATCCAGATCTGTGGGCTGCGGCAGCCGGAGCTTCTCCGGCGACTTCTTCGAGCGGATCTCGACCGGTTTCGGCGACTGCACTCTCAGAATGAATGCTATGCTTGTCTATGTTATGGCAGCTGAAGGCATCTTTGCAGGATTCTTCAATGGATGGTATTACAAGGACCCCCATAATACACTAGTACGTTTCGCATAGCTTCATTCTCTTCCTGCAATTACCAAGCTACATAGATTATCATCTCACCAAAACTCTAGTGTTCTAGCTTGTTTTTCAGCTGATACTGATAGGAGTAATATTTCTTCTACTTGTGGCAGATATATTGGATCCAGAAGCACATTTTTGTTGGGGTTTGGCATTCAAGGAGAGTAGGCATTCTGCTCTATGTCCTCTTTGCAGAGATCTTGTTTTGGGGCATAGTTGCTGGCATTTTGCATTGGTTGGGCATATATTGGAAGCTTTAAATTCTACCGATGTGCTATACTTTTCATAGTGAATTTATGAGACTTCAGAAAGAGGGTGTGTTGATTGACAAATGAAACTTTTTTCAGATTGTATTATAATAATCATCGATTACAAGCTTTAGCCAATGTTGTATATGTTATCGAAGATTATTTCACTCAAATTTGCTCAACTATTGCTCAACACACCCGTGGGAATGGGTTCTCCTTTGCTTAAATCTACTTCATACACCATCGTAAACATGTCAAACCATCCCAATGATGAATCACTTATATCTACGTGGTGACAACAGTTTATAAGGAGCATTGCCATGAATACTAAAATGGGAATCAAAATCAGCGTTCAACCTGAAACAGAAGAAATCTCCATTGAATCGATTTTTCTTATGTGTTCATGACCACAACAACACATAAACATGGTCTGATACACTACGCTTGCAACATCAAACTCTAGCACTTTTCCCTTGTTCTCATGTGCTTCTAGATCAAAGGAGCTTAACACCTGCTTCCACCACATTATCTATTACAGCTTTAACCTTACCATGATATTTCTGTTCTCTCTTCAAGTGGACTGAGACAGCAGGAATGTTCTTGAGCAGCAGGCGCTCACCTAATATCTTCCCAATCTTTGCAGCAGCAGCCACATCCCGATGCGTCTCCAAGCTTTCTCTCAAGGCCTTTTCCTGAGAGCTTGCGGACGAGGCTACAGTGGCAGTTGGTGAGTGGATGACCTGTGCAGTTACAAATTTATTTGTGAAGTGCATTTTCAGGACATAAGGCTTCAGAAACTTTGTAATAGTAGGTGGCCTGACTGGAGGAGGAACTACCATCTCTGCCTGCAAACAAATACAAACATAAAAGTGTGACTGAAACTTTCAAGATTTTTTTTTAGCTTCATACTAGTTAACACTAAGTGATAGAATATTACAGTGATATGTTTGTCCTACACTTCTCAGCAAGCTCGAAAAAATGGAGGTGCATACAGAAACACATTATAACCAAATAAAGAGCAGTATTATAATACGAAAACTGAAACAGCAATTCAATATTACCATCAAATAAAATCCCACAACAGGCAAGCCAAAACATATACATATGCACAAAAGAAGGCTACCAAATGAGGCAGCAAACACAATGGAACTACTATTCACAGAATCACAGACATCTGATTAATATCACTAACAAAGTATCAATCACCTTAAGAACTTGAAACTCAATACTATATCAAATCAAAATCCTGCAAAGATGGGGGTCCTTGTAATATCACTAACAAAGTAATTGCAGGAAGAGAATGAAGCTATGCGAAACGTACTAGTGTATTATGGGGGTCCTTGTAATACCATCCATTGAAGAATCCTGCAAAGATGCCTTCAGCTGCCATAACATAGACAAGCATAGCATTCATTCTGAGAGTGCAGTCGCCGAAACCGGTCGAGATCCGCTCGAAGAAGTCGCTGGAGAAGCTCCGGCTGCCGCAGCCCACAGATCTGGATCTGGAGACCTTTCGTTCAAACGAAGAAGCTGAAGCTGTGGCTTGGCTGTTGGGGCTGCTATCGTCTTCAACTTCACCCACCGAGGTTTCGGTTTTATTCCTTAGAGAAGAAGAACCCAAAGACTTGTCTCTCCCAGCTGCTGTTGTTGTGGTGGCCGAAGATGCGAAGGAAGAAGAGGAACTAATCTTGGAGTTGTCACGGAAGCTCTTGTTGTCTATTTTCTTGGAGGTTTTGTGGTGGTGGTAGAGAAACGACCAGAACCCATTTCTCTTTCTGGGGCTAAACTCATCAGCAGCATCCATGAAATGACTACCCCTCCTCGGCGTCGTGGAGAAGATGAACAAGATGAAGAAGAAGAGTATACACATATTTTCCCAAAATGTCCTTAAGATTTGCACATGAGTGGCACGTGTCATTGTTTTTAACGGCAGAATTTGAATTTTAACGGCTGATTTAGACGGAGTGATCAAAGTGAACACAAGTGTAATTCGATAGTGAACAAAGTGATATTGGACAAACTTCAGTGAGCAAAGTTTAGAATGGGGCATACTTCAGTGATCAAACCAGCCATTTTCCCTAAATTTTAATTGCGAACAATTCACATTGAACATGACTTTGGTTTTGGTGTTTGTTTGCTCTAGTCAGGTTTTTACCTAAAGTTTTAATACTGAAGTTTGAAAGCTTGATATATTGCTAATGATCTTGTCGTGCTTATGTTTGCTAGAAGCAAAATTCTTCTTGTTCTTATGTTTTATAGTTCTGTACAAAATCGTTTATTGCTGTGAAGTTTTGCATCATTTGTGTGGCTTTCCATTCCTATCGTTTAAGGTATTTGGTGTTCACAGCAAGTTAGCAACCAAGTCGGTAATCCTTTGTCATGGTTTTGATAAGAGTGTGTTTGGAGTACATGTAAGACTTGATATGAACATCTAATGCATACATATCAAGGTAATGAATACCCTATAGGGGTTGAATCATTCTTTTGTAACTGTGTTGTAATCCCAAATTCCCAAGTGTAATCTCTGAGCTCAGAACTTAGTTAACAAGCATATGAACTTGTCTTTGTTGTCTCTTTCAAATATTTGCTCATGTCTAACTTTTTGAAATTATGTAGTTACTGTATTATCTTTTTTCTGTTGTTTGTTTCCTTATGATATTTTATTTCACCTAAATCTCTTGTTTAGTATGTTTACAAACCAAGGTTTCTCACAAGTATTTCTTTTAAAGTTGCAAACTATGTTTTAAAGAGAAGAACAGCTTTACTGGTTTTCCTGAAAACAAATTTCTGCTGTGCTCATTTTGCCCTTTTCGTTACCCTACTTACAGACCTCCAATTGATATGAATTTTTGATATGTTTCCCTTCTATTAGTTAACTATCTATCTGGAAGTTTTCAGCTGATTTCGTTGAAAAATGAATGCTCAGTGATTTTCCAAAAATTGGTCTGCTTTGGAAATGTTCACAGAATTTTCAGTGAACCTCCTTGATTTCTGTTCTGTTTTGAATGCACATTTGTTCTATTTTTTTTTTCTTTCTTTTTGTGTGTGAAACTAGACTTCCTAATGGCCATCTGAGAACTGATTTCAAGTCATTTGGATTTAATATGAATTTTTGGTGGGTTTTCTAAGTTGCCCTTGCTGCTGCTAAATTCTGCTAAGTCCTGAGAGTTCAGTCGGTTTCTTTCCATTATTTGCCTTGCTTCCCAAAATCCGCATGGCTTGAAATTTTGGTATGATTCACCTTATCGTATTCAATTTTAGCCTGGAAAATTTCTTGTCCATCTCATTACAAATGAGTTATTAGTGAATTTCCAAAGACTAGTTGTTCATGTCGTAATACTCAAATTCACTCATGTCTCTGTTCAGTCATTACAATTCCTTTCGGTTCATATTCAATTTTTCTCTGATAATATTCAAGTTTGATTTTGGACTTCTTTATCAACTGTTCGACGGTTAGTTGCTTTGTGCTACATGTTTCTTCTTTCTCTTTAAATCAAATTTCTTCCCAAAGTTGCATATCATCTTCTTTAAATCAAATTTCTTCCCAAAGTTGCATATCAACAGTTTAATTTGTTGCAGATCATTTGAATGATGGAGACAGATTCGGGAAAACCCCAAGCTCAACAGCATCACTTGCTTGCACCATCACAGCCGAAGCCATCAGCACTCACCGAGCCCTACCAACCAAAAAATCATTCCCACAAGCTTCAGATTCTTCCACTTTTTTTAGCTTTCTTTTCTCCAATGCTATCTCAAGCTTCTGCATACATTTAGGTTTGTTCTTACTACAGACTAGACGTTCACGTCCCTTCTTCATGGGAGAAATCACCAAGACTCCATTGATATTCTTTAGAGCCAACTCACCTTAAAAAAATTATGATGATGCCGCTGTAAGATATCTACTTCAAGCAAGTACTTGCAAATACTTTATGAATCAATAAATTTATTTATGCAAGAGCAATGCTCTTTATAAAGACCAAGACTGAAACAGAAAAGAGAAAAACATGTAGACAGACCTACATGATCATGACCAAGTCATGGTTTAAACAGAAACTAAAATCCTAGTAAGTTGGAAGTAATTACTCCTAACTAATAGGAACTTATTTGCTGAATCCAAACAGAATGCAACGACTACTTTTAACAAGTCAAATCCTTATCAATTCCTCCCCCAAACTGATCACATCTCAGTTTGCAATCTTAGAGCTCTGGACTCCAATTCTCCTTCTCAAATTTTCAAACGTATCCAGCTTTAATGGCTTTGTCATCAAGTCTGCCAACTGATCTTTTGTACTGCAATAAATGAGTTCTACCTCCCCATCTTTAACCAACTCACGAAGATGATGAAATTTGACTTTAATATGCTTAGTTCTCCCATGAAACACTGGATTTTTGGATAACTTGATGGAGGAGCTATTGTCACAGTGTATAGGTATACACTTGCTTTCTGTTTGATTAAGGCTGTCAAACACCTTCTTCATCCAGACACATTGGCAAGCACATCCTGAGGCAGCTACGTACTCTGCTTCCGTTGTGGACAAAATTACCACTGATTGCTTCTTAGAACTCCAAGCCACTGCTGCCTCACTCATCAGAAAAATGTAGCCTGAAGTGCTTTTACTGCCATCAATATCTCCAGCATAATCACTGTCTGTATAGGCTTTCAGAACATCATCCGATTTTCGTTTATAAAACAAACCATAATCTTGAGTTCCTTTAATATATCTCAGCACCCTTTTGACAGCAATCATATGCGCCTCTCTTGGATTCTCCATAAATCTGCTTAGGAAACAAACTGCATACATGATGTCAGGCCTAGTGGCTGTCAGATACATGAGACTCCCTATCAGCTGCTTGTAGGTTGTGGTACTTACTGTTTCACCCCCTTCTTCTTTCGACAGCTTGATACCAGGAACCATGGGATTGTTTACAGGATTGCATCCCTCAATTCCAAACCTTCCAAGAACATCGAGAGAGTATTTCTTTTGGCACAAGAAAATACCCTTCTCAGTTTGTTGAACTTCCACTCCTAGGAAATACTTCATTTTTCCTAGGTCTGTCATATCAAACTCCTTCTCCATTGATCTCTTGAAGTTATCACACAGTTTGAAACTATTTCCAGTAAAGATTAAATCATCAACATAAAGACTTACCACTAGAAACCCTCCATCTGCTTCAGTTTTAATGAATAAGGTGTGTTCATGGCTGCATTTTGTGAACCCTTCACTCTCAAAATACTCCTCTATTCTGCTATACCAGGCTCTTGGCGCTTGTTTGAGTCCGTAGAGGGCCTTTTTAAGCCGATAGACTTTGTGTTCCTCCCCTACTTGAGAGTATCCTTCTGGTTGCTCAACAAAAATAGTTTCTTTTAACTCACCATGAAGAAAGGCAGATTTCACATCCAGCTGGAAGACTTCCCAATTCTTCTGCGCTGCAAGAGCCAGTAGCATTCTCACTGTATCCCATCTTGCCACGGGTGCATATACTTCCTCATAATCGACTCCATACCTTTGTGTGTATCCCTTAGCTACCAACCTCGCCTTACACTTGTCTAACTCTCCCTTCTCGTTCAACTTTGTTTTGTACACCCATTTCACTACAATTTTGCTCACTCCGTGAGGTAGATCAACCAGCTCCCATGTCCCATTCCTTTCTATAGCTTCTATTTCAGCATCCATAGCCTTCTTCCATTTTTCATTCTTCACTGCCTCCATGTAGCTAATCGGATCAGCTTGAGAAACAAACATTGCTAGCTCGTTACTTTCTTCATCAGAGAGACCTTCTCCACTCACATAATCTTGTAAGTACGGTGGTGGTACTCTAGCTCTTGACTGGTTATCCCTTACAACTTCTTCTTCAGCTTGATCCTCACTTGATGCTTCTTCTGACTCATTCTCTGATTCTTCTTCTTCACTTGAATCATCATCTGAATATATAAGAACATCATTCCTCACTTCTTCTTTGCTCCTCCCCCAGTCCCAGCCTTGTTCCTCATCGAACACTACATCTCTACTTGTAACAATCTTCTTGGTTATCGGATCAAAGAGCCTATAAGCTTTAGACTCCTCACTCACTCCAAGAAAGATACAAGGGTGGCTCTTGTCGTCCAACTTCTTCCTATTTTTATCAGTGATATGCACATAACCAATGCAACCAAATACCTTAAAGTGATCAACATGAGGTTTGTTGTTGTTCCAGCATTCATAAGAAGTTCTGTTTTGAATAGCAGCTGTTGGACTGCGGTTAAGAACATGTACTGCCCATCTTGCAGCTTCTGCCCAAAATATTTTAGGCATTTCTTTCTCCTCAAGCAAGCATCGAACCATGTTCATAATGGTCATATTCTTGCGCTCAGCAACCCCATTCTGCTGAGGAGTGAAGGCGGTTGTTAGCTGCCTTTTGATCCCATGCAACGCGCAGTAACCATTAAACTCCTTCGAGTTGAATTCACCTCCTCGATCACTTCTAACACAGCGTATAAGGATCCCTTCCTCCTTTTCAACATAGCCTTTAAATAGTTTAAATAGCTCAAACACCTCACTCTTTTCGCATAGAAAGTAAACCCAAGTTTTCCTGGTGAAGTCATCAATGAAGCTTAACATGTACCTTTTGTTACTTTCAGTGGTAGGAGAGATAGGTCCACATAAATCGGTGTGGATTAGCTGCAGTTTCTTCGAGCCTCTCCACTGTGACTTCTTTGGTATTGGATCTCTATGCTGTTTTCCTTTGGCACAGACCATACAAGTTTTGTTCGTCCCCTTGATCTTTGGCAGTCCCTTCACCATTTGTTTATTGTGCAGGTACTCAAGGCTCTTGTAGTTCAAGTGCCCAAATCTCTGGTGCCATAACTTAGATGCTCCTTCTGTGGTGATGGCTTGTAGGCACTCGGACGTCTGAATTTCAGCTAGTAACACGAACATTCTGTTTGCAGTCATATCTGATTGCATGATCAGCCCCTTCTCATGATGGTACATCTTGCAGCAGCCATTCTCGATGAGGATTGACAGTTTCTTTTCTTGTAGCTGTCCTATGCTCAGTAAGTTGGTGTTTAGCTCTGGTACATAGTATACATTGGTGACAACATGAGTTCTGCCCTGAGCTACAAGCTTTACACTTCCTTTACCAGTGACCCTCATTCGTGCATTATTGCCCAATTTGACTGAGTGTGTAAACTGATCATTGAGAGATACAAACCAGCTTCTATCTCCAGTCATATGATTCGAGCATCCCGAGTCTAAGAACCATACTCCTTCTCGCTTGCCACCTTCCAATTTTACATACGCCATCAGTAAAAGCTCTTCACCTTCCTCCAATTCTGCATAATTGGCTGTCTTCTCGCAACTGGGGCATTCATAGTGAAAGTGTCCCAGTTTGTGGCACTTGTAGCACTCTAATGTGGCTTTACCATAGCTCTGCCTTCCTCGACCTCTTCCTCCTCTAGGTCCGCCTCTATAACCTACTCTATAATTTCCTCTAGAGCTTCCTTCATCAGTGCTGACTTTGAGAACTTGTTCCTCCTCACTTGGATCTTTCATCCTTTGTTCATGCACTAACAAGCTACTCTGTAGTTCATCCAGAGTTAGTAAATCAAGATTGTTAGACTCTTCGATAGAACATACCACGTAGTTGAACTTCTTCGTCATTGATCTCAGAATCTTTTCTGTGATCGTTTTCTCTTGGATGGTGTCTCCGCAAGCCCTCATTATTTTTGCTATAGCTAGTGTCCTTGCAACGTAGCTATTCACAGTCTCTCCTTCCTTCATGTTTAGCACCTCGAAATCCTTGCGCAAAGCTTGTAATTGCGCCCTCTTCACCTTGGTAGAGCCCTGGAACTTCTGTCTCATGTTGTCCCATATCTGTTTGCTGGTATCTGTGTTCACTACCAGAAAAAAAGCTTTTCCCGACGAAATAAAAAAAAACGGCCGACGAAATAAAATTTTCGTCGCTAAAAAAAAAAATCGTCGGCTATTCCCCTAGAATGGTCGACGATTTTTTTTTTCGTTGGTAAAAAAAAAAATCGTCGGCTATATTCATATTTTAGTCAACGATTTGAATTTTCGTCAGCCTTTCTCTGAAACTTTAGCCGACGAAAATTTTTGGAAGTATGGCCGACGAGTACTAGGTTTGATTTCGTCGGCTATGATTAAAAAAAAAAAAAAAAAAAGAGCAGCTTCCATTTTCTATCACTATCGACAAACCATTGCTTCGTCCTTCAAATGCAAATGTGTCGTGAAATAAGATATCACCGAAATAATGAAATACGTCTACGGTTGAAAAATGACAAGATTCCGACAAAATCTGTGTGCCGAATGTTGCGGTTAACTGTTTTTTACTTCCGTTTTCCTTTGGGTAGCCTGACGGTCGGTAAATATTTTGAGGAAAATTTTTATACGATTAGTTGCGTCTCATCGATTTGAAATTATTATCTGTTGAAGGTCAGGCAAAAAAACGTCATTTAGACAGGCCAATTACCATTTCTAAGCGTTTAAAGGGTTGACTCACCCGGTTGACCGTCCCGATCGAGCCTTTAACGTTGTCAGATGTAGTTGGATTTTTTTTCATACATGTATTTAATCTTAACGGTGATATCTGACGGTTGGAATAGATTTTCCAAACTTTTAGATTCAAAATCGGAACATATGCTATGTTCCTTAACTTGTTTACTAAGTGTTTAAGTGAATGTATAGTTTCAAATAGTTACTATACGTACACTCTTCAAATGTAAATATGTCGTCAAATAAGATATGACCGAAATAATGAAATACATCTACGGTTGAAAAATGACAAGATTCCGATAAAATCCGTGTGCTGAAATAATGAAATAAGTCAAAACCCGGTTTACTGCAGATTTGGCGTCCGGCGTCCGAATGATGATTGTGATACCATTCCGGAAAGGGAACGACGCCAGGAATCAAACACGTGGCTTTGCCACGATGTGTCGGCTTTTTCGGGCTTTCGAGTTCGTTTAGGGCCTCAAAACGGCAGTTTAGTATGTTTTCATAGAATAGCCGACGAAACATTGTAAATCGTCGGCTATTCTCTAAGTTTAGCCGACGAAAATTATATTTCGTCGGCTAAACTCTTGATCCGCGCCTTTTTATTGTCCGCCGTTGGATGGCTCAGATCCGACGGCTGTTGATTTTCCAAAGTATAGCCGACGAAATCTTTTAAATCGTCGGCTATTCTCTAAGTATAGCCGACGAAATCTTTTAAATCGTCGGCTATTCTCCTTCTAAATCTTTTAAATCGATTCCTCCCGCCTTTTTTCTCTCCTACTTCCCCCCCCCCCTCCTCCGGCCTCCTCCTCTTCCTCCTCCTCCGGCCTCCTCCTCTTCCTCCTCCTCCGGCCTCCTCCTCCTTCCCCTCCTCCGGCCACCTCCTCCTTCCCCGGCCTCCGGCCTCCTCCTCCTCCTCCTCCGGCCTCCTCCTTCCCCTCCTCCTCCGGCCTCCTCCTCCTCCTTCCCCTCCTCCGGCCTCCTCCTCCTCCGGCCTCCTCCTTCCCCTCCTCCTCCGGCCTCCTCCTCCTCCTTCCCCTCCTCCGGCCTCCTCCTTCCCCTCCTCCTCCTCCTTCCCCTCCTCCGGCCTCCTCCTCCTCCTCCTTCCCCTTCTCCTCCTCCTTCTCCTCCTCCTTCCCCTCCTCCTCCTCCTCCTCCGGCCTCCTCCTTCCCCTCCTCCGGCCTCCTCCTCCTCCTTCCCCTCCTCCTCCTCCTCCTCCGGCCTCCTCCTTCCCCTCCTCCTCCTTCTCCTCCTCCTTCCCCTCCTCCTCCTCCTCCTCCTCCTTCCCCTCCTCCGGCCTCCTCCTCCTTCTCCTCCTCCTTCCCCTCCTCCTCCTCCTCCTCCTCCTCCTCCTTCCCCTCCTCCGGCCTCCTCCTCCTCCTCCTCCTCCTTCCCCTCCTCCGGCCTCCTCCTCCTCCTCCTCCCCCTCCTCCGGCCTCCTCCTCCTCCTCCTCCTCCTTCCCCTCCTCCGGCCTCCTCCTCCTCCTCCTCCTCCTCCTCCTTCCCCTCCTCCGGCCTCCTCCTCCTCCTCCTCCTCCTTCCCCTCCTCCTCCTCCTTCCCCTCCTCCGGCCTCCTCCTCCTCCTTCCCCTTCTCCTCCTCCTTCTCCTCCTCCTTCTCCTCCTCCTTCCCCTCCTCCGGCCTCCTCCTCCTCCTTCCCCTTCTCCTCCTCCTTCTCCTCCTCCTTCTCCTCCTCCTTCCCCTCCTCCTCCTCCTCCTCCTCCTCCTTCCCCTTCTCCTCCTCCTTCCCCTCCTCCTCCTCCTCCTCCTCCTTCCCCTCCTCCGGCCTCCTCCTCCTCCTTCCCCTCCTCCTCCGGCCTCCTCCTCCTTCTCCTCCTCCTTCCCCTCCTCCTCCTTCCCCTCCTCCGGCCTCCTCCTCCTCCTTCCCCTCCTCCGGCCTCCTCCTCCTTCCCCTCCTCCGGCCTCCTCCTCCTCCTTCCCCTTCTCCTCCTCCTTCTCCTCCTCCTTCTCCTCCTCCTTCCCCTCCTCCGGCCTCCTCCTCCTCCTCCTCCTCCTCCTCCTTCCCCTTCTCCTCCTCCTTCTCCTCCTCCTCCTCCTCCTCCTTCCCCTCCTCCTCCTCCTCCTCCGGCCTCCTCCTTCTCCTCCTCCTTCCCCTCCTCCTCCTTCTCCTCCTCCGATCCGGTATTTTTTTTTTGCCCAAAATGCAGTTATAGCCGACGATTTTGGCATGATTTCGTCGGCTATAATCTCTATAGCCGACGAATTTTACCAATTTTCGTCGGCTATACAACTTATAGCCGACGAAAAGTACATTATTTCGTCGGCTATAACTAATTAATACCTATTAAAATAGTAATATATTTCGAAGAAATAGCCTACGAAAATTTATGAATTCGTCGGCTATACTTAATGAATTTCGTCGGCCATACTCGAAAATACCCGACGAAAATCGTCGGCAATTTCTCCCAGGTTTGGCCGACAAAAAATATTTTCGTCGGTAAATTCGTCGGCCATACTCTACTATAGCCGACGAATTGGTTTTTTTCGTCGGCCATTTTATTGCCGACGAAAATTTCGTCGGTAGAAGGTATAGCCGACGAAAAATTGGCATAGCCGACGAAATTTTTTTCGTCGGCTATTCCCTCAGATCTGGTAGTGGTTCAGGATGGTCTCAAGAATGTCTCGATCAATAGACTGATACAAGAAATTCTTGAGCTTCAAGTCTCTCAGTGTATCATCGTTGATCTTCTTCTGTTGTGCTTCAGTTGGTGTAGATCCTCCAGCAATTGCTGTGATTCCTGTTTCAATAAGATCCCAACTTTCTTTGGAACGAATGAAGTTCTCCATAAGTCTGGCCCAATGATCATAATACCCATCAAATTTGGGTATTGCAGGTGTCACGAATCCCTTTGATTCTGCCATTGACACTCCCTGACTTTCTCTCTTTTGATTCAGAATCAGGCCCCTTGTGATGAGGCTCTGATACCACTTGTAAGATATCTACTTCAAGCAAGTACTTGCAAATACTTTATGAATCAATAAATTTATTTATGCAAGAGCAATGCTCTTTATAAAGACCAAGACTGAAACAGAAAAGAGAAAAACATGTAGACATACCTACATGATCCTGACCAAGTCATGGTTTAAACAGAAACTAAAATCCTAGTAAGTTGGAAGTAATTACTCCTAACTAATAGGAACTTATTTGCTGAATCCAAACAGAATGCAACGACTACTTTTAACAAGTCAAATCCTTATCAGCCGCTACAACCTCATTAGATTTACCACGTATGGAGTAGGTGATCATAGTAGTCGCCAAGACTTTTCGCTTCACACCGGCTATTAGATGACCCGCCACTTTTGGTGCAGCAACAAATTAAATCTTGTTCCACTGGTGCCGAGGGCAATGGAGTGTAGAACTTCTCCAGTTGAATCATCATATTTTGATGTTGTCATACCTAGAATAACAAAAAGAGGAGCTTGTGGTTCCCTAACTGCCAAGACATCCTTGTTCGGTCGTCGACCGCCGCCTAGCCATCTGTACAAGAGTCCTTTGCATCTCTTATTTCTTCTATTCGTATCTGCACTAAAATGGTACGTAGTAGAGGCTAGGTCTTGAAGCCCAAGATAATTGCAAAATAGATTCCATCTATTATAATATAGATAGGGTTTTCAAAGCAAACTCGATTTTTTTAGATCAATCATCGTTATTCATGCATATATAGTATCATTTAATCTATATTTTATATATTGGATAAATTGATCTACTTTTTTATTCAAATTTGAATTGAGCAGTTTGATGAACATGAGAGAAAAGTGGGGGGGGGGG